>JAJLSD010000005.1:0-338931 GCA_030567455.1 Komagataea norvegica
GGACGACCATCCATCGTTTTTCAAAATTGTGGTTTTTCAAAATCCATCGATCGACCAAAACCCATCGATCGATCCCTCGATCCAAAAATTGTGGTTTCTCAAAATCCATCGATCGAAAAACAGGTATCCAGCGATTCCCACTTTTTTTCAGAACCCACAATTTTTTGTGGGTCCATCCGCCATCTACCATCCATCGACCACCCAACAACCACACAAAACTCCAAAACACCACTTTTTTCAAAGCACATCACACACAAACATCAACAACACAAAATCCAATCTTTCTCAGAAACACTTCAAATAACGGTCGGAACTACTCTCCGTTTCGCGGAAAAAGTCGGAATTGAAGGCGTGCCCCGACCAAATGTCGGATTTACCGGATTGACATCGTTCTCGGAACGCTTTAATTTTATATTCTTTTTATTATTATTTTTAATAATAAAATAAAATTAATTTAAATTGATTAAATAAATATTTAATACATTGATAGTATGGATGGTATGTCGTGATCCTTGCCGGTCATTCGAGTGTTATTTGAGCTGTTCTTCCTCTTATTGTTGTAGATGTTCTTGTTTTGAGTTGTTTGATGGCTCTCGTTACAGGATAGCTGATTTTTCTTTTTTGGGGAATTATCGCGATTCTCTAATTGTGTCCTGTGACAAATTTACGTGCTACGTCCGGGGTTCATGATATATCTGGGTAATGACATTTCCAGGTGGTTATTGTTGAAAACGGGATTTTCTTCAGAAGTTTTCAAACGAAAGGGTAGAGCTCTCCGCTCAATGTGTTCTTGCCCTTCGTGTTGTAGAAGCATAATTATAGAAAGTCTAGAAGTAGAATTACATGGTGATACTGGTAAGTTTCCGTAAGTTACCTCTGCCAGCACACCGCTTGAAGATAGAATTTAGATGCTATCTTTTAAAAAAAGACTACCCGCTCGGCATTTGCTAGAACTTTCTTTGTATTAAAAGATCAAGGTAAGTTCTCTAGGCTTGTAATCAAAAGGTTGTAATTTAGTGGCCAACATCTTCGACATCAAAGAAGAGATGAACAATAGGCGAAAACCCTCCTTCCCTAGTTTGTTGTGACTATTACGAAGTTTCATTATGTGTCGTTGTCTATAAACTCGCTTGTGTTCTGCAATACAAGTTTCACGTTTCTCTCTGGTCCCAGCAAGGTTACCCTCTTTTTGAGAAGACCGTGGTCGGAAGTCGGAAAGTCACGTGAAAAAGTCGGAACATGAAGGGTTTTGCCCGTTACTGCTTTCACAGTTGTGCTATGAGCTTAATAGCGCTACCTTACTGTTGGCGATGACCGTAGGTTTCTAATAGTGTATTTAAAGCTTATTTTAATGTTCTGTTGGGTATACTGTTGCTGTTGTTCTTCAAATGCTCTCTGTTGCCCTGTCCAAATGTCAGACTTCTTTTCCCCATAATAACCGGACACCATCGCTTCAAACACGCGCGAGCACGAGTTCGTGCTGTGTGATCCGCCGGTAGTGCGTAAATTTATCAGGTCAGAAACGAGAACTTGAGACTATTAGGTATTGAACGAGTTATTCCAAACGTTACTTTTATTTCAAACTATATAACATTACAATCAACATTCTAATCTGAACTGAAACTATCGACTGCGGGAAACTTCCAAGAAGCTTCATAGCCTAATCTTCACTAGACTCAAACTCTTCTATTGAATCTAGGATAAAGTCAGTTGCTTCTTCAAATCTCTCTTCAACAATATTGTCCAGCCCATCACTATCACTTTTCAAAACTCTACCAAATCTTCTTCTTGGCTTTTTGGTTTCGGAGCCATCTAAACCCCAACAACTGTGATTTTTCGAAGTGAAGACCAGAGAGTTCTTGAAAAACCAATCAGTCATTGCTTCATCAACCAGTGGAACGATTGGTTTCAATGGCACCCTATCTATAAAGGAAATAGCAGCTTTGCATTTGGAACGAACTTCTCTATGGCCCAAAAGATGGACAATTCCTGAATATGACTCTCCGAAACCAACAAATATTAGCTTCTGTACTTTGAAAAAGTACTGAATATAGTTGTCCCAAAGGTACATTAAAATTTCAGCTGATGTACTTTCATCATAGTTTGAGCCATTCTCATTCAAGAATTCGGAAACGTTGATATCAATGAATCCGTAGTTTTGCTGCAGCGACCAATTTAATAACTTTAAGGTTGAATCTATTATCACAGATTCTCCTGGATTGATCAGACCAGTAACCGGATCTGGCTTAGCCCAAATCTCAGCAGGATCGTGAACAGCTATAACAATAGTCTCCTTCTCATAGATATCAGCACTTGTGAGTATCTGATCCTGAGAGTTGAAATTGTCTAGTAGCACAGGTAAATTGATGAACTTGAATTTGTCGAAAAGGATGTTTGCCTGCTGATTTCTTACAGCATCTTGTAAGTTGAAAAGCTTATTACCTGGGCCAATGGAAGAAGCATGATCAACAGCAGAATGGCCAACGACCTTCAAAGATTTGAAATATTTTGATTGAATTTGGATGACTTCGTCTATTGTTCTAACGGCCTCATATCTGGGAACCTTAGTTTTCAATTCATCTGGTGGTTCTCCAATCAAAACTTTTGTAACAGCCAATGCACTGACGGCAATGGCATCTAAGTTATAACCCCCCTCTAGCACGACACAAAGATTACCTTTTGCTAATGACTTCAACATATGGGTCATATGGCCATATGCACCAGGAGTAACATGACATTGGCCAATCATATCCCCATCAGCAGCGTCAAAACCGGAGGAAACAATGACAAAATCAGGGTCGAACTCGTAGCACACGGGCATGACAACCCTATTGAAAGCATATATGTAATCAGCATCTGTCATACCACCGACTGGCCACGGAATATTAACGTTGGTGCCTTCACCTTCACCCTCTCCAACCTGGTTGGCAGCTCCGGCAATTGTACCTGGATAGTATTTACCAGCTTCATATCTATGCAGTGATATGTACAATACCCTTGGGTCATTGTAAAATGCCTTTTGTGTACCATTACCATGATGAACATCCCAGTCTAAAATAACGATTCTTTTCACGGACTCTGGATAATTCTTCAAGACGTTCTTTGCAGCGACAGCGGCATTTGAAAACAAACAGAATCCACCAGGAGCATCAGGCTCAGCATGATGACCAGGAGGTCTGACAACGGCCAATGAATTTTTAACCTTCCCTTCAACAACCGCTTTACAAGCTTCGATTGCACCACCACAACTTAATTTCGCACCCAAGAAGGAGTCGTTGTTGAAGTAAACGGAATCACCTTTCTCTGTTTCTTCCATTAGTTTCTCCTTTGTCATCTTGGTGGTGGATTCCAAGAATTCTAAATGCTCTTTTGTGTGCACTAATAGTATTTCCTCATCCAGCGCCTCTCTCACTGCAATTTTCAACATAAGGTCACCGATATCGTCAATACCGGATAACGTAGGATCGGTGACAAGACCATTCTCAACAAGCATCTTATATATTCTGTATATCCTTCTAGGATCCTCTGGATGAGGATCGATGTACTCAAAATATGAGGTAAAAATCTTAGCATGGTATCTCATTCTAACATCATAGCAAAGACCGGTCTTCAATGGGATATAATTGACTCTTGGAGCAACTGACGGCACGATATTGACTTTATCAAATAGTTCTGTGTTATTATTTACATGGTTGTTACCATTATGTTCCTCATTCTCAAGTTCATCTATCTTACGTTTCTCCACCTCTTGTTTCACTTCAACACTCATTATGTGTGTATCGTCTATCTCTTGCACGTTTCGGGATCGAAATTTCAGTGGAAAATCGCCTATAATAAACCAGTAGAAGCCTAGAAGCAGCACAAAACAACACCAGTGATAGCCGAAGGACCAAGAACCACCAGAATTTCGTTTTTCAGGGTAAACGAGTGGATTGTGAAGACAGGCGAAAGGACGCGTGGAATAGTTCTCGATTGTTTACGTTTTGTCGAGAATCCATCAAGTGACACCTGCACACCACATAACGGTAATACCGATAATTTTTTTCTAGTGCGATGAGCTCATTAGATTCTTTTGTACTCGTTGGATTAGAAGGAAGGTTTGACCGTACCGTGTATAAAAGATGAGTGTCTACTGGGATTCTGTGAAATTTGTTGGTCTGGCCGACAAGAACGAGCTCAAAAGGCAGGTGTTCAGAGCTGCTGAACAGAAGAAGATAAAGACAAACCCTAAACAAATATATGCCTTGATTCTTTCCGTCTGGAAGTTCAAGAAGTATCTGCTGGAAATAATCAAGAAGTCGAAGCTGTTATCATTGGAGAAGAACTTGAAAGAGGATCTGGCTCTGATAATAGTGCATGATCTTCTTCTCACCAAGCAGAATAGAATTCAAATGGGTAAGACAAAGTTGAAAGAACAGATCTTAAACCATAAGACTAGACTCATGGGAGAGTTCACAAAACTGAAATTGAAATACGGTGTTCAAGATTTGAACGAGTTAATTGCAGAAGAAGAGGAAGACGACGATTCAACGACTCCTATAAGATGGGTAAGAGTCAATACCATAAAGACCACACTGGTTGACGTCCTTGAAGATCTAGAAGCTAAAGGGTTTGAAAGGGTCGAGACTATAGAGGAAATCGAGCTCAAGAAATTTTTCTTGGACGAATATGTTCCAAACCTAATTGGATTGTCCCCAAAGACAAAGGTCACAAGCTTCAAAAGCTACATGACTGGTGAACTAATCATCCAGGATAGAGCCTCTTGCTTTCCAGCATTGATTCTGAACCCAGAACCTAATAAGGACGTTGTTATCGATGCATGTGCCGCACCAGGAAATAAAACCACGCATTTGGCTATGTTGATGAAGAACACCAAACAATCCGTTTTCGCATTTGAGAGAGACCAGAACAGAGGAGCAACGTTGAAGAAAATGTTAAAGACTGCAGGTGCCCTAAATTGTGTGACACCAACCATTGCTGACTTCACCACTGCGAATCCAAATGAATATGAACAAGTAACAGCACTATTAGTGGATCCTTCATGCTCAGGAAGTGGTATTTTTGACAGATCATCAAAGCAAGAGTACGACGAGGCCAGACTATTGAAGTTATCATCATTTCAATTCACTATTATGAAGCACGCTCTGAGTTTCCCGAACGCTAAGAGAGTAATTTACTCAACTTGCTCCATCCATGCGCAAGAGAACGAGAGAGTTGTTGGTGACTTACTCGTCAACCCTGATATCAAAGAAGCAGGCTGGAGATTAGCTAAAAGATCCGAAATCTTGCCTACATGGGAAAGAAGGGGAATCACTGAGGAGTTTGGAGCAGAATTCGACAATCCTGAAGAGTTGGCTGGTGGTTGTGTTAGAGTCTTACCTAAGGTTGATGGCGGGATTGGTTTTTTCGCAGCCTTGTTTATACGTGATAATGGCGAAGAAGGCTTGGAAAACGGGAAGAAAGAAGAAGAAGAAGCAAAGGGAACTGAGGAAATAGAGGCTAATTTAGAAGAGGCCGATAAAGAAGAGCTGGATGGATCTGAAATAGAAGAAGAAGAGTGGACAGGGTTCGAAGATTAGACATATATGGCTATTCATTTATTTCATCTAAAAATTTTCATTTTATATATCCATGGTTATAAACGTCTAACGATATCGTCAATAACTTCTTGAGTAGAGGAGTTACCACCTAAATCTGGAGTTTTGATAGTGTTTTCTTTCAAGTTAGCATCAACAGCAGTATAGATATCAGCAGCTGGTTTTGGGTAACCTAAGAATTCCAATAATAACGCAGTTGATCTAATGGTAGCAATTGGGTTAGAAATACCCTTACCTTGGATATCTGGAGCAGAACCATGACATGGTTCACCAATAACGTAGTCTTCACCAACATTGGCACTTGGAACAACACCCAATGAACCGACTAAAGCAGCAGCACCATCAGATAAGATATCACCGTATAAGTTTGGAGCGACAACAACATCAAAGATTTCTGGTTCTCTGAACATACGGTAGACCATAGAGTCCACGATT
The DNA here is from genome assembly GCA_030567455.1 of Komagataea norvegica. Lineage (NCBI taxonomy): Eukaryota > Fungi > Ascomycota > Saccharomycetes > Phaffomycetales > Wickerhamomycetaceae > Komagataea > Komagataea norvegica. The sequence continues at coordinate 6,033 of JAJLSD010000005.1, forward strand.
TGTTCCTGTAATGAGATTGAACCAAATTCTTGCTTGTTGGCTTCGTAGAAGTTTCTGATAGTTTCTCTGAACAAACCATCAGAAACACTCAAAACGTTAGATTTATGAGTGATAGTGACGATTGGTGATTTGTGTAAAGAAGCAGCACCTAGATCTCTCTGAGCTTGACGTTGTAAAGCAATCTCTAATGCAATTTTACCAATTCTAGTAGAAGCGTATTCAGTGATTCTTTTAATGGCTTCTGCAGTTTTAGAACCGTCAGGATTGGTAAAGATCCTTTCCTCTTTGACGTATAAATCTTCAGTGTTTTCACGAACAATAACCATATCAACAGGTCTTGAGAAGCCATCATCGACTGATTTAACAGGACGAACATTGGCGTATAAACCTAATTTCTTTCTCAAAGCGACAATTGGAGAAGAATAACCTTCAACTTTAGTAGATGGAGAAGAGACAGCACCAAATAAGGCACCATCGGTTTCATTTCTCAAAGTTTCAACAGTTTCTTCAGGTAAAGCAGTACCGGTTTTCTTGAAATGTTCAAAACCAGCTTGTAGTTCAACAAATTTAAAATCTAAATCATGCTCTTTGGACAAAGATTCTAAGATTTGACGACCTGCTGGAATGACTTCATGACCGATACCATCACCTGGAATCAAACCAATTCTCAAGGTTTTAGCAACTGATTGGGTAGTTGAGAAACAACGTCTGGTAATATTTCTGGAGGCCAACATATTGATTAATTGATCGCTTAAGGGCGTGGGGAAGGACTAACTAGTGAAATTACACACTATTTGATGGGTCTAAAAGCGATCTCGACCCTAAATTTACCCGGGCCTGAACCGGCTCGCGACTAAGCGAAGTTTTTCAGTGAGTCACATACAAAAATAAAAGAGGAGTGGTAGGTGCCACACTATAGTAGTGAGATAATGCTTTCTTTATACGAAGACCGGCCCAGTTCTATCTAATTGATTACAAAGCTTTTGGATATTTCTCATGGAACTTCTTCTCCCATTCATCAAAATCAGAGATCTCACTGTCCAAGCTATGCACTTTGACTAGCCCACCGTCATTGCTCACTTTCAGGTACTGGCTAGATGTATTGTTCGATGCGACTTGCTTCAATGGCTTCTTCTTGTCATCATGTCTAGGAGATGATTCTATTGTTCTTAAATGCTCTGGTTTCTTTGGTTTTGGAGGTGGAACCTTTTTCTTCAAGGTAGACTGCGGTGATGCCAATTCTCGAATTTTTTGCTTTGGTGTCTTTGTAACTGTATTTGGTGTAGATTGCGATGATAGTGGTGGTGTAGAAGGCACTGCCTTTGGCTTAGATGTAGATGGTGCAGGAGCCACTGGTTTAATTTTAATAGATGGTTTGGTAAAACCATCACTGTCTATGCTTCCCTTTCTATGTTTTGTCTCCTTCAATGCATCGTTTCCGTAACCCTTTGCAGTTTTGATAATTGGCGGATCATAAGATCTATTCATCAACTGTTTAACACGTCTTTGAATGGAGTTCGATTTTTTCAATACTGGTGGGCCCTTTGGAGTATCGAAAGTTTCCTCTTCAATGCTTTCCGAACTGGATCTAAATTTGATTGATGTACCGGTATTCTCAGATCTAATACCAAAATTCTCATGGATTGATGATGCCCGTGAACTGCTTGCAGATGAAGGACGACTAAATTTACCTGTAAAGGAGCTGATAAGGCTATTGATTCTCTTGGAGCCAGTATTCAAACGACTAATTGACCTTATACTTCCACCAGTAGTTTGTTGAACCCATGACTTACCGGAGTTCTGTTGTTCAAGGTTCTTCAAAAACTCAAGATTACTATCAATGTGGTTATTTCCTTTGGGAGAAGTTGATAATTTGTCTGTTGCTGCAAGGTTAGAGATAATTCTCTTCAAATCTGAGCCTGTTCCGTTGTTCTCAACTTGCTTAGAATCCAAAGATGTTGAACCAGATTTGCTTATAAACATGCTCTGAGGTCTCTTTGGTCTGATAGGTCTTGATGGAACTTTTGGCTTCACATCATCTTTATTCTGTGCAACATCAGCAATGTGCTTAGGTTTTGATGAAACAATTGGCTTCTCAGCAGAACTTGCGGAATTTATAAATAGGCTGTCCGTTGACTTGTTAACATTATGAACATTCGAAACGATTGGATAATGCGGATGTGATATTGCAGGTGAAGGTCTATCCAGAAGTGCTTGTTGTTTCAATGCTGACGGTGTTAGAGCCTTAAATGGATCCGGTTTGGTAGGTTTCGCTACCGAGCTGATAGGAGGCTGAATTGGACCATTGTTCAATGCACTTAGATCATTCACAGAGTTAACAGATTTGTTGTAGCCATATTTTGCTTTGGATATAGGAACGTTTTGAATTGGAATCTGGGTTCTGGATACAGTTGGTTCCTTTTTATGATGTGGTGCCGTTGCATCTGATTGTACTTTTGGCTTCACGTCCTTCTTCTTTGTGTAATCCTTTATTGGAACAGGGATATCTCTCATATTACAGACCTCCTCTAGAGTTTGATATGCATTTGGACGACGACGTGGGTCCTCTCTTAGTAGAACCTTGATCAGGTTTTTCATTCTATCTGAATAAGCTGGACTATGAGGAAATGTGAACTGTGCATGAAGTATTGCCAACTCACCCTTGGCTTCAAACGGTGTAGTGTAATAACATAACTTGTATAAGAAGACACCCAATGCCCAAATATCGGACTTTTCATCAATTGGCAGGCCTCTATACAGGTCCACCATTTCGGGAGATCTATACTGAGGGGTCGTATTCTTTAAGACATCATTTTGTAGAATTGCAAACTCATCAGAGTTTCTGGGAGGTCTCAACACCATCGAAGCAGATCCAAAGTCACACAACTTGTAATCTCCATTACCAGAGATCAAGACGTTTTCAATCTTTATATCTCTGTGAACTAATGGAGGTGATAAGGCATGCATATTGCAAACACCCTCAGTGACTTCACCCATGATCCTCAAAACTTCCGGTTCGGTCAATCTGTGCTGTAGTCTCGTATTCATGAAATCAATAAGTCCTTTATTCTCACAGAACTCCATCAACACGAAAACCTCATATGAGTTTGTCCCATCATTCATTCTGGCAGCATGCGAATCGATATAGGAAACAATGTGGCGGTTGCCAGTAAGCCTTTTCATTGAGTCCACCTCTGCCCTGAGATTGTTTAGACTCTGCTTATCAGGAACAGCAACTCTCTTGAGACATGCCACAGAGGTGCCATTAACTTTTGGGCTTATATCGACCTGGTACACATGAGCAAACCCACCTTCAGAGAAGTACTTCTTTACTACTGCGGTGTGAGATCCCACAGTCAGCACCGTCCCCGGCGGGTACATGTTCGCTGGAGGTGCCATAATTATGTCTCCCGGATGTGCTGCGGTCGGTTGCAAATGGTTATGGAGATTTCAAGATGTGTTTTCAGTAAAATTCAGAGCATTCCCGAAAAGTGCCAAGTTCAGGGAAAAGCGAATGATTGAAGAAATACAAGTTAGAAAGAGCAATAATTGCTTAAATATATACATGGAAGTATCCCCGAAACATTCAATGTGTTTTTAAATGGCCCAGTTTGCCAATTGCCAACTCAACTACACCAACTTGAACTAGTTCTTTCTGAGACATGTTTTGTCAACAAAGATTTCCCATGCCCGGTGATTGGATGTTCGCTTCTCTGTAAACTAGGATAGGCGAAATACTTCTGTAGGAGCCTCAGAATGGCTTCATCTCATGGTGAATGCCTCTTATGGGGAGTAAAGCTAACCATACTGTGCTGTGCTACAAATTCGAGACTGGAACTGTTATCTATACAGGCTCATGCTAGGCTAATATGGCTTGAATCTATGGTCTTTGTTCTTCTTCTTTTCCTTCTTTTCCTTCTTCTCCTTCTTTTCCTTCTTTTCCTTTTCTTTCTTCTCCTTCTTCTTCCTCTCTTTACGTTCCTTCTTCTCTTTCTTCTCCCTCTTTGCGGCTTCTTCATCGTCATCATCGCCCATATGCTCATCCTCATTAGTGAAAAATGATTGCGGTGCGTTTATCTCAACATCGGATCTCCAAACCTTCAGGCATCCATCCTCACCTCCAGTATATATGAAGTTACTTGGTGAGATATATACACTTCTAATGACTTCCTCCCCATGAGCACTGTTTAGATTGATACTGTTCTGTAAATCAACCTTTTCGTTTTTGAATGGATAGATGCGTGCAGTCGATCTGGAATTGGTACCTGAGGCAATAAATCCAGGGTAGACATCAACAACGTATTCACAACCCCAAGGCTCTCTAACATCACCAAAATCCAATGGTTTTGGTTCAGTTAGATCATCTGATGTGTCGTTTAGTTCATGAATTGCAAACGTTTCCATGTGAGATAAGGTATAGATCCTCTTAGGGGACAACCACCCGGTTGAATGGATTGACGAGAAGTTTATCACTTGATGCAATGCGTCGTCCTCATCCTCAATGTCTAGATCATATACATTGGCGTAGCCATCGGTAGATCCACTCAATAGAAACTTATCATCTGTTGGATGAAACTTGATATCAGTTATATCATCATGATGCGAATCGACAAATGATCGTACCAGCTGCTTCGTTTTCAAGTCCCAAATAAGTAATTCAGCATCAGAACCTTTCAATTCAGTACCACCAGCGATCAAGTTATTCTTGACATCTAATGACAAAAATGGAATGTTTCTTGAGTTGGTAAAAGTATGTAGAGGTTTAGCGTCTTTCTCTCTTAGATCAAAAATCTTAATACCATCAGCTCCTGCACTTGCAACCAAGTTTTCATCGATTGCCCTCAGGGCGTTTATCGGACCATTATGAGCTTTGATGGATCTTAGAGGAGCAAAATCTCTACCCACATTACCATCTAAAGGGTAGATGTTGAGGACACCATTGGACAAAGCACTGACTAGCCCATGATTTTTGAACGGTACAAGATGTAAGACCCAGTTGTCATCATTGTTATGACTGGCTCTCAAGGTCGGGACAGACATATTTAGATGGGAAAGATTGATTTCTCGGTAAAACGTCTGATTGAAGTGTTCTTATCATTCAACAGAAGAAAGAATAAATTTTCAGAGAAGAGCTGAGTCAGCTGCAGCCAAAAGCCGAATTCCCGAAAGACTGTAGTTATTTTAAGGGTTCCCAGCCACGAAAATTGCATGCGGTGAAAACATAACATTGACCATAGCTGCTTCTATTTGATGTCATTCCCTGTATTGGAAAAAAGATAGACCTGTACCTACTTCTTTCACCTCAGTTGTTGTGATTGGGTTCTATAATTTGCCATGTCAATGGTTTAGCACGTTTCGTCGTATACTCTTTTCAGTAGCTTTCATAAGTTAACTTTCCTCTTTGGAATCTAATAATCTGCTTTGTACTGTTTACTGTTCCTGTTTGGATATTTGAGGCATCAACAAAGTCAAGTGGAAAAAACTTTAGCTATTCGATTTGGCCGAGCTGACTTTTCAACCCTCCTTCTTCTGGAGGACAAAGGAAGTTTTCGATAGTCCAGTCCCTCCAGTAATTCTATCGTTTGATCTTTTTCCTCACAGCTTCGCGTGGGTGATGTAAAATTCTCAGCTATAAACATTCACAGAGCAATCTACCGCATGACTTTGGTGCCTAGATTTTTTTAGTCATTTTGGGTATCTGTCTCGTTTGATCAAAAAACTGCCCAAATTGATTCAAAAAAAAGTCTAGTCTTAGCTTTAAAGTTTTAGCTTTGAGTGCTCATGCCAAACTTCAACAGAAGTACACGCTGAATTAGGAGATGTTTATTATGCGGCTGTCCCTTGTTTTCTGAGATCTTCAACGAACGCAGGAGGGGTGCACTATCTCTTAGCGTTTTCCTCGCTAAAAGATCAAGAAGGGTTCTGGTCAAGCCTCATAAGTCTGATTGTGTCCGACACGATATTCCCAACTTACACTGGTCCTTAAACATGATCTATACTGTTGTCGGTAAACAAAGAGATGTCAGTTGAGGCGTAGCAAGAAGACATGTTTGTAAATGTAGGATCTAGACTTTAGAGACATGCATGTGATTTCCTAATGTGACCTTTTAACAGAGATTAAACAGAAACGATTTTATACAAACAAAGCAATCAAAGAGTAACATGTTTCCCACTGTGTCCATGAGATTTTATAAGTAGGAAGCTGTAAAGCAAGCATTTGGGCAACCTAATCATCGCTCTGAACTCAGAATCCAGCTCTTTTATCTAGAAACTGTTCTTATCTTGTAGGTCTGCAGGGCTGCTTCCAATTGCTTTCTGTCAGTTAATTGATATCTTTTTCCAATGTGTTCCTTTGAACGTCCGCCGAGTAAGGTGATTCATTGATCAGCTGTCAGAATATAGTTTGCTGAAAGAAAGAAATGGGCAAACAAGGGATCTATAGATGTTCGTATCTGCTCGGCTACCTACTTCTGTGGAGTCGTGAATGCAACTATATGCCTGGTGCCGGAATATTGCTCAAAAATAGATAAAGGGATTGTCAGATATTTACGAATCCGGCATTTTACGAGTTCTAAGTTGGATTGTGGTCTGCTTGCCAACTGTCAACGCCTGGTTCTAAAATGCCACGAAAACAACTAGGAATTTGAGGCATCATGGAAGATCATGTTTATTTACCTGTTTTAATTGCAAGATAACTGAATTAGAATGTTATCTTCGCCAACAGGACGCTTGGTTTACATCGCTGGTCGGTATCATTGTTTCTGCATAGTCAAGAAAGATTGACAGCACTAGATGAAAAAAAAAACAAGAAAAACGCACTCCCACTCAGAACAACATCTAAGTTGAGTCATGGACAACTTCAACATATGTTGCTAGAAGATAAGCTTATTCTCGACTCTCTTTCTGACTAGGGCTTCGAGAGCTAGGCTGGAAGCGATCAGATGAATAATTCAAGCCTTTTGCTTATATTATTAGCTTCTTTTCTTTATTCTTGGAGAAGAGAGAAAAGGGGATCCAATAAGAATATGCCCAATAGTAATATGCCCACTGGTAGAAACCGTAAGTTCACTCTCATAATAACCTGCGGGAAGGGATATAACATGGGCCAACAATTGGAAAGTTCGCGAAAAACTAAAGACTAAGACGTACGAGCGGAAGTTATGCAACTTTTTGCTACAGTATAATCGGAAATGGGAAATCGGAAATGTAAGTGCGGGCCAATTAGACTGTCGCTTTTCTGGACATGTCAAAAACTTGTTGGCCCAGTTTCCTCCTTTTGGAATCCCGAATTACTCGCCAACAAAGCCCAAAAAACTGAGCGCGTTCGACAAAGCACCTGCAGTTTTAAGTTTGTGTGTGCTCGGACTCAGTACAGAAAAGTACCCATGTCCAGGCTCACGTGCATGTGCCCAGTACTGAAAATATACCCCCATTTCTTTTTCCCTGAATCACTGTACGTTTTGCACTGTAACCTTTCAAAGGTTGCTGCATTGTTGTGCGCATACCGCCAGAATGCGCACAGTTTTGAACATTTTCGAAATTTAAAAAACTCTCAAAAACTCTCAAAACGCCTTATTTACCTTCAAAATACTACATCACAAACTTTCATTTTCTAACTCGAAACTCTACAAGCAAAAGCATCATCTCAGAAACGACACACAGTCCCTTCAAATCATTATAGAGATCCCAGCTCATTAGATTATTATCGCTAGTCCCAGCACTTGCGCCCACAGATCTTTTTGCACTTTATTGACGCAATTTAGCGAGGTCTATTTTTTTTTTTAGTCAAGTTCAGAGATCAAAAAATCGACACATTTTCAGTGTTCACAGTCTCTTTGACCAACATAGTGCATCATGGTCACAAGCTCAGCGAGCAACTTACGGTTGAGTCCTACTTTTGTTGGTTATATCGGGTCCACCAAGGATGCTTTGCTCGTAATTCAGGCGGTGTTGAACAACAGGTTACTAGCGGTTCCTAGAAGACCTCATGACAAGGAGAGAAATGAGTTGATACAGAGCGGCAGCGTATTTGTGTTTGTGGAGGAGAAGTCAGGTATTAAAAGATGGACCGATGGTGTAGCCTGGTCCCCCTCAAGAATTTTAGGACGGTTTTTGGTCTACAGAGAGTTGGATCGCAGTGAAGGTTCAGGAAGAGGCCAGGAAAAGCAGGCGGGTAATAACCCCAGTGATAAGAGAGGCTCCAAGAAGATGAAGAAGACAAAGAGTTTCAGTGAGATGTCTTCTTCTTCTGGTAACGTTCTTGGTTCAAATGTTTCTCGTGGCTACTCATTAGATTCTGGTTCGGCACATTCTTCACATTCTTCATCGACTCAACACTTGTTGGAATCAGCAAGTTCGAATACAGTCCCAGACAGATCTTTGGTTGGCTCATTAATCGCTTCCTATGCTTTTAAAGAGTCTGGATTGATCAAAAAGACAATGTCGTTGACAATAAATAAGTCTGATTCTCCCCAGGATCAGACAGTCCTAGAAACTGTTCATTTAGTTTCCTATTATAGAGCAGAAGACGTTTTGAATGGTAAACTTGTGAGACCTGTCCACTCTCCACAGTTGAAAGATATTCAGCTGGGTAATGAGCTCTGGAATGCTATCAAAGAAAGTACTGTTGGTGGGAAAATTCCAATTGAGGATGAGGCCTTTTATTTTATGGATCAATCCAATCCTAATGCTGCTGCGTTAGGCTTTAATCCTGCTATTCATTTACAACCGCAGTATCAGAAGTACAACCAACGGTCACAAGTTCAAGGACAACCTGGTTCGTTGAGTTTCCCTCAAAACCCCCTCCTTTCAAACTCGGTCCAGCGCACTGAACAACAATCGCCACGCCTGTTGAACCAACCTTCTATAAGTGAACCACAGTTTAACTTATCTTTTGGCGGCTATCAGCCGATATCTGGTCAACCTTTACAACATCAACCTCAGACACAACAACACTTCAACCAACTTCAGTTCGTGCAGGCCCAAAATCATCAATTTCAACAACCACAAAACCAGGGTGCTAACTATTCTACTCAACACCCACTGCACAATCAAGCACATCATCAAGGAGGTTCGATATCACTAGGTGCAAATGTTAGTTCTCAATCCGTTGGAGATAACGAATATGTGAATGAAATTTCTGGACAGGGGCAATACCCATATATGAAATACAGCAATGGTGGATTTCAAAACAACATACAAGGTTCAATCTCCTCTAACTCCTCAAACCCACCAGCTATCAAAACAGATTCACCAATCTCTTCAACAAAGCTAAAAAATGAATCGAGTCCGATTTTACCTAATGTTCATAATCCCGCTCAACATACAAATCAATACAATTTGAGTTCAGCTACCCCAAGAAACAATCTAGGACCATCATCGGGCAATAATCATACGTCATCTGTTTCACTTGGTGGATCTTTTGCCTTTCCAACTGCTGGACCGTATGGGTTGCACCACTTTCCAAGTAGTTCAGGGAATGTACCAGGAAATACTAGCTTTGGTGGACCTTATAGTAGTGGGTCAGTGAATCCAGTGAGTGCAGGAACTACTAATTCATTAAGCACTGCCAATGGTGTGAATTCAAGCCTATATCAAACTGTTGGAAACGGGAATTCGGTTGTTGATGTGAATTACCCTAATGTCGCTTATCATTCTGCTGGTTCGAATGCTCAAAACGCAGCTGGTGCAAACGATTTCAGGAAAGTTGTTCTATGATGAAAATGGACAGCTTGGGAGTTTTATAGGTGCTCAGTATCCTCACTTCGCAGCAGGTCCACCTAATTGATGATGATTGGCGACCAAAGGTTTTTCTTGAATTGGTTTTGTTTACGTTACGTTTTAAGGTTTAGGTTTACGGTTTTTTGAGCTTTACTTTATATCATCCCTCTACTGTTTGTTATTGTTATTGTTATCCCTACATCTATGTATGTTATACTTACGTGATGTGGGTATAAATGGGAATTATTTATCGCTATTTTACTTCTTGTTCTGTTTTATTGCTAGTTTTAATCTTATTGTTTTTACTATACCCTGAGTTTTTGCTGTGCAAACATATTATACTCGATTATACTGAAATCTATGCTCCTCTAGGTCAACACTATTCTTTCTTTGTTCAAAGATCCTGTAAATTGAGATAAGTAGAATCAACGCCTTTCAAACTCAATATTACTCGCTATTATGTTGTGCTGGTTGGTTGACAGGGAGATGGCTGTAAATTTGACTCGGCGATCGATAGATGTCTCAGACACCCCCTGTAATTGCCGAGCGGGAAGTAGTTAGCCACCGCTGAAAATCTGTGCCATATAGGAATTATCTCATGACATTAGGCAATATTGTGCACATAACTGTGAGAGTCATGTTGCGGTGCATAACTTATTAGTTGTGGACGTGGACGTCCGTGTTTAGAGATGCGCCCAGCAGCAACACAGATCCGTCATTTGATTGTGTCAGTCATACAAGTTGTGATTTGTTGTCATTTTTCAACGAAAAATGAAAATGATCCGGTCGGTCATTCGATTAGAGTTTAGACTTTATCTTTTGTGTTACAGTTGGTTCTGTTAGGGGATAAATTATAAGTTGTGTGTAACTTCTGCAGCAACTGAGATCCGTCATTTGATTGTGTCGGTCTGCGTACGTTGAAGTTCCAAACGGTAGCTCATAACTTGATAAACTATACACACCGACCCAGGCCACTAGACTTCTGAAATTCAAAACACCACAACTCAAACTTCCGGAAATTAATTCAGAATGGACTTTGCTACTACGAAATGGGTGGGGGAGGGGATTGCTGACAAGTCGTAGCCTGTGTGTAATCGATATGGGCTATTTCCCTGAAGTAAGAATACTCTGGCTGTGAGAGCAGAGTATATGAGTGCTACAGTGCCTGCATATCGTCATGATCGGAGCCCTGAAGACATTGGATTCATCAGGCACATGGCATTGTCTTGAATTTTTTGACATGCTCCCGCATTAGGGAATTTCCCGAAACGCGAATTTCCAAAATGTTTTTTTTTTTTTTTTTTTTTTTTCTCGCCTCGTTTTACAGTTTGAGGCTGACGCTGTAAACATCTGGGAGTAAAATAAACCTTTTTTCGTTGTCAGAAATGAACACGATTCAAAATCTCAAATCTCAAATCTCTTGAAACTTCAACGTTAACCGTCTTTAGCGTCCTTCTTGCCGGATCTTCATTATCAATAGTCCTACAAGATGGCACGTAACGATGCTAGATTGATCAGGTTTGGTGTCCTTGCCTTGGCATTGATCTTGACTGTGCTCGTTCTTTCAAAGGGTTCGACGACCAACTATGTCGCTTCATCAAATAACACATCATCATCATCCCCTGCTGCGGGTAGAAATGTCAAGAGTGCTGCGAAGGGTGCATCTACTGGTGCCGGTAACTACAAAGGGTACTCCACTATTCCAGGTTATGAAGACACCCATTTGAAGAAGCAAGAAAATAAGGGTACCGTCAAAGCCACCTTTGTCTCATTAGCAAGAAACCGTGATTTATGGAGTCTTATCGGTTCGATCAGACACGTTGAGGATAGATTTAATAGCAGATATGCTTATGATTGGGTTTTCCTAAACGACGAAGAGTTCTCTAACGAGTTTAAGAGAACTACTACGGCTTTGATCTCTGGGCAGACCAAATATGGTTTAATTCCAAAGGAGCACTGGTCATTCCCAGAATGGATTGACACCGATAAGGCTGCTGCTACCAGAGAACAGATGAAAGCGGATAAAATCATCTATGGTGATTCTGTTTCTTACAGACACATGTGTCGTTATGAATCTGGGTTCTTTTATAGACATGAGTTATTGCAAGATTATGAATACTACTGGAGAGTTGAACCTGATATCAAAATCCATTGTGATGTCAAATATGATGTTTTCCAATTCATGAAGGATAACAACAAGCAATATGGGTTCACTATTTCTATCCATGAATACCCAGCAACTATTGCGACATTATGGGACACCACTAAAGAATTCATCAAGGAACATCCAGAATACCTTCCAAAGGATAACATGATGGATTTCGTTTCAGATGATGGTGGTGCTTCTTATAATATGTGTCATTTCTGGTCTAACTTTGAAATCGGTAATTTGAATTTCTGGAGAGGTGAGGCCTACTCCAAGTATTTCGAACACTTGGACAAAGCCGGTGGGTTCTTCTACGAAAGATGGGGTGATGCACCAATTCACTCTATTGCAGCCGCGTTATTCTTACCAAAGGACCAAATTCACTACTTCCCAGATATCGGATACTACCATGGCCCATTCCACAATTGTCCTATCAACGACGAGTTCAGATTAGAGCATACGTGTATGTGTAATCCAAAGGATGATTTCACATTCAAAGGTTACTCATGTGGTGAGAAGTTCCACACCGTGCAAAAGCTGACCAAACCTGAGAACTGGGAAGACTTTGCATGAGTTATCTCATATATATGTGTGCGTAAGAATTGATTTATTATGTCATCGTTTAGAAAGTAGTAACTAAGTAAGTATAATAATACACTAACACTGGAAGTTTCGGAGCCCATAGTTATAATTTTGTGGAGATGACCTGCTTACGCAGAAGAAGAGTACGGATTAGTCAACATCGACATTGCCTATTGCCTGATTGGGTCGCTGGTCACTCGGCCCTGGGGTCCGCATGTGGAGACGTCCGTGAGTTTGGGTGTCCTTTGACTTGAATAATGGAGAGATAGATTCATCCGCTTAATTCCACCCCTTCCCCAATGGCTGTCCAGTGTGCTCTCTGTATTTTAAGCCCTCGGAAGTGGTGCTGGCAAAGTGTTGCGAACTCGGACGGACTTTTGCTCGCTCAAAGTGTCAGTTTTCGAAATCTCGGATTTTGAAGCATTCTTTGAAATTTTCTTACAACAATTGCAACTTTTGGTTCAGCTCTTTTTGATTTTGATCTGGAGAACTAGCTCGAGTTAAGTGGTTTCCGGGAAGTTATCTATCTGCTTGTCTTTTTTCGAGTCCCTTATCATAGAGACACAAGCAACGGCCCGGATCGCAGAGTCAATGAGCCAGCCCGTCATTATTACACACAGAGCTAATGACATGAAGAGCATAAATACCCACGATTGTGATGAAGAGGTTTCCATCCCTGATGACATTTTGGAGACGACTACACAGGATAACACAATAACCACGACGCTTCTGCCAACTACACCTTTATCTAAGACAAAGCTGGACATGTCTGACACACAGAAGATTGCATTAAGTGGAGCACTGGCCGGTTTCACAGCTGGTGTCGCTGTCTGTCCATTAGACGTGGCGAAGACAAGACTACAGGCCCAGGGGCTGAATCCGGCATTGAGCCGGTATAATGGTATCGTTGGTACCTTGTCCACCATTGTAAAAGACGAAGGTGCTGCTGGTCTTTATAGAGGGTTAGTACCAATAGTGTTAGGGTACTTCCCAACTTGGATGATTTATTTCAGTGTTTACGAACACGCTAAGTTATTGTATCCAGATTTTAACTCTAAATACTTTAATCTTCATAATGAGTTCTTGAACAATTCGATGTCTGCGTTTACTGCCGGTTCAGTTTCAACGACGTTGACCAATCCAATCTGGGTCGTTAAGACTAGATTGATGCTACAGAAAGGTGACGGGAGTTGGACAATGTCCTCTCAACGTGCAAGTATTGAAAGATCAGAACATTTCTATTATAAAAACACAATAGACGCTTTCAAGAAGATGTATAAATTTGAAGGTTTACCTGTTTTTTATTCTGGTTTGATTCCATCACTATTTGGGTTGTTCCATGTTGCTATACATTTCCCAGTTTATGAAAAACTCAAAGTGCTATTCCATTGTAATGATCATGATCAGTCAAAGACCTCAAGGTTGGCAAGGCTGATAATGGCAAGCTCGTTATCCAAAATGTGTGCCTCCACGCTGACTTACCCTCATGAAATCTTAAGAACGAGAATGCAAATACGATCAATGAGTCCAACTTACAAAGCCTTAAAACAAACGGAGAAATCAGCGTTTTTCAACTGGGAAAACTGGAAAAAAAGAGGTTTGATCAGCACGATCTTGAAGATCCATCAAAAGGAAGGTTGGATTGGATTCTATTCAGGCTTCACCACCAATTTGGCAAGAACTGTCCCTGCAAGTGCAGTTACTTTAGTTTCATTTGAATATATCTCCAGATATTTGAGTCATCACCAGAAGTGAAGAGCTTCAGGAGGAAATTTCATTCATTCATTGAAATATTCATTCAATTTAAATATTCATTTAGAGGTAAAAGGTATATTAAGTATAAACATTAGTATATCAAATATTGGCATTACAAAATATACATTATATCGTATTTGATGGATTGAGTAGAAAACGAAGGTAGTAGGTATTCCTTGTGAACTGTATCAACAAAAGAAACAGGAATCAAAAAAAAATATATAATGAAGGATGCGAGGTTCGAACTCGCGCGGACAACTGTCCAGTAGATCTTAAGTCTACCGCCTTAGACCACTCGGCCAACCCTCCCAGTTAGTGAAAATCCTAAACAGGCACATTGCCCGATATGGCGGTTTCTCAAATGTGGCGCGTCACGTGACACTCATTCATTTTTTCAGAGTTTTGTGTGAACCAACCACCACATGGGAAAATGAACAGAGAATAAAGAAAGGCTCCTTTGTGTATCTGCTTATTTGAGATTAAGATAGCAGCAGAATACTTTTCTTTGAACAATGAAAGCTTACTACTACGATGACGACACTGTTTCGGACTACAGAGAGGACCACAACTCTGGGATCGACGTTAGCGTGGAAGAGTTGGAGAGACTGGGAGTGTTGTACTTCAATTTGAAGACGGATGAAGAAGTTGATGCTCTTGCCAAGGAGAGAGACTACAAGAACAAGGATCAGATTGTACTGTCACCAAACTCTTTTGGCTCACCAGAGGCATTGAAGGAGAAGCTGGATAATTTCTATACGGAACACATCCATGAAGACGAAGAGATCAGATATATCAATGAAGGAGAGGGATTTTTCGATGTGAGAAGTGATGACGACAGATGGATTAGAACAAAACTGGCACCTCATGATCTATTAGTGCTACCTGCGGGCATTTACCACAGATTCACATTGACTACAAAGAACTTCATTAAGGCGACTAGATTATTCAAAGATGAACCTAAATGGACTCCGTTGAACAGACCGGTGGATGACAACAAGTACAGAGTGGAGTACTTGAACACTATCAAGACGTGAGGGACTGGCATCTCTTTATATATAAGCAATGTATGCTACTTATTTATCAGTCGGAGCTGTAGTTAGTTTGTAGGACAGATCATATTCACCGTCGCTCATAACACCCGCCAGAACCAATTTATTTTAAGTGTCGATAGTTGACCAGTATTAGAATAAACTGGAAAGCACACTGAGAATACCAACCCACAATGTCACATGCTGCAGCACAAACACCACAGAGCACAGAACTCTTGCAACAGAAGTACAACAACTATCAGCAGACGATTGCGGAGATCCAGGCCAAAGTCAGTGAATTGCAAAACGATGAAGAAGAACACAAGATTGTTTTACAAACGTTGAATAAGACACCAAAGGATAGAAGATGTTTCAGAATGGTTGGTGGTGCTCTGATAGAGAAGAACGTTGGTGAGACAGTCCCTGTCTTGGATTTGAAGTTGAGTAATATCACAACGACCATTGACCAATTGAGTAAAGAGCTAAGGGCAATCGTTGAAGAGTTTGAGAAATGGAAAGTATGTGTTGTTGTCAAATCAGGTTTGTATTTCATTCTACAAGTTACTAACGAAATCTACAGGTTGAGAAGCATATCAAAATCATCAAGAAATAACCTAGATTCAAATCTAAGGAAATATACAGAAAAAATAAAAAAACAATATCCAATATCCATTTTCAATTTTTCGTATGCGTGTATACTTCTATTTGGTTTTTTTGTCAGTTTCAGTGGTTTTATCTTTAGCAAAGATGAAAGCTAGCAAGAAGATAATCCATGATGCCAACACGGCAACAATCGAGGTAATGTAGACCCAAGAGTTAGTAATCTCCCAACTTCTTGGATACTCATCATTAGCTAGGTGTCTGATTGACAAGATCACCTTCTCATCGATGAAAGTCCAGCCAGCTCTCTTGTAGTCTGTATGGAATGAGAAGACACCGTGATGATCAGGAAGTTTGAACTCAACTCCATACACTGTTGAATCCTCCGTGGTATCGATTGGTTTTAAAGTCAATCTATGATATGGATCCAGCAATTTAATATCAACCTGGATGTCATCAGTGACGTAAGGGACCCATTTCGAACCATCCCATTCGGAAACAGTGATGTTGTAAGCCACAGTATCTTTGATCTTATATGGTCTTTCTTCATAACTGACACCATCAGCATGAGCATGACTAACGTTCGTCACTTTCAAGACGTTTTTAATCTGGAAGGTCCAATCGATTAGATTCTTCACCAGTTCAGCTTCGAATTTCGAGTCTTGGAGTAGTGAATCGTCACCTATCCATAACGATCTTGCATTGTTTAAAGCCTGATGGCCAACTATCAAATAGCCTTGTTTACCAACGGTCCAATTGTTCTCGGTGCTGTCGTCATTCTTTGAATCTTTCGTGTATGAGGTGGTTGGAGCTTGTAGGATAGGAATCAAATGTGCATTGTTCTTGATCAACGCAGATGACCCCTCATATGTTAATCCTTGTTCCAGTTTGTCGACAATTGCGTTAGGCACTAAGTCATCATCAGTGATTTCAATCAACTTATGAACATCGTCACCAGCCACTGCACGGAAGTGATCAATCAACCTGTGGTTTCTTGGAGATGGATAGATACCCAATTGGTTAGCAAACCCTCTAACTGCCTCACTGAGCCCGTCTGGATTAGACACGACCAACACGTCACCACCATCGTTGACAAACTCGACGAATCTGGCAGCTGTTAAATCATCCCCGAGGGTTCTCACCTTTGTAGGAAGGACGATAACGTTCTGGTAGACCCTGACCCCGTTTCTGAACAACTGGACAGACTTGTCCGTGACCTCCTTGACGTCCAATTCCACATCCTGATCCGTTCGTAAATAGTGTAGCAGTTTAGAGTAGTTCTCCAACGTGCTTGTTTTCGGGTCATGGAGCACCAATGCGCCGAGTGGAAGCGCAGAGGCAGCGAGCACGGTGACGCTCTGAACCACCAGCACGATCAATCCCACTAGCTTCATCCTGTTGAGCGTGTATGAGTGGTCTGATCTTTGTTAACACGTTGGAGAGTTTGCAGCTGTTAAAAGAAAGTTGGCAAAAACTCGGCCAGAAAACACATTTGTGTGCGCGAACCGTTCTTTAGCATCTTTACTGCCCCTTCACACTACTCACTTTGTCACTTTCATCAACTGGTTAGCTGATTAACTGATAGTTTGTTTGTTGGTGTGCTTTGACGATGACACAGGAGATACCGGACGAGGCCATGTCCGCTAAGGACCTACAGGACGCACTGCTGAAGTTGCAGCAGGGGGAACAGACCGCGACACGGTTGGAGAAGATGCTGGATGGGCTCGAGGATAGTATTGAGCAGATGTTGAAAGAGGCAGAGGCGATCACTGCTGCTGCTGCCGATGATGAGGATGAGGATGATGATGATACGGCAATCGGTGCCGATGCTGATGCTACGACGAAGGAGTGATGGGGTTTCGTATAGATTTTTGCACTAAATAAAGTCAGGCTCATCGGTGGGGATGAATGGGTTTGACGGTCTCAATGGATTGAACACAGATGCATTCGGAGGGACTTCTAGATTGACCTTGACTTGCAGACCGCCTGTGATCCACCATTTGGACTTGTCTGAGCTAGGTGGTGGCAGTGTTAACTTGTTCTCGATCGCCTGGTTTCTTTGCTGTAGCATCAACGTTTCAACGTTGTTTATTCCATTCTGATCCAGTTGCCTTTTTCTTATTTCATACAGTTCTTTAGTTAATTTATGCTTAAGATCTTCGTTGATGATCTTAACCTGTGCTTTGAAAGTGGCATAGACTGGTCTGTGGTCTGAAAAGGTCAGATCCTGTGCAGAGTTGTAACTCAATTGTGTCAAGTTTGAACCACGACTGATTATCCTATCTGTCCAAGCTGGGATTCTCAGTTTGTCACTAGTATCATACGTCTTTGTACCTTTATCAAACTTATAAGTAGGTGGGAACTTTATCTCCATTTCGTTGAAATATGGGAACGATTCACCTGCAATCATTTGATTATTCAACTGATCGTATTCGAACAGTTCTGTATATCTGCCACTGTTTATCATCTCACGAACTTTCTCGTTTGGTAACAGGATTCTATAATTGAAATCGCCTAGCCATACAATAGAATCATGATCCTTGATTCTTCTATCATGGCTGAATCTAATGGCCCTTGCAATCGTTTTATAATCATTACGACGTTGCTCATTATTCTCTAATCCTGCAGCTAAATGCGAGGCAAGGAAACAAAATCTCGTGGACGAATATAAGAAACTAATAGCAACACCACCTTTATTCGCAGAGTATCCACCAAATCCAGTCTTCTTCACCATCCCATTGATCTCTTTAACTTGACTGATTTGGTCATCCCTGACAAACAACAATAGTACTATTCCACCCAATTGATTTGACCAAACTAGCGAGTATTTCGACCCGTTGGTATTCAGACTTCGTTTAATCTTTGTTGCCCAGAACTTCTTCTTTGTATCATCTGTCACTAGCATTTTAGATGTTGTCAGCTCAACCACTTCCTCTAATCCAATAACGACGATATCATGGTTCACACCACCAGCTTCAAATGGATGTATCCAAGTGGATATATCTTGATCCGGTGTCTCGCCGTTAACGTTGAAACTCCCGGTTAATAGCGAGATGCTCGATGCAGACGAGTACTCTTTACTTCTTTTCTTTAACTCTGTGGAGATATAATCATAAAATGGATCATATAGGGAAACTTTCGATGCAATTCCATCAAATGTCTTTCTCCAATTCTTTGACAATGACTTCTCATATATGGCAATCAGGGCCTGGTTGTTTTCATCCCATAATGAATCATGTCTTCTTTTCAAATCTGAGTAGAATTGAATATGATCTTCAGTTTCTCCCATTTCATTAAGTGACAACTCCAGGGCATTAAAACTGATATGTTTCTCAATCAATCCTGGTTTCTCCATTGAGTTTAATGAATTGATTCTGAAAACACCTAGTTGTTTACCAATGTATACCTTTTGCTTGATATCATAACAAAAGGCACCAATTTCAAGTAGAGCATTTTCCAATAGATAAGTCAGCCTATCTGAAGATTTTTTCAACGCATCCCTTGTGAAATTGATATCGATATATGTGAAATTCTTTTTATTCAAGAAATACTTGAACCTGTTGTTAAGCTCCTCTTCAACACCGCGTGACTTCAAAGAGTTCAAGACAACAACGTTCCCATGCTTTAGGAACACCGAATCGAAATGTTTCTCAAATGCAAGTTCATTAAGCTCTTTACTCTGTGTGAATGTGATCTTCTTGTTTGACAAGAATGGATTCTCAATTTCGTAAAACAGGGGAACATTACCCCTGACTTGTGTGTATGCAAATAAATTGGATTGATTGCAGTACAGGATCTCAGATTCAATGTAGTTGGAAACGTGTCCGTCTTCATCAACACCACTCAACCCCAACGAATCCTCCTGCCTTGCACATGAGACCTTGGAAATTATAGTCATCAAGTCATTGCCAGAAGTACCATTGATCTGAACAGTCTTGACAAAGCCTCGTATTAAGAGAACTATCAGTTCACTTTGATCCAGATACTTCTTTTCATTTTCCATGATCCTGTCCCTGAACCGTAGAAGTTCTTCAATAACTGAATGATTCCATAGAAACTTCCTGTCGAAACTCCCATACATCTGTTCATAGTCATGCAATTGCAACCCACGCTCCTGCAGCACGTTCGTCAGGTCAAAGTCTCTCGAATAGTAGAACCCAGATGTCAGCCTCCTGCGAATCTTGGAGCACGGATGCTCGGTGTCGTACTTCTCCCAGTCGTGGTCACTCTTGAACCGTTGCCTGGTCAACGTATCAAACTCTGATGAGTTCAAGCAGTAGAACTCCACGTCTTTCACCTTGTAGATGTTCTCTCCAGGTCTTGGACTCCCGACGTGGACACTGTCTGTGATGACGCTGATGAAGACGAGCCCGGTCTTCTTCATCGATAGGATCCCTGTGAGTCCAAGGAAGGTCCTATCTGGGATCTCCTCAAACCCAGTAAGGTCTGTCTGCGACAGTGGAGTGTATTGGATTAGGCACTGCTGGGCCTCCGAGACGTAGCGCAATGTCAGGCAGTAGTCGTTGGAGACGAGTGCCAGCGCACGGTGCTGGACACGGGCGAAGATCCTCATGGTGCTCTCTCTCTCTTTCTGTCTCTGTGGGTATGCGTGTGTGTGTGGTGGCAGAGAGAAGTATATTTTTATATGAAAGTACTGTATAGCTATTAATGGCACAAAGAAGTATCAATCATACCGAAACTAAACACAGCCATGCCAACAAACCATTTCACGATTCAGTGGAAAGGCCATGTCGACCAGCTTCTCCGAGCTCTGCATGGCGTGCCGGATAGGTGACCTGGCGAAGGTCGACAAGCTGCTGTCTACAGGAATAAACGTATGTGCCCATGGCGTCTCCCTTTATAACTCCCTCCCTCGGTGGTACTTAGACGAGTACTAACTCCTATACCCAGGTGAATTCCGTTGATGAATTCGACTACACCCCACTGTACCTCGCCAGTCTGTGCGGTCACGAGGACGTTGTCAAACTGCTGCTGCAGAGAGGTGCTGTGTGTGACACAGACAAGTACGAAGGTGCCCGTTGTATATACGGTGCCTTGACGGACTCGATCCGGAACCTGTTGATATCGTTTGACATATCCAAGGCAGTTGACACGAATCTTCCCTTTGCCTCACATATCAGAGCCCTGCTGCAGGACGATAAGCTCCCTGTGGTCACTGAGGATGTCGTGTTCGATATGGGTGATGGCGAATTGTTGAGGTTGCACAGGTTTATGCTGTCGTGCAGAAGTGCCTTCTTCAGAGGTAAGTTCGAGGGTAAATGGAAGGATAAGGACGTGGTGGAATGTTATGGGGATGTCGAGATAGCCGAGGCGATGAAGCTGATTGTGGAATACATCTACTTGACGTTGGATTTGAATAAGCTAGACAGTGTGGACCACGATGTGCTGCTGAACTACTGTACAAAGATCAACCTTGGCGAGTACAGGGATGGACTAGCGTCATATTTCCAGCTGACTGACCTTAGAGAGAGAGCCAAGGCAATGAATCAGTTGCAGATGGATATCTTCACCAATGCAAGACAAGATTTTGAAGACTTTATCCAGTCGAACATAATCGATGCTAAATTAACAATTCCTGATTCTGAGAAGATCACTGCTAAGCAACTTAAGTCATTGCAAAGCTCATCTGGTGCATTCCCAGACATAATCATTTCAGTCAGCGATGACGATTACGGCACAACAACATATTATCCTGTCCATAGAGCGATCCTTATTCGTAATGATTATTTCAAAGTGATGTTCACTTCATCGTTTCAAGAGGCCCAGGAGTACACGATCAATGAGAAACTGAACATTCTTGATAAGATAGAGTCTATCCCTGTGATAAATCTACCTTTGGGCTCTGAAGAAGTCACTGAAATCATCATCAAGTTCCTATATTATGACTATTCTGATATTCCTATCGAATTTGCCATTGATACGTTATTCGCTGGTAATTTACTGCTGAATGATCGGTTAAAAACAATGGCCGCGGTCGCTATAACCACAACAACTACTTTGTTCAGCAATGAGGAGTTATATGATGTCTTGAGGGCAGGATGGGAAACGAGAATGGAAAGACTTGAGCATTTTGTAGCGAAGAAGTTTGCAGGTAATTTAGATTTCTTCATTAGAGATGCTAAGTTCCATGAGATTATAGTGGAGAGTTCACAAAGAATCACAAATCGTCATGAGACTGATACGATTGAACTGGTTGATGACATTAGATTTTACCTTGCCGAGAGGTATAAAGTTGACTTCGATGGATTGTTCGAAGGTGAGACAAACGACTACTATGATCAACTACCCGGGTATGAATCATACAAGAATGATCTAGACAAGATAGAAAACCTGCTGGAAGATCTAAATCTAGAAGCTTGATCTGAAAAACTTGTCCTGTTTTTTCTCTTTTTCTTCTTATTCAATATACACGAGTTGTTGTTAAAAAAGAACCTATTTAGCTTTTCTTTTGTTGGTGGTCTTTTTGATATGACCTTCAGGTAACCAAGATTCATCGATAGTTTTCTTACTACTACCAGTAGTTTGAGCAACGACAGGAGTACCTGATCTTGACTTAGAAGGAGTTGGAGCAGAAGCTGTCTTGGTGACAGATTTGAAATAGGCAGCACCAAAGTTGATCCATACAAAGTAAGCACCAACACCAATAGTGGCAACCAACAACAATTCCAAGATAATCAATTGAGGAGCAAAGAATGAGATTGGCTTCTCTGACACAATAGCAAATTTGCTCTTAGCACCAACTAAGGCCAATGAGGAACCCTTAACGACATAAATACCAGGAACCAAGGCGTAGTTGTTAGCAGGCAAGTCGATACCAATTTTTTGAGAGAACTTTCTTGATTCACCGCTTGGAATGACCAAAGGACCGACTTTCCCATCAGTGACATTGGCCAGGATATTACCGTTCTTTGCATCACGGAATGAACCACCAACACCAACAACGGTGACCTCTTCATCTTCGTTGTTGCCAAAGTCGTACGTCAACGTGATAACGTCACCGTTGTTGAACTCAGCAACCTCGAGGTCCTCAGGCTGGTTGTTAATGACATAGCTGATGGAGTACAAGAATGGTGTTTGTTCACTTTGTTCACTTTTGATCGAGGCTTCCGGGCTGGCAACGTTGGCATCGACAGCAGAGACAATAGAGGAGGCCGCTAGGGCAAGCAGGGAGAAGACACTGAACTTCATGGCGTTCAATTGGGCGGGCAGGGGTGCTAAACAGGTGTGGAATCAGAGAATGGTTGGGGGCTTTTGACACAGTTGTGATTTGATTTCTCGACAACTGCGCAGTCGGCGGGGTGGATTGGTGTTACCCGGTGGCGATCTGCACGGTGCTGCTGTGCTGCTCTACAGTGAGCTGCTACGGTGAGCTATCTAGTAGACTGTGGGTCTTATACAGCTGGATGCTTGTCAGTGTGTGTGTTCTGTTTCTACCTGTATTTAGTGTATATAACACATATCTACATATCTCTACATTTTGATGCACACTACTTCTTTTCACCAACCTCATACTGACCAGGCCCGATCAACCTCAAGTACCTGTCTGTATCAGGAACCTCGCTGTCCATATGGCCAATGGCCAACACCGTTCCAGGGTAGTGTCTCAGCAACTCTTTGCACTTCTCCACCATGTTGTCGTCCATCACCGATAATGCCTCGTCTAAGATAACGAGATCTGGGTTCTTGATCAGAGATCTTATGAACAAGATGACTTTCTGATCAGAGATGCCTAGTTCTCCAAAGAGTCTGTCTCTTTTCTCAGAGAGATCGAACTCTTTCAAATACGTCTCGATCCTGTCTATTTGATCAGTTGACAGATCTTTTGGTGGGACCCATGAACCAACGAGATATCCCGTCGCCAATGCATCGTAGACAGTATGATGAGATGGGTAAATCGAGTGAAGTTCAGGTGATGCAAACCCTATAGACTCATTGATGTCGAAAAAGCTCTGGACACCAGTTCGACGAGGCTTGCCTCTGATAACAATCGAGGAGTTCCATGACTGTGGGTGCTCTGCTGTGATCAATGAAAGAAGTGTTGACTTCCCTGTCCCGTTGTTCCCCTGTATGTGCCATTTCTCGCCATGCTCAACCTTCCAGTTCAGATCCTGTAGTACTGGTTGACCACGGTATGCAATGTTGATATCTCTAAACTCAATATGAGGAGAGGAGTCTGTTGACTCCAAAGTTGGTTTGAAAAGACCTTTCAAGACTTGGATGCTTTCCTTGTCCTTTTGAGCCTGCTCTTCAAACTGATCATGATGTCTCTGTTGCAACTCTTTCAAATCATGTTCAAGTTCCCTCGTTGAACCCTGCTTAACGATCCCTGTCTCGTCGACAACTGCAACATGTGTGATCCAATCAGGCACCTCATCTTGCCATCTCAACCCAACAATCACAAACGGATCAGGTGGCAATGCATTCAGCACCTCGCTAACAACACCGCTCGCCACTGGGTCGAGCCCCAGGAATGGATCATCAACGATCAGCACCTTTGGCTCTCTAAGCAAAGCCCTCGCAAGCCTAGCCCTGCGTGTCTGTCCGTTGCTCAACCCCATCACCCAACGGTTCTCCAGCCCTTGCAGTTTCAGCTTCTCAAATACCTGATCCAGCAAACCGTAGTTAATCACACGGTCGTTATTCGTATTGCCCACAACGTATCTTCTTGTCGTCTCATCAAACTCATCTTTAAAGAACTCATAACGAGCAGATAAATGTGCAGTGGGCAAGACACCCTTAAACTCGAGGAATTGAATCACAGAGGATGGCCAGGTGGATCTGTGCAAGAACGGATACGTCCGTGACAGCGGTGGGCTGGCAATGAACTGAGATGCAAGTGTCTTTAACAGAGGTGTCTTTGTGGGTCCGATAATGGCCCATTTCTGATCTGATTTGATAGTGAGAGACACTGCGTTCTTGAATATTGGAGTGCTGCTCGAGGATATGGGCTTGATCACTGCATTCTGCAGCTGTATCAATGTCGACATTGTGATCCCAGCACTGTGCAATACAATACAATACAATACAATACAATACAAGTGTACTGCGGGATCGGAGACCCGGCCAATCAACAAAACACACCATCCAAAAGCCCACTCTTATATAAGCTTGCATTATCTCCATAATCCATGCATTTGACTCACTCTTCTTCTTCTCTAATCACACCCACCCCCCTAGAATAGCACCCGCAAACAAAATGAGAGTGGTCTCCAATGCTAACGTCAATGCGATCCTGGATTCGCTTTCCAGAGATGACCTGTTCGAGATTCAAGACGTGCTGAAGAAGGCACTGGCCAGCTACACTGCTGATCCATCACGTATCCCGGAAAGAATCGTTGTCAAACGAGAAGATCTCGAGGCTGTTCATCTGTTCATGCCCTCGTTTGCTGACAGAGTCGGCATAAAGACCCTAGGTGGTTCCAAGGAGGGATTCAAGGGCATGGTCTCTGTAATGGACGAGAATAACGGTGAGTTGTTAGGTGTTGTGAACGCATTCAGTCTGACTGCCTTCAGAACGGCATTAGCTTCAAGTCTCGCATTGACAAAGTTTGTCGATGCTGGTTTGGTCTCTGGAAAGGACCAGCATATCACTGTGTTTGGAAATGGTGCACAAGCGTATTGGCACGTCAAGCTTACCCTGTTGTTGTATCCTTCTCTTTTCAACAGCGTCCTGATTTCAGTTCGTACTGTTGATAACGAAAAGACACTAGACTTGTTGAAGGAGCTCAGCCGTGAATTCCCAACAGTTACATTCGAAGCATCCTCAATTGAGGACACGAAACTGGACAAATCTTCTGTTATCTACGGCTGCATCCCGTCCACTGAGCCAGGTATCAGATTCGATCTGCTATCTACGACTCATTTCACCTTCATTTCAATGATCGGTAGTTACAAGCCACATATGTTTGAGTGTGACGACGAGATAGTTGAGCATGCGTTACAGAATGGTAAGATTATTATTGATTCAAAAGATCATACTTTGCATGAAGCTGGCGAACTGATCAAAAATGGTGTTGTGCCAACACAATGCATTGAATTGGGTGAACTTGATAATTATGATGCCAAGGATATAACCCATAGTCAACGGTTTGTGCTCACCAAGATTGTCGGGCTAAGCATAATGGATGTTTCTGTTGCGACGGATATCTTGAATCGCTCAGTGGAGTTAAAATTAGGGGTGGATGTTGAGTTTTAGAGGCTCGATGGTATTATTAAGTATTATTAAGCATTATTAACCTGTCACTTAAAGAAAGCGACAATAGAATTCACAATCTATAAAAACAGAACATTTGTATAAAGTATATATCTATACGATGGAAAAATCAGTTTCCTAAGAACTTTCAGCAACAGTTTCATCAATCTTTTCATTAGTGGTGGTGCTTCCTGATCCGTATTTCTTCTTGTATGTGAATGGGTTATCAATCCAATACAAGATTCTTTCAAATCTGTTTCTTGGAGGTCTATCTTGATCATCAGCATCAACACCATTTTGACTATCACCCAAGTAGTAATTCTTTTGGAAGAATGCAGCAACGAAAGAAATAACAGTGAAACCAAGAGCAATGGCAAATAAGTAATAAATGACGTGGTTGTATGCCAAGATAGCACCTTGTCTGACATCTGAGTACAAGTCATATTCTTGGATTGCAGAATAATCTCCGTAGAAGAGTTCCGCATCTTCAGCACTGACACTTGAAGGTAAGTATCTTGCTAAAGCTCCTGGTAATTTGTTCTCCCAAATTGCACCTCCGATGGCAGCTGAAATAGCATACCCAATAGTGGACCATTGTAGTAGCAATGCAATGACTAAGGCAACATCTTGGTGAGGAACAGATGCTTGAGATGCAACTTGAGAACCAATGTTTGATGCAGCACCACCCATACCTAATAAGATTTGAACCCAAACCAAAGCAGAAGTATTTGAGTTCTCATAACGAGCCCATAGGGCAACAATCATAGCAATAACTTGGATGGCAAGACCAATGATTTGAATAAATTTGGTACGGTGTGTGTATCTTTGAATGACACCAACGATGACACCAAAGAAACAGATACTTAATGTCAATGCGTTGTTGAAATAAGTCCAGTTTGTGTAACTCCAATCCTTTACGACACCAACATAGGATGACAAGTATAGAAGTAAGATACCTTCACCAGCCATGTAGAAGAAATCAACAATAACTGCAACTATAAAAGTTCTGTTTTTCAAGATTCTCTTTGGCATTGATGGGAATGGAGCAAACCACACTTCGTAGATAGTATAAATGACCAATAGAAGAGAACCAACAACAAACATTGCGATCAACGAAGGGTTGTCATACCCACCTTGGGCTGAAGAATATAAGGAAAATGGTAATAATAATAAAGCCCATCCGAATGCCATTATGATCATACCAAAAAGATCACCTTCAATAGCATATCTCCAGAAGTGTTTTGAGAAAGTTTTTAAGGTACGTTTTGGTTTGGCGACTGCAGGCTTCTCTTCAGGGAAGACACTTTGAGCGTAATGTTCCAAATAAATCAAAATAGCAATACATGGCCCAAGAACAGCAGGCATTAGAATGGCAAACATACCATAACCCCATCTCCAACTAACGATGATAAAGTGGTTAACGATACCACCTGCAATCCAAACAGTAATAATATACGGAGCAGCAGTTAGTCCAAACATGAAACCACGGTATTTCAAAGGAATGATATCTGCTAATGAAATTGAGTTGATTAGATCAATATTGGAACTACCAACTGTCACAAAAACATTACCAACAATGTATGCTGAGATACTGCTAGATGAGGCACAGATGATGTAACCCATGGTGTACAGACTCAAAACAAGGATATATGTTGCTGGTCTTGATGTAACATCTGCAATTTTGGCAACGATTGGTTTAGAAACTGAGGATATAACACTTGTGGCAATAGAAAGTGTTGAAAGCATAGAATGATGTCCAAATGATGATGTTGCATAAGGTTCATAACTTGCAGTGGTTGAACCATCAAGGGCTAAAACGAATGATGTGATGATAATACAGGTACAGAACAAGATTCTGATGTATTTACCTTTCTTAGTCTCATCCATCACACGCTTTAACTTTTCCATTCTTCTAACACCACGAGAGCTGTAGTCATCAGTCCAACGTAATCTACTTTCTTCATCTCTAGCTAGTTGGCTCGCGTTATCAGCAGAGATGTTGGTTGATCCAGAGTCATCATTAGAGGCACTGTGAACAACATTTTTCTCAATGTCTTGATCACTTTTGAAAGAATCAGTCATTGCTTGAATGAGTTTCCACCTAGGATCTGCTTTATCTAAACGATCAATAGCAGCAAAAAAACATAAAAAACCTGTTACTCTTCTTCTTTTATATAAGATGTGACCAATTTTTCGCTACCCATAACTCGTCAAGAAGTGATGATTGGCTTCATCCCACTGTAGAGAACACTTCAGTAGTTAAGATGCAGAAATCCTAACGAATACGCCCATATCAAAAGTGCATGCAGATCATTTACAAAAAAATTACATCTAGCGACCAGAACTAGGCCCCACGGGTGGAAACTTCCGATCTTACAACGAAACGAAAGGACCTCGCTACAGAAAATTACCGCGTAAGGATTTTCATTGGTTGAATCTCATGTGAAAAGTACAGTTGCACACCTTCAGATTACGATTCAATCTGGCATTTAGTATTTACCCGGGAGAGCTGTACAAGGAAAAAAGGAAAATAAATACGAAGAAGCCCGGAAAAAAAAGCAAAGTTACTGCTTGCATATTGTTGCTGAGGATGTGGTATTCCCGTTTGGGCCATTGACCAATGCGAACTAGCTATTAACTGCAAACTAGTCGCCGGTACCAGTAGATATCTCGGGTTCAGTCTAGCCGCACAGTGCACTCAAATGGGGAAGCCAAGACTCTTCAGGGTTCCCAAGATTCCAAGACTAAACCCCCAAGACTCTTATTAATTATGAGAGAACGACATTTAATAGCATTCAGAGTCAGAAACTAGGCCACATCAGGGTGAAAGCTGTAAATTAGCAGAAAGCTCCAATTTGTTTCTCAATTAATTAGCTCCTTTGATCAAATAGATTACAGCGTAGTATCGAGGTAACGGCCGGAAACCTTACATGCTTAACCCAGCTCTTTGCCGGTTGTTTCTTGCATCGAATTCGTGCAGCTTAAAACTTCATCGTGCATGTGATTGGAGACATTATTATCAACTATTCAAACAGTGTACCAAAATCATACATGTCTTTCATTGGACTGATGCATTGTCCGGGAAGATGAATCTTCTGTAGACTCTGGCCAATTTTGCAGGCATACAACTTATGCATAAGTCATAAAATTAACTGTAAAACGTAACTTTCACAAGCTACAGCAATTTCTGAGGCACGTCAAAGATCGCTCACGGAATCCTGTAATTAAAAATTTCTCACGAACCAAATACTTTAGGGGCCCGGGACTTCGCAAGCCAATTCCAGCACCTGTGTAGTATACTATATCTCATATCTGAGGTGTTTCAAGTGATCCTTCCTGGCTTATCAAATTTCAACTGTCTGATTATGGTCTTAGTGTTTCCTTCTAAAATTTCTTAACGACTATAAAGTCACTTGAGATTTGATGCTCCTGAAAAAGGCAATAAAAAAACACCCAAAAAGCCTTTTTAGAGTTTTTAAGCTTATTTCTCAAGCATGTCCGGCTTTCAAGGGCTCGGGCTCTTCAAAAAGCGATCATCAGCATTTAATGATGGAGGACGAGCTTAACACCTAAGTACACCTAAGTGGTGGTAAGCGATATAGGTCATGCGTTATTCTTCAGCATTGAAGCCTGAAGAAAGTGGGATGGGCCATTGATCACTGCTACCAGCTGCGAGATGACAGCTGTGCGCAAAAAAAAAATAATGAGGCACTATCGTCGGAGCCTGGGGCCAAGGTCAAGATTCCAGAACTACGGAGTTGAGACCTTGTCGACTGTTTTTGTAAGTTAACCAGTAATCGAAGGTCTAAAGCAACTAGATTATAGCTTCAATTGGTGGCTCCACTTACAGAGCATTACATCTGTGGTTCATGTTCATGGTGTCATGGCCCATCAATATGCATTCAAAGGCCGTGAAACAGAATAATGCAGATCCTCTGATTGGCATAAAGGTTTGGTCTGCAGTAGTAGCTCCCTCAATTTATGGTGCGTTTCAACTTTACTTTACAGTTACACAACGCTCAAGAGGCCGCATCTCGTAGAAAAGCTTGTTTTTTTCGCGGGAACAATAGCAGAGATCTCGTAACTTGTAAGCAAGACAGAAAGAATAAGCAGATACTAGAGAGTGGGAAGTAACCTGTGACAATCTCATACCTCGGTTCTCATCTGTAGCAAATCCTCTTTGAGTTACAAACGTAAATCCTGTGATTGTATTTTCTTCTAGCGCTATTTTTGTTTTTTTGTTTCTTTTATTACTAAATATTATTAACTCGTGCCGTTATCGAGAACCTACTTCTGTCAATTCCATCTTGGCGGCGATCAGAGTTTATTCATACTTCCTACTGGTTTAATTGAGTTAGTCATTCACTCTGATTAAATTACGAATCCCGTGTGCTTGTGGACTTGAATCACCGGACACGACCGGCATATATGAATCCTCCTTTAATGCTCCATTCATGAAGGCTTCACGAAACGCCAGCTACTAGATATGAGGCCTATTCCCTTAAGTGAACGATCAAATGAGCAGAAACTTTACAGCTTGAGTTTTGACGATACTTCTGGCTAAACTCAGATGAACATTGAATGTCAGCTGCTTTGCAATCATCTGTTCATCTGTGTTCCAACAGTCAAATCACATGCTAATATGCTCCAAATTAAGACGGTTTTACTCATAGGGTCCCCGATCTCAGCAGTTACCATTTAATCGTGTGACCCTATGATCACTTCTCGCCATAAGCAAAAATAAGGCATCAGTAGCTATCATTAAGGCATACACTGTTAAATGGATCCAGGAGGTAATACTACCAACTACGGGAATCTCCTGATCGGGCTAATTCCTTTGACTTTTCCTCGGAAACGCTGCATCCGATGCACCCAGACATTCAAATTTGGCAGTTTTCTCCAAAAACTCACGTGTCAAAACCAAAACACAAGGACGTTGATATTGTGTGAAGCTATTGCTTGATCTGGGTCCATTGAGGTTATGTCTACAGATTTATACACATTCTCAGAGGAGACGCTAACGCAGCTGCGAAAATTCCGTTTTCAAAGCGCAAGAGCAGATACCGTTCAGGCTGTTGTTTGTTAGTACACCCCCCATATTTTATGAACCATCCACAGAACTAACCCAGCATGTATCAGACGAGATCGATAAGACAACTTATGAGATCAAACAGGATCCAAATATAGAAGACCAGCCTGTTTCCTCCATTGAAGAACTCATTGAGGAGATACCAGACAATACACCACGTTACATAGTTCTATCGTATCCATTAACACTGCCAGATGGAAGAAAGAAATCACCACTCGTCCTTATCTATTGGTTACCACAAACAAGTCAGCAGTCACAACGAATGCTTTATGCAGCTGCTGTCCAATTGTTCAGAGATAAAGCTGGTGTTTCAAAGTATGTAAATCAATACTTTAAGCTATACATATCAAATACTAACACCATAACTATAGGCTTCTTGAGCTGTCTGATGAAGAAGACTTTGAGGAAATTGAGGAGCAGGTGCTTTAATGCGTTGAAAGTAGAGCGAATCACCTAATACATGACACAAAAATGTGATCAGATTACTAGTAGAACTTTGATGTAGACTGTCGACGTTGCCCTTGACGGACATTAGGGCTGCGCACGTGACTTCTCGATTTTTTGTGACTTCAAAAAACTACAACATCCACACACCATCTGTTTCAATGTTTGGGTGTTAGACACACACATTTCGCGAAGTTCCCACAAACTAATAATGAAATTTTTCACTGTTGTCCAGTTTCTTGAACCTTTTAGTATTCAGCACATCAAAGTCAGCAAGTCAAAATGGGTAGATTACACAGTAAAGTATGTGATTAATCACACAGCAACAAGGAGATTTACTCTCTGCCTAAAAGTAATGAATTCGGGTCATCGTGGTTTTGGGCAATTAAAGGTTGATGTTCTTTGAATTTGAAATGGGAAAGCGACTGGATGATACACTACACAACAGAGGAACTGAAGAATTGATGGATGAAAAAGTTGATTCAAGTAATCTGTCTTCTGATTTTTCTCTTGTGGAGTGTGTTGGAAAGTTGCTCGTTTCGTTCTTAACGGGAGTGATTCCCGAGGATGTCTATTCCGCCTTTATTGCATTATCCATTGCTGCATGATACCAGTTTATGAAGAATATGAGTGTATCACATTTCTGGTGCACTCATTGTTGACGAAAAACTGAAAGATGTTGGTTGGTGATGAACTGACTTCTCTTCATTTGATGAGTTGGAACGTTGCTGGCCGGCCACTCTTGAAGTTTTTCAAAACATTCTGTTGAAATTTTTCTTGTCGAAACTTCATACTAACTATTTCTCACAGGGTAAAGGTATTTCCTCATCAGCTCTTCCATACTCCAGAAACGCTCCAGCTTGGTTCAAATTATCATCTGACGCTGTTGTTGAGCAAATCATCAAGTACGCCAGAAAAGGTTTGACTCCATCTCAAATCGGTGTCTTGCTAAGAGATGCTCACGGTGTTACCCAATCCCGTGTTGTCACTGGTAACAAAATTTTAAGAATTTTGAAATCAAACGGTTTAGCTCCAGAAATCCCAGAAGATTTATACTTCTTGATTAAGAAAGCTGTTTCCGTCAGAAAACATTTGGAAAGAAACAGAAAAGACAAAGATTCCAAATTCAGATTAATTTTGATTGAATCAAGAATTCACAGATTAGCTAGATACTACAGAACTGTTGCTGTCTTGCCACCAAACTGGAAATACGATTCAGCCACTGCTTCTACTTTAGTTAACTAGAGTGGTTGTTTTTTAGAAAAGGGTTATCAAAATATTGTTCTAATATATTTTTGAATTGTTTTTAATATTGGTGTTGTATTGTAATTGAATGAGTTTTATGTTATTGATCTCTTGTACTATTCTTTTTTTCATTGTTTCTCGTACACTATACATTATTGCTCGCTACTTCTAATCATCGGCATTTGGCTGAACAACGTTGAAGGAATCATCCTCTTGTAACTTGAAAGCCAGTACTGCAAACTCCTTCAAACTCAACTTCTCGTCATCTGCAACATCCACAAATCTATCGTTAAATGGGTCATTGAGATCGACAGGTTTACCAATAGTGACATTATCGATTCCAGGCACGACTTTTCCATTAGTGTTGTTGTTACTCTTGACATCAACTTTGATATCCTCATCTGAATCCGAATCATCTCCAAATGTAGGCACAGGGATATCTATATCTTCCTCACCTTCCTCCACGGAGTCTGTAGAAGAGATTCCCCCTATGGATTCGATTGCAGATATCAGCTGCTTCTTGATATCAGAAACCTTGACGGTGTTCGCCTGTTTCACAGAGACGATATAAGTCTGTTTATTTCTCTTCAGCTGGATCGACAGCTGCTGTGTTGGTGCCTGTGTAGTGCGTTAGTCCATGCTACTCTGGGTGTCAACAGATAGACGTGTCACACCTACCATTGTGCTGATACTCTGTGGTTTGCCAGTGTTTGAGAGCGTTGTCTGTTGGTGATATTTTTCCGAGACACTTTATTTCCAAAGTTCAAGCACTGAACCGGTGCCTAAGAATTATCGCATAGCTGGCCAACAACCCCATGGTGGTTCATTTCAGAGAGCTCGCTTCCCATAGGCGAAGTGTCCATGAGCTTTACCGGCAGCTACTGCGGCACACCACTCATCTGCCCTCAAATATCTCTAACACAAGACAAAAGAACAGCATTATCGATGGCATCAGAGATGCGTTCAAGAGACAAAAACCACAGATGTCACCATGGATTGTCACGGAAAGACTAGAGTCTGGTTATTCTCTGGAGGAGAAGCTGCGTGACCTGTACCACCCTGAATCAGAGAGCTCAATTGGCGAAATCATTAATATCGTAAAGGCACAACAGCCAAAGGAGAAGCCAAAGGGATTGGTGAACAGACTGGGACAGCGCCTGAAAATGGATCCCAACAACATACAAGATAAGAACAAACAGCGTGTTACGAACTATATCAACAGATACATTCGAGAGAAGCAATCACGCGGAGAACTGCCCAGAGTGATCGATTCAATAATCCGTGATACGATAATCAAAGATGAGGCACTTCACACGAGGGCGCAATTGGATCTTGTTCGTGCGCAAAGAATCAACGCTCGTGGGCCATATCAAGTGAAGATAACTTACTCCTCAAAGGTGAAATTCATCAGGGCTCCCTGGAAGCAGAATCCAAAGATATCGAAGATGATCTTGAACTATATGAAAAAGGAGCAGCAACTATTAGACGTCACCCAGATATATGAACGGGAGAAGAAACTATACGCTATGGAAACCACCTGGGAGAAGCTGCATCATGGTAATGATAATGATTGGAGTGAGACTATCGTTGGTCTTATTCGTAAACTGCAAAAGGATCTTAATAAACGAGAAAAGTTCTTCAAAAGGTACGCTGATGAGGTACTTCCAGAGATCCTTCCTAAAAAGCAGAAGATAGCAGATCGTATCCATGAGAGGGGTGGACGGAGACTGGGGTTGTTGGTGAAGGAAAGTGAAGGTGTTACGCCGTTTGAATCATTGTTGGGTAAGGAAACATTGAGAGAATTGGTGAGAAAGTATAAGTACGAGTCTTAGTATGATAGAATAAATGGCGCAAGCCTCTTGTATAGATTCATGAGATAAATTGAGTCCCTTGATTTATTGCTTCTTTTGTGTGTTGTGTTGTTCGTTTTTATGTGCAGGATCCTCTTCCAAGCAATGTTTTGCAGTAAGAACGAGGATCATTATATCTAGCCTAAACTCAAAAAGCACACTTCTTAGATTGATTTGCGCTCTGTGGTCCGAGATCTACCGCTTTTTGTAATTTCTTCCTAGTTCTGAAATCATCGTGATCTCATGATGTAGGACTGCCATATAGAACATGAAAGGGTAAACTTCACTAAAAAATAACTATTCTGTGTCGCCAAAAGAACTTAGCAGCCTCTTTTGAGAATCCAGTCCTACAGAGTTCACGCACCACCACGGCAGAAGCGTGAGTGAGTTCAATGGCGGCTTTTGACCGATTTGGTTTATCAACGGAATTACGCTATTGGG
Source organism: Komagataea norvegica (assembly GCA_030567455.1). Taxonomy (NCBI): domain Eukaryota; kingdom Fungi; phylum Ascomycota; class Saccharomycetes; order Phaffomycetales; family Wickerhamomycetaceae; genus Komagataea; species Komagataea norvegica. The sequence goes on from JAJLSD010000005.1 coordinate 41,146, forward strand.
AGATTTTCGAGATATACTTTCATAAACTTCTCTTTTGACCTACGCTTTCAAAAACAAGTCAAACAAAACCGCCCAATTGGGCTTTTAAAATTTCTGTTGACAGTATATTTTGACATGACGAAGAGAAGTATGTTGGATATAAAAATACAGGATATCCTCCCTAGGTCCCTGTTCCTCTCTGACACTTCTTCAATTCCAACTATTTAACAATGGCTTCTGCAGACAACATACCATCTTCAGAGATCCAAAAGATTACTTCTTGTCTGTCTTCTCAATTAACCAAGATTTTCACTTCTTCAGATAGTATTTATTTTGATGCTCTGTCTGATTCTATGGTATCGAAGTTTTCCTATGAAAATCCGGAATCGTTTGTTAGGGATTTCCAAGCTAGATTCCCAAATTCTGACTTCTTACGCAAATACAAAATTGAGGTTAATCCGAGATATGCTCCAAAAAACCAGTATCATTCTTCCAATGTTTGTTATTCACTCGTTGAAATCAATAAGAGCAGCACTAAGAAGTATGATAGACCAAAGAAGAACACATATATTCTTTGTCCATTGTGTGACCCATGGAGAGGTAAAGTTTCCAAAGATGGAGAGGATATTCCTAAGTTTTACGATACTTTACATTCTGAATATGATCATCATTTGAACCAAGTTCATGGTGTTCATAGATCTGGTAAGAAGGTCTGCTGCCCTTTCGTTGGATTCTCTAGATCTAAATTGCCACAGCTTGAGAGTTCGGACTATAAGTTATGCTGTGTCTGTCCATATATTAGTTCAGAAACATCTGAGCCATGTTTACATAGTTTCAGGTTGAATTTGGGTGATAAGGACGGTATCCCATTCAAGGCATACTTGAGACATGTCGAGAACAATCATTATTCCACCAGGTATAGGAATCAAAAGGCTAAAAATGCTTACAAGTATGAAAGTCAGGTGGCCGTCGGTCAAGGAAACTGGATCAAGAATTATTTCATACCTTTTAACTCTGAAGACTACTTCAAAGTCAAGAATGAATTGATAATCAATGGAAATTTAAGCTATGATCCAATAGAAATATCTGAAGAATTGAACGTTTTATTTCTCATGCTTTATGAGCAATTGAAGTCTTCCCACCAGTTCGATTTAACTACTACTTGCCAAAAACAATTTGTCCCCTCCACTAATCAAACCACTGACGGAATTGAACTTTCAAGTTCTTCACAGCTACATCCCGAATTAGCTGACTCCCAAGGGAATACACCATACTACAACTCGCATGATGAGTTTTTTGGCGTTGAAGCTAAAACCACTGGTTGTTCGACTCCATTGACCGCAAATGAAATTCCAAACAGTTACAAAATTGACGCTGTACCTCATTCAACTGTCCAATTCACTGCTGAGGAGATGGTAGAGTTGGAGAAGACGGTTCTAAAAGAGTTGACTACCATAGGCGATCTTTCAAACTTTTCGGTTCCTGACTTTCCAGAAGAATTGAATCGAATGGAGGCTGCTGCTGCTGCTGCCGGTGCAAGAGGCCGTAGCTCCCTTAAGCGGAAGCGTGAGCATGGTGTTGATTGCTCTAAACCTACGAAACGTGTTCATCTTCCTGAAGGTTTAAATCCTGATGCTGCGCCTTTAACTACTTTGGAATTTTCGAATCATGTTGATTCATTATTGAAGAAGCTCAAGAACCCACAAAGTGGTGCGTCTGCTAAACAAGGAACTACATTTCAACATCAGTCTTCTTTTCTGCCTCAAATTCAGCCTACATATAAGTTGGATTGCCAGCGAACTCAACAACAGCAAACTGTTTTGACCCAACCAATCCAGCCATATCACCGATTAGAATCACAGTATGCTCAAGTTATCAATCAAACTGAGGTATTTGATCCATGTTTGGCAATTTTTAACGATTTCGTTGACATATCCGAGGGAAGCTTTACAAGCTATCCTGTTGCTGATGATTTGAATCATGATATCGCTGCTCGAGCAGTTGATAATGTTTCAAATCGACCTGAAGAAGTGTCTTCTGGAGATCAGGCCAAATGGTGAAATCGAGGAGAAAGAACTGTTGTTAAATCATTGAACACTTGGGTTTCCCACCAGGTGATTAAGTATATTTGCTCTCAAGGTCTTTTTATCGTTTTGCCTCCTTTCATAGTAGATTGTGCGGGCTTATTTGATCAAACGAACCAGGCTTATGAACGTTTTTGCGGATAGTATTGTTTATATCAAATTTCTATGAAACTCTGTATTAAAGTGTAGAATACCCATGCCATCACACGCACACGGCCACAACTGTTATGTAACTGCTCAAGCAATAAATGCTGCCAAGGACACTGAAGATGCCACTCGATCTCGATTTCGATTATTTTTTGGTGTAAGATACTGACACAGTCTTTTAATTTCAACGTGTACCTTCTTAGCAGTTTCTGACTTCTGTGTGGCCACAGTACACTGAAATTAGAGACACTCCCTACTATGATTTATAACCTAAATAATTCCACATTCCATATTCCTATCTCAATCCAAGCGATGTATACAAAAGCAAACTGTGTTTAACAAACAATGCAAAAAAATGGTCATTTATGACTTGACTCGACTCGAGTCGACTCAACGCAGCACATACCCATCAATGGCCTTCGACTGGTCCTGCAGATATTCATACCTCTCGAGATCGTTCAGTCCCTCAATGGCCTCACTGGGATCAATTGGCGCCTCGACAACCTCGTTCTCGACAATCTTGAAATCCCCCAACATCGCATTCATACTCTCCATCAGTTCGTCGTGCGTCGCCGCCTTGGACAAGTTCAAACTGTCCAAGTTCCCAATCAACTCCACCATCGACGGCGACTTATCGTTATTATTATTATTATTCGCATTACTATTATTATACGCAGCTAGCACCTCTTCCAACAACGTAACACCTCCCTCATACCTTTGCATCTTACCGTACTCCAGCACACCGATGCTATCCCTTGCGAAGACTGCCTCGTCGGACAGCTGTGTCAGGTAGAATTCAGAGGCCTGGTAGTGTCTCTTCGAGCAGAACGATTGCAGGTATTGGTACGGCATCATCATGGCCTGGGAGACTTTGCTCTCGTGGGAGTACACGTCTCTGCCCGCGGCGCGCGCCTGTTGCTGGTCACAGAGCGGATACCCGCAGCGCATGTTGATGTTACGCTCGGTGATGAGCTCGGTGTATGTCTCCTTGGTGAGGAATCTCGATATCAGCTTGAGGAAGGCGGCATCGCAGGGGTCCTCTGCGAGGATGTCGAGGAGTTTGATGGAGAGCGTTGCGGCCTCAGAGGGCGTGAGTGTGCCCGGGTGCTGGAAGGGCAGGAAGAGGTTCTGCGAGTTGCTGAGCGTGATGCGCGAGGCCATTGTGTGTGTATGCGTGTGTGTGTGTGGATTGGCTGCTGCTGTTTGTGTGGATGGATAAGATGAGATGGTATCTGGTGGGATAAGATGAGTATTAAATGAATATTTGAATGATGTTTTTTACATCAACTTTACATACTTTACACTGCTGTCAAGTTGTGGAGAATACGGCGGGGACAATGAGCCCACAGAGACACAGGAATGGATCTAGTAGTGCCTCTGCGCACAATGGCACCTCGTATAACTTACTGCGGCTGCTGCTGACTGAGCTGGACCTCGATGAGCAGAGCATTGAGCATAAGGACCACGGCAAGGACCAGGACCAGGGTCAGGAACAGGAACAGCACTCGAGGCTCGGGTCTAGTGACGAGTCCTTTGAGCAGATCATGAACATGCTGCGGCTGCCAGTTGCACTGGAGGAGCTGATGACGTTTGGGCTGCTGGCGTGTCTGAACTCGTTCCTGAAGCTGCTGGTGGTGCTTCCGTTGAAACTGGTGCTTGATTTACTGCTGCTGCTGCGACTCGTGCGGGAGCAGTTCACACACGGCAGCCAGGCGAGGAATAAGAAGAAGACAAAAGGAGGAGGAGGAGGAGGAGGCAACACCCGTCGTCACAGGAGAGTGGTGGACCACTCCAACGTGGTGTTTGCCTCTTTGATCTTTGCGGCCATCTGCCTCGCCAGTGTCGACACGTCCAAGATCTACCACCAGATCAGAAACCAGTCTTCGATCAAGCTGTACGTCATGTTTGGCGTCCTGGAGATCAGTGACAAGCTGTTGGCTACTGTGGGGCAGGATGTCCTGACGGTCGTGTTTGCCACAGCAGCAGGAGCAAGCAGTAGCACCAGCAGCAGCAGCTTGAGGAAGCCTAAACCGTTGGCGAAGTTCCTCTTCTTCTACCTGTTGGCCATTGGGTACCTTTCACTGCACACTGTGGTGCTGATCTACCAGACGATAGCCCTGACGGTCGCTGCCAACTCGTACAGCAACTCTTTGGCGACACTGCTGTTGTCGAACCAGTTTGCAGAGATCAAGAGCTCAGTGTTCAAGAGGATTGACAGGGAGGGACTCTTCCAGATGAGCTGCTCCGATATCGTGGAACGGTTCCAGTTGATGACAATGCTGTGTGTGATCAGCCTGCGGAACCTGGTGCAGGTCAACAGCAGTGGCAGTGGCAGTGTGGACAGCAATAGCATTGGGATCCTGCCCAACTCGTCCTTCAAGAGCTTGAGTGCTCTGCTGGGGCTTGTGCTGGGGCCAACGATGATAGTCATTGGAAGCGAGCTGGTGGTGGACTGGGTCAAGCACTCGTACATCACCAAGTTCAACAAGATCAGACCGAAGATCTACAAGAGCTACCTGTTGCTGCTGTCCAGCGATGTGATGAACAACTTCAAGAGCATGAAGACGAGCAGCACTAGTACGAACTACAACGACAATCTACAGCAGAGACTCGGGCTGCCACTCCCTGCACTGTTTGTGCTGTTCATTGTGATGGCGAAGGACTGCTTCACCTGGTTCCTGTTCAGCGGGAAGGACGGCGAGCTGATCCTGTTCAACTTGATGACGCTGGTGGTGCTGTATGTCGTTGTGCTCATGTTCAAGCTGCTGCTGGAGCTTGGCCTGCTCAAGTGGTCCAGCGCCATCATGCGCAGCAGGGGGGAACCAACATCAGCATCAACGACTGACGACGCGTACGTGCCGGGCCTCACGACTGGGGCCATCGGTGCCATGGACCGTGAGGGCCGCTTGAAGCTGTTTGAAGGAGAGAAGGCGCCGGTGCCACCAGACATGGCTGAGCAGCGCAGGAAACGTGACGCAAAGACAGACCTGGGCGGCGTCGTGCGCTACCGCATGGCCTCCAAGCGTATCTGGTGATACTACTACCTCTATATATAGATATATAGATAGATATAGATAGATATCTAATGGTCCAATCATTTATGTGTCAAATCAAAGCAAATACCAAAAAATGTGTCGGAAAAATAAATAAAACTTTTTCAGAATTATCAGACGACTTTACTTACTTTACTGTGTCTGCTTACTGTGTGTATACCCACGATGCTCTCCAAGTCGCAGTTCTTCTTCATGCGCAACGCCTCCGTGCTGAAGACCGTCTCCAAGTCCTGCACGAGCAACTTCACGCTCGGCGGCGGCGCTGCTGCTGCTGCTGCTGCCAGCAACGCTAACAAATCAAGACTGTTGTTAGGTAAGCCACAGGGTGGTCTGCTTTCGTCGTCGTCATCCGCTCTCAAGAGACTCTACAATGCTCGCCCGCTGTCCACGTCATCCGCTGCCAGAAACTCCATCGTTCTAAAGAGCACTGTTGGGCAAGAAGCCGCTGCTGCTGCTGCTGCTAAGGCTAAACCCACGAGAAAGAGAACCCTTCTCAACTCGAACAAATGGGTCGGATACTGGCTCATCGGCACGTCTGGTCTCGTCTTTGGGATCGTTGTCCTTGGTGGGCTCACCCGTCTCACAGAATCTGGGCTCTCGATCACTGAATGGAAACCGGTCACTGGCTCTATCCCACCGTTGACGCAACAGGATTGGGAAGAGGAGTTTGACAAGTATAAGGCATCCCCAGAGTTCAAGCTTTTGAACTCCCACATCACTCTAGAAGAGTTCAAGTTCATCTTCTTCATGGAGTGGGGGCACAGACTATGGGGCAGGGCTATCGGTGTCGTGATGCTGTTGCCTGCTGCGTATTTCGCCCTGAGCAGGAAAACCTCCTCCAGAGTCAACAAGAGAATGGTTGGTCTGATTGCCCTGTTGGGGTTGCAAGGTGCTATTGGTTGGTGGATGGTTAGATCCGGTCTCGACGAGGAACAACTCGAGGAGAGAAGATCGAAGCCAACTGTTTCTCAATACAGACTGACGACTCATTTAGGTGCCGCGTTCTTACTGTACGTTGGTATGCTATGGACCGGTATTGAGATCATCAGAGAGAACAAATGGGTGAAGGATCCAAAAGCTGCGTTGGAGTTGTTCCAAAAGCTGGATAATCCAGCCCTTCGCCCTCTAAGACAAATCTCGTTGGGTCTAATGGCATTAACTTTCATCACTGCCATGTCTGGTGGGATGGTTGCTGGGCTAGATGCCGGTTTGATCTACAACACCTTCCCACACATGGGCGACGACTACATCCCTTCCAAGAGAGAGCTGTTCGACGATACCTATGCCAGAGCACAGGACAAATCTGATAAGTTCTGGAGAAACATGCTAGAGAACCCAACCACCGTGCAACTAAACCACAGAATCTTTGCAATGACTACATTCACTGCAATGTTGGCAACGCATCTGTACGCCAACAAGCTCAAGATGTTCACTCCACGCGCCGTCAACAAATCCCTGCATGCAATGATGGGCTTTGTCACACTACAGGTATCACTAGGGATCTTTACACTGCTCTACCTGGTGCCGATCCCATTGGCATCAGCTCATCAGGCCGGTGCAGTGGCACTTCTGACATCGTCACTCGTGTTTGCCAGCTCGTTGCGGAAACCAAGATCGTCGATGCGGATCCTGGTGAGTGGACTCTACGCACAGCAGTTGAAGCAGGCGAAGCATGGGTCGTCCAAGGTGCTCTCCGAGGTATCCAAGCTCGCTAAATGAGAAGAAAACGCCGCATAATTATCTTGTACATAGAACTGAGAGTTAGATGGCTTTACTTGCTTACGATACATACAGCCTTTTCTGTCCATAGTCCATAGTCCATAGTCAATTTAATTGTCTTATGGAATAAATAAACGAATAAACAAAATAATAAACAAACAGATTCGCGATTCTGTTCTTTTTTCACAACTCAACTTTACGTTTCCTCACCGAACAACTAACTACTCGCAACACACACACACACACACAATGCTGTTTCTCTCCTTCTTCAAGACGCTGGTCGACCGTGAGGTATGTATCCATGCTCTGTGCACCCTTCCGTGGCTCGTTCCTCGTACTAACTTCAAGCTATAGATCACCGTTGAAGTATGTTCATAATCAACTCCCAGCTTTAATGCACATCGATATTAGCAGTATACTAACTCGCTTCCCAAACAGTTAAAAAACGGTGTTGAGATCAAAGGAACCCTAAAGACAGCAGACCAGTACTTCAACTTGAAACTGGACAATGTCTCAGTGAGCAACGAGGCGAAATTCCCACATCTGTCATCGGTGAAGAGTGTGTTTTTAAGAGGGTCGACTGTCAGATACGTTCATATAAGTAAAAACGACGTTGATACGAACCTGCTACAGGATGCTGCAAGAAGAGGTATGTTTTTGTGATTTTGATCTTGATTTTGATCTAGTGTTGTCATTCTGGGATTTTATGTACTAACTTTGAGAAAAAACAGAGGCCATGGCTGGTTCCGGTAAAGCTATCACTGGTAAATGAATAAATGCCTGTATAATATAAATGTGAAGTCATTAATGAGTTGTTGGATATATGGCGAACAAGTGTAGGCTGCTGTTGGGTGTTTTTTGGCAAGAGGGAGGTTTGTCTCTCCTCTCTTAGCCATCTGTGAGAACTATTAGTTATTGAAAATTCTCTGGTTCTTTCTATTCAAAGAAAGAGGAGGGTGAATTTGTACATCATGATTTTCATTGGACCCTATGAGTGGGGCTCTATGTGGTTTAGTTCATCAATAGTAATTGTCATGTAGATTCAACTCTCCTAGAAAAAGTCTGAAACACTTGTACCCCGTTATCGCCACACTATCACAGTAGATTCCATCTACTTTTGTTTATCTCCAGTATTTCTCAGATCTCTAAGAAAACTGTCAAACAGATCTCCCGTATCGTATCGTCAGTCTGTCGTCATTCATCTGTTATTCATCGTTTCCATGGCCACATTCTAGAAAAAAAGTATGCAAAAATAATCACAAATACAACACTTATTTCACCAAAAAGATATCGTTCATATGCCCCGTCATCTGTGCTACCATTATATATTCAAATTAACCCTTAATATGTTCTACTCAGGGCAATAAGCGGGAAGTTATATGGAAATAGATACTCCATTGTCCGGTTCACGAAGTTCGGGCTGAATTCCTTCGTTTAAGACACTATGGCCGAGTGGTTAAGGCGGAAGACTCGAATAGAATTTCAAGTTATCTTTTGGGCTTTGCCCGCGCAGGTTCAAATCCTGCTGGTGTCGTTAATTTTTTTTTTATTGTTATTGTATTTTTCTTGAAGCTTTTTGAAACTGTTGTTTGGATGGCGTTATTGGTGACCTCAGTTTTCGTAGAATAGATTTCAGTTATGTGATATGCTCTTTTTTTAGGAAAGCTGTTAAAGTAGTTTGTTACTTGAGGATTTGACTTTCTGATCGGGTTCGGTTTTCCAGAATGACATAAAAAAAAATTAAAAAGCATATCATCAAGACTTTATATTTTGCCTTTCTGTAGCTGATTAATCCACGTTTACTTACCTCATATTTCCCATTCAATCATGGCCAAAATCAGAACAAAGCGCTCTAAGCAGCCACCTGAAGGGTTTGATAAAATCTCCAAAACACTACAGGATTTCGAAGACAAACTAAAAGACGTTCAAACTGCATCATTAGATAAAACCACTAAAAAGAACGAATCATTATGGGAGATCTTCAAGCTGATACATCAGAAGTCAAGATACGTATATGACCTATACTACAACAAGTCGGCTATTTCCAAAGAACTCTATGATTATTGTCTCAAAAACAGATATGCTGATGCAATGCTGATTGCCAAATGGAAGAAACAAGGTTATGAAAGTCTTTGCTGTTTGAAGTGCATACAGTCTGTGGAGAGTAACAATGGTGGTACCTGTATATGTAGGGTTCCTAGGGCTACATTGGAGAAGAATGAAGGTGCCAAGAAGTTCACTCAATGTGTGAATTGTGGATGTCGAGGTTGCTCAAGTAGTGATTGATTTTTAATGAGAGTTGATTTTAATGATGTTAATGAAGATAAAAGCACACACTAGATAATTGTACAAATATTATAATAAAAGCTTACAACAGAAAGGCAAAAAAGCAGAACATATAACATAATAATAATAAAAATAATAATAATAATAATAATAATGATTGTAACAACATAACAGTAACAACATAATGCATAAGACACACTCGTCCCCTTCTCTATCTAATCTATCTAAATTAGATTCATGCTAATACAGCAACACCACTGACAACAAGGAACCCACTGATCAAAACAACCAATGAACCTTGGGATAAACTGTAAACAGTGTTATAGATTGATGGGACGTTTGCAGCTTTACCACCAATACCGCTAGATGATGAAGAAGCTGATGTGGATGCAGCTGCTTGTCCAGAAGATATACTTGATAAGTCTGTCGATGATGATGAAGCTCCAGAGGATGATGAAGATGAGTCTGCCTCATAATCGTCGTCATCGTAACATCTGAATTGAGTACCACCATTATTGGTACCTTCTGGCTCACCGGCACCTGAAGTGAAATACTTCGAAGCAGCAGATGGCATATCAGGTAAAGTATTATCAGCTTCCCAAACACCAGCTTCATAAGTTGGACATTCTGAGATTGAATTAGTGCTTACAGCACCACCATCACCCGATGGGTTGGAAACTGATGCAAATTGTTTCTTCAAGTTATCGAAATCCTCTAGGGTGGTAACTTCACCATCATCTGAGATTTCAACTAAACCATAATTGTTATCCTCTTGAGAGTACTCATAGACCAAACCACCGGAAAAGACACCGGACATTCTTGTGGAGTAAATCGCTTGAACTTCAGTAAACGGTCTTGTACTAACAACTTGGTTACAACCATACTCTGACAAGAAAATAGGAACGGAATAGTCTTCATATAAAGCGACTTTTTCACTGTATCCAGAAACAGTGAAAGAAGAAGAACCACACCATGAGTAATCGTTAACACCGAACATGTCGATTCTTGCCATTTCATCATCACCACAGTTAAAATATTCAGCAGCTAGTAATCTATTTGATGTAACATCAGCTGCTGAATAACCAACTGGGATCTGTCTGTAATCTCTTGCCTTGATATAATTTTTCATATCCCTAACAACGGCTTTAACATAAGTTGCAGTATCGGTATTGTTAACACTGTCAATGACTTCATTACCTGCAAAGAATCCCAAAGTGTTATTATAGTCTGCGAATTCATCAATAACTGAAAACACATGTTGTAAGTAAGCTGAGTTATATGAACATTTGGCATCGGTTCTAGAAATGGAAGCCTCAGGGGTATTAACATCCAAGATCAAATAAATTCCAGCATCTTGGAGAGCTTCCATACAAGCATCATGATCCAACGTACCATCAATCGTATAAACTCTAACTGTATTGATACCTAGTTCTTCGAAATATTTGATATCTCTCTTACAGGTGACTTCATCACCTAATGGATCAGTTAAATTCGATGATCCACCAGGTTGGTAATCAACACCTCTGATATAAAATCTTTCCCCGGTTTCAGAATCCCAAAAGGCATTACCGGTAACATTGATTGGATTCACAGCTGCATGGACAGAAGTTAGCGATACCACAGTGGCAGCGAGCAAGGAAATCAACTTCATTGCAAATTCGATAGCCTGTGATGTGATGGGATGGGATGGGATGGGATGGGGTTAAAACCGTATGGTTACGTATGAACAAACAGAACTGAAAGTTTTCAAGAAAAGACTAGAATCGAAAAAGGGCCTCGAGAAGATACAATGAGTGGTGCCGGATTCGGATAAAGTGGTGTGGTTGGCGCCGCAGAAACGTAAATAAACGTGTCTGTTCGGGGAATATTCGCGGGATCTGCGTATATCTGTGTTTATTTTTGGACGTTTCCGTGGAAAAAAAATAAATGAAAAAAAAGAAAAAAAAAAGAAAATAAGATCCCGGTCTTTGTCTCTGGCATTATGCCGTTTACTGAAAGAATTTGCTGTTTGATCCTGGTTGTTTTGGTTTGTGTATATAATATATAATACATATATGGTGGTCTACGTGTGCCTCTGATGGTGCAGAGGGCTCTTTTTTCGAATGAGCTCAGTAGTCACGAGTAGCGAGCGGACTAATGCTTATTGGCGATCATGTATGCTAGCTAAAGTAGGGGTGTTTTTTTAGTCACAATGCATACATAGCACTACAAATATTTTTCTTTCTAAATGCTGATGTAATGAAATTTGGAAATATAATATCATGGATGTGATCTACTGTGGTCCTTGATCAATGCCTGCTTCTGGTTCTTCGATTTCAGATTCAGATTCAGGTATCTTGACTTCTGTGTCAATCTCACTTGCTCCAAGATATGAGTCAATCAGATCCTCAACTGGTTCCGGGCTTTCAACTCCCGTGTGAATAATTTCTCCCTCATCAGAGACAGGCTGGGCATCCTTGATGATATCCTCTATAATATCATCAGCGGTGTCATCATCGTCTATAACTATGACTTCGTGGTTGTTCAAATCATCAGTGACGGATTTTTCTTTAGAGATCTCATCGTCCGCTTCTTCTTTCAATGCGCTTGATTCCTTGGTTTCAACTAATTCATCACTTTTTGCTTCTTCAATCAATTCAGTCTGAGTTTCTTCTTTGTCGCTAACTTCATTCTTAACCTCACTAGAAATTTCTTCTTCTTCTTCGTCCTTCTTGACTGCTTCAGGTTCGTCATTCTCAACTTGTTCCTTCTCGTGGTCCTTTTCTTGATCCTTCTCTTCATCTTCAGCCTCATCCTCCTTCTTCTCCTTCTCCTCCTCTTCTTCCTTCTTCTCGGCAACATCAAACAAGCCTAGTTTCCAAACATCAATAATCTCAATCGTCCTCTTATCGTCAACTTTGACAGCTTCAGTGGCACTTTTAGGCAATCTCTTACCTCGTGGACCACGAGCCCTTGACCCTCTGATGTCACCACTAGTCTCTTTCTTCTTCTCCTTGCGACCTTCGTTATCGTCATTATCATCATCATCATCATCACCATCTTCGGTCTGTTGCGGTTTGTTCAAGAATGGAATCGCAGAAGGTGCCATGCCTGGCAATGCAAACAATCTGTTCAGATTATTCTTGAATTGCGACTTTGTTGAAGCGTCTGCATCATGGGACTCGTTACCATTATCAACTATTTCACGATCAGTGGTTGTTTCTGGCTCAGCACTATTGGAAGAAGAAGTTGTTGATGTTCTCTTCGGTGGAGAAAAGTTGGATCTTTTAGGAAATATAGGGGCGGCTTGCTGTTGTGATTCTGCAGCTGCACTCTCCTGATTCTTGCGTAGCATTTCTTGGAATGCTGCAATTTTGGATGATGGTTTCTTTGGAACTGGTGGAGGTGCTTTCTTTGCTGATTGTTGATCTGGTGGCGTGGATCTCTTTGGACGTGAAGGAACTACTGGTTTTGATTTGAATGCCTCCTCTGTTGTTGTGGATAAAGATGGTGATTCTTCCCTTGGGGTTGATTTAATACGACGGGTTGGAATCTCAGGGACGGGAGATTCTGATTTGGTGGTCGGTGTATCTGATACAATATCAGATGACTGCCTTTTCACTGGACGTTTTGGAATCACTGGTTGATTCAATTCCCCTCCAGGGATCTCTTGTTTGGCCGACTCTTTGGATTCTTCTTCTTTGGATTCTTCCTTGGTTTCTTCCTTGGTTTCTTCCTTGGTTTCTTCCTTGGTTTCTTCCTTAGGTTCTTCCCTGGATTCTTCCTTGAATCCTTCATTTGATTCCTCGTCAACAGTAGACTTCTTCTTCAAAGAAGGTTCTGGAGCTGCTGGCTCATCCACCAGTGCGTCGCGTTCCTGTTCTTCGTTGAAATCCTCTTCGACTTTTGAAATCACCGATTCCGCTGAAGATTCGTCCTCAGTGGTATCTTTCTTATTGTCTGAGTTTGTTTCATCAATGAGATCCTCAGCTTTAGGTATATCAACGCTAGATGAACTCTCCTCGCCCACGTGAGTTTCCACAACACTTTCAGACTTATAACCAGCTTCCAATTGATCCTCCTTCTCTGTAGCTTCGATATCCTTCTCTTCAACTTCATGGCTTGATTCCTTATCATAATCAGCCGCGGCCACGTCAACTTCCACACGATTGTCAACATCGGCATCTCTATTCTGAACTTCAACTTCAGTCTTTGATAAGCGTCCCGCAGGTCTCTTTGGTATCTCAGGGATGTCAGTACTGTCAATCTCATCATCTCCCCTCTGTACATCTAACTCGACTGGTTCAGTCTCCACAGTTGATTTCTTCTTCAACGGTCTGCTAGGAATCGGTGGAGTGCTTTCCGCAGTAGGCACATCAGATGATTCAACTGGTTTATCCTCATCGGTTGACTTCCTGTTCTTGAGCGGTCTGCTTGGAATAGGCGGTGTGGCAGCAGACTTGAGTACTGGTCTTGCCGGAATGACAGGGATTTCAACGCCCTTATCCTCCACAATTGAAGCACCAGGATCAGCATTGTGTGTCTCTGGAACAGCAGCAGCATCTTTGCCATCTGGTTGAATGGCCACGGCACTTGGACTGGTGGACTTTCTTGCGGGTCTTGCGGGAATCACAGGAGTCTCCTGTTTGATGTCAACAACGGAACCACCAGTTGGAGCCTCTTCTTGAAACTCGTCATCGAACGACCCAGAGTCGGACTCTGAGTCTGACACCAGCTTCTGCTTGAGAACGTCGTCGAGACTAGCCATTCTCTGTGTGTATGTATGTGTGTGTATGTTATGTATGTTCTGGAAACGACGAAGAGACAGGCGCCAAAAAAGTGAGTGTTTTGATTTCCAAAACCGGAGTAGAAGTACACTAACTAACTTTACTGTTCTACTACACTTTGACCTCAAATGGCGAGCGGAAATTTATTAGAAGGAGGAGGGGGGTAAAGCGAGGGCCGAGGGGTGTGCCTAAGAACCGTAGTTCAATCTAAAGATATCGTTGAAGACATAGTATGAGCTTCCTTCAGGGATCAAGTGGAACACTTGGGAGTAACGCTGTGGGTTGGTCTCGTCATCAATCAGCAACTCACCAGTGACCAAGACAAGCACGTCGCCGGCAGGAGAGGCAGGCTGTGCGTCCAACGTGGTGATTCTGTGTGCAACCTTCTGGAATGGCAAAGAGACGAGCTTCTCGACAATGTCCTTAGCGCCCTGGACTTGAGAGGTCTCAAAAGTCAACATGGACTGGTCTCTGTACAGGTTACCCAATTGGGTTCTGTCGGAGTCGAACTGGTTGTAGTAGAACTCGGTGAACTGCTGGGCAAGGGTGTTGAAGTCGACGGACATGGCGTGATATATAGGGCTTTCTGTATGGAAGGTGCTCTCTCTTTCTCTCTGTTCGAATTCGTCTCTGTTTTGAAAATATCACTTTTTTGAGTTATTTTGCAGCTGAGTTCCGAGGGCGGCTTTCCAGCTTTCCGAGGGGTGTGAGTGTTATTCCAGTTACCCGGCCGCCTGTATTCCATGCGGTACCTGCACCACATGCAAAGCCGCAGATCGTCGTTGGGTTTAGCATTGGGGACCTCGGGTGCGGAGGCATCTATCTGTGGTGAGTGCTGCTGTGTTTGGATGGTGTTTGTAGTTAATATGCAGCGTACCCTAGCATAGTCTGGGGGTGGTGGTGGCCAGTGGGTGTGTGTGTGGGAGTGCGGCACCGGTGGCTGCTTTCCCGCTTGTTTAATACTACTACTTGTCTGTTGCTCACTACTGCTTATTCACCAATGCTTGACTTGCAGATGCTTTTGTTCATATTCATGTATTTTTTTTCTTCTATGTATGTACTCCTGCACGCTGGGAGCTGATCGGTTTGTGGCCAGCTGGTGAACTTAAAATTTAATCACAACAACTTTTGGCTCTGGCTGTTGGAAAAGCTGCACACTCAACTCACTCTTCGAACAATGCCTTGTTGTTCAACGCCCTCTACGCATACCATGCTCCTGCTCCATCCAGCCCACAGATCCAAGAAAGCAGTCAAGGCCCTACTGATAGGAACAGACAACAGTGGCAAGAAGACGGTGCTAAATAGAATCAATCAGCTTGCTGTCCCCTCAATGGAGTTGCTATGTCTCACCAACACTCCAAGGTCTCTATATAAGAACTTCCTCTATAGCTTCGATAGGATCATCCTCGTGATGGATTCCACCAAAATAACAGATGTCCACTATCTGCAAGAGATTAACTCATTGCTGGAAGATATATCCAACTCCACCAAGCTGCTGATCTTCGTCAATAAGCAAGACGTGGTCCGGTACACCAACCTCAGCAAGCTCCTCATGAAGTACCTCCACCTCGAGTCAGTTGCGCAATACCTGATAATACCCATCGTTGCAAAAGAATCCAATCATGGGATTTCCGAAGGGATTTCATGGTTGATATAACACCATTTACTCCACTGTTCAATCAACTTCTTGAAACTCTCATTAAGAACCTCGACGTGGATCCCACACATCGCCACATGTTCATGATCCACTGCACAGTCTTGCCTCACTAGTGAAAACGGCGGTATGTTGACCGCTTCTCCAATGACAGTGTTGGACTCCACAACGACACAGTCGTGGATGATAACGCCCTTTGACAACGTACAACCGGAGCCAATACAGACACGGTTCCCTATGTTAGAGCACTGTAGCTTGCATCGTGGCTGGACAATAACATATGATCCAATCTTGCATTTCGACGACGACGACCCTTCTCCTCCTCCTATCGTGCTGTGTGTGTCAATGTACACGAACTTCCCCAGTTGGAGCGAGCTTGAATTCAGCGAGACGTGGTGCTGGATGGTGGAATGGCCCGAGATGAGCACCTGCTGTGGGTCACGGATGGTCGCGGACTTCGAGATGGTGTTCCCGGACTGTGTGGTGATCCATTGCGGATCCATTGGTTGTATATAAATGTGTATGTGTATGTTTTCAAGTTAGTTAAGTAGGCAGGAGGAGGGAGGGTTATTCCGGTCGCTGTTTGTTTTTCCGGATTTGTTTTGATTCGTCGGGGATATTTTTAAGCTTTTTTTCATTCAACGTGTTTCTTTCTTTTAGAATTTCATTATACTTCGTCTTCCTCTCCCTGTGTGTGTTCTTTCTTTAATCAGTTCATTGTACTACTAAACAACACAAGTGAAAATGGTCTCAAGGGTCTTCCGTATAGAATCAGGTATGTGTTCTCTTTCCATTTTGTTATTATTTGTCCTTGCTTCGTAATCATACTAACACAACACGCGTAACAGGTTACCAAAACTACGATTGGGGAAAAATTGGCTCTCAGTCTGCAGTTGCCCAATTTGCTCAACACTCGAATCCAAACAAGGTCGAAATCGATCAATCAAAGCCATATGCTGAGTTATGGATGGGTACGCATCCAAAGTTGCCATCGGTGACCATTCCTGAAGAAGAATCACTTCGTGACGTTATCGCTAAGGATCCTAAAGCATTATTAGGTGATGAAATCATTACCAAATTCGGCCAGACTAACGAACTACCATTCTTGTTCAAAGTTTTATCTATTGGTAAAGTATTGAGTATTCAAGCACACCCGGATAAGGAACTTGCCAAAGTGTTGCACTTCCAAGATCCTAAAAACTATCCAGATGATAACCATAAGCCGGAGATGGCAATTGCAGTTACTTCATTTGAAGGATTCTGTGGATTTAAACCATTGAATCAAATCAGAGATCATTTACAGAACATCCCTGAGTTTAGAGAGCTAGTTGGTGAAGAGACTTCAAATGCCTTCATCAGCGGAATCAACACCCAAGGTGAAGTTGCAGAAGGTTCAACTGAGGATAAATCCAACAGACTGCTATTGAAATCTGTCTTTGATAAGGTTATGAATGCATCCGATGATGTTATCGTGAAGCAAAGTGAGAAGTTATTGGAAAGTGCTAAATCCAAACCAGAGATCTTCACGTTACCTGACTTGCCTGAATTAATCTTGACCTTGAACGAACAGTTCCCAAATGATGTTGGTTTATTCTGTGGATGTCTGCTATTGAACCATTGTAAACTTCAGGCAGGTGAGGCCATGTTCTTGAAGGCTAAGGACCCACATGCGTACATCTCTGGTGATATCATTGAATGTATGGCTGCCTCCGATAACGTTGTCAGAGCAGGTTTCACTTCAAAGTTCAAAGATGTTAAGAATCTTGTTGAGATGTTGGATTACTCATACGATGACGTTTCTAAGCAAAAGATGGAGAAGATTGTTTTCAAAGGCGCAGAAGGTGCCGGTGAATCAATCTTATTCGATCCTCCTATTCAAGAATTCGCAGTCGTTCAGACAACTTTCCAAAACGGAGCAGGTGTCAGAAAGTTCAAAGCCTTGGATGGTCCAAGTATAGTCATCATCACTAACGGTAAAGGTGTTTTGAAAGGTGATGGAGTTGAATTGGATGCAGAGATTGGATACAATTACTTTGTTGCAGCAGGCGTCGAAGTTGAACTAGTTGCTCAAGACAAAGACTTCACCTCATATAGAGCCTTTGTTGAAGCATAAAGTTTATAGATATGTGGTGATCGATATTTATTCTTAATCTCTAATGTACACTTTAAAAACCCTACTACCCGAGCCTAAATAATTTACAAACCATTCTTCTTTTTCCATCTCAAGCATCTTTTTCTCAAATCGCCCTCACTCTGTTGATGAATGTTCAACTTCTTGTCCCATTTCATTCTAGAGTAGTCGTCACCGTACTTGTCAATAAGAGTCTTGATCCATTCCTCCTCTCTGGTGCTTTGTTCTCTTTCTTTATAGATAAGGGGTCTGTTAGCATACGCCTCCAACTGTTTAACAACCTCGGTCTTTGGTGCGACTTTAACCTCTTCCACAAGTTCCAGATCACCATCTAGTGGTTTCTTGGTACCGTAGATGACCTTCACCACTTCACCTTTGTCATCTCTAACGATACGGGCCTCACCAACAGGGATATCCTCCGGTGTTAGATCCTCTTCGGCTTTCTCCTCAAGGTCCTCGTCGTCATGGATCGATCTGACACCTGGCTTGAACTTAGGCTTCTCAACGTTTGCCTCGGCACCACCTGCCTCACGGCCCAGTTTAACAGTGAGTCCCAATCTCTTGTAGTTTTGCTTAAGTGTTAGGCTGTAATCCCAGTTAGCTTCAATGATTGGATTCGAAGCGATGTTGATGTCACGCTTCTTGTCCTTGACACGACGGGACACCTTACGTGTCGTAGTCTTTGATTTCTGTCTTGCTCTAACGGTACCCATTGCGATCTGTGTGTGTAGTTATCGGGAGAATTGGGTGAATGCCAGGTAGTTAGCTAGCTCTATATTTTTTATATTTTTATAGTAAATAAAAAGCGATGCGATGAGCTCGAAAATTTTTATCTATTTTTCGTGTATTACGTAATCAGGTAAGGGTAATGTAATGGCGTCTGTGGTTGCCGCATTCGGCAGTCTACCGTCTGGTGCTTCCCATCGTATTGTTTTATTTTGTTAGCAACTCTTCCTGCGATGCTCTATGCTCCCACTGCCAGCAGCAGCACAGAGAGCCAATTGACACAGTATGAGTGAACAAGAGGCAGTGGCCGCAGCAGCTGGAGCTGGAGCACCAACAGCAACAGCAACGGCACCAACAGCAGAGATACCTGTTGAGGATCCCGTGGTGGCTGTTGTGGATGTGGATGTGGATGCTCCGAGACACCGATCATCAAAGACGCCGGAGGAATTGGCACAGCAGGCTGAAGTCGATTCGAGATCGATATACATTGGCAACGTGGACTACAAGACGACTCCTGAGGAGTTGGAGTCGTACTTCCATGAGCACGGCACGATCAACAGGGTGACGATTCTGTTTGACAGGTTCACGGGGTATCCGAAAGGGTACGCGTACGTTGAGTACGAGGACAAGGAGAGTGTCGCAAAGGCAGTGGAGGGGCTCAATGGGTCTGAATTTAAGGGAAGAATTGTGAGTGTTGTTGCGAAGAGAACCAACCTGCCTGGCTTCAGAAAGGGCGGCAGCGGAGGAGGCTCGTACCGCGGGAGGGGAGAAGGCGGCCGTGGTGGTGGTCGCGGTGGTCGTGGCTCGTTCAGGGGCAGGGGCAGAGGAAGAGGCGGTTACAGGGGTAGAGGCAGTTCTGCTGAATCGGATGCTCCAGCTGCATCTCCATCATCTGAGGGAGCAGTCCCTACCACCACCACAACAACATCCACCTCAACATCCACAGAGTGAATGATATGCTGAATGCTATGTATGTTTAACGCTTAGTCGCTTAGTCAGCACCGTAGAGTATAAAACCCGTCCAAAATTTTCGCTTTCTTTTTCTTCTTGTCTTATTATATTTGATCAAACGAACTGGACTCGAACTTTGGTTCAACCTGTGTCGGCAGGCGGCACCCCACTGCCGTGACATCCCTGGTCTTTGCTGACCCCGTTTTGGGGTCCTGGCCGGGGCGACACGCCCTGTTTCCCCAAGTCGTTTGAGAATGAAAGATAAAGTGCATCATAGTACATCGGATTCAGTGCCCTTCTTTCTTCTACAAGAACAAAGAGCCAACTTCTCACAATCCGGTGTCTCCAAGAACACGGACATGCCCCCACCCCCTTGTATATTATTCATTGTAGCTTCTATGATAATGATGATGATGATGATGATGATGATGATGATGATGATGATGATGATGATGATGATGATGATGATGATGCTAGCAGCTCGGCCTGTAGCATCGCTGCAAGATGCCTCTGCTGACCCAGAGACGGAGACGATGCGTTGCGAAAGATCCCTAGCTGCGTTAGGCCTTGTAGACATTCCCTGTGCCATTCCTGCTGTTTCGCATGTATCTCTAGCAGCATCGCGTTGAGCTCGCTCTCAGGGGCTTTGCTCTCTATCAGTGTGGTGTAAGCGGTCTCCCATAGCTCCACAAGGATCTCCTGTCGCTTCAACAGAAGCTGTGAGCCCATCCTGGTCTGCCTGTCCAGAATTTTTACACTACTACTGATACGACCACCATCAGAGCCCAGCAGCACTACCCTGGCAGTGAACTCATCCAGCGCCTCATCAGCTTGTTGTTTCGCTGCTAGAAGTCTCTGGTGTTCCTCTCTAAGTATCTCATTGCCCGCCAGCACATCATACAGCTGCTCCTGCTCCTCTGAGTATGCCATCTTGCCCTTCTGGTCTTGTGATTCCGCTGCGAGTACTAATTAACAGAATAAAATGAATAAATAATAGCACCTGGAGATTACATAAGCAATTCCGAAACATAACAAATCACAGCCAACTGAACGAACCCACTTTTGTTTAACGGGCTCCCACACACAGCAATTAATGACCTCCGCCATCCATCTGTGTGACTCCAAGGGAAAGTCCCTGCTCTCCAGAGACTACAAGGGCGACGTGCCGGCGTCTGCCATCGAGAAGTTTCCCTTCTTGCTCGTGGATATGACCGAGGAGGGCAACATCAGACCGTTGGTGGAACACAACGGAATCAACTACCTGTTCATCACACACAATGACCTGTACATCGTCGCTCTGACACGTAATAGAGACGCCAATGCCGCACAGATATACCTTTTCCTCCATGGCCTGGTATCGGTGCTCACTGAGTATTTCAAGGAGCTGGAAGAAGAGTCGATTCGTGATAACTTTGTCATTATTTATGAGCTGTTGGATGAGATGATGGATTTTGGTATGCCTCAGATCACAGAGCCAAAGATGTTGAAGGAGTATATCACTCAGAAGTCGTCTAAGTTGTACAAGATCCAAAAGGCTAATCAACAATTGGGTCCGCCTAGTGCCATTACGAATTCAGTTAGTTGGAGAAAAGAAGGGATCTTTTACAAGAAGAATGAAGCATTTTTAGACGTTGTTGAAAGCATCAACATGCTGATCAACGCACAGGGGAAAGTGCTCAGATCTGAAATCTTGGGGAAAGTCAATGTTAAGTCACATTTATCAGGTATGCCTGATTTGAGATTGGGTTTAAACGATAAGAATACCGGTAGCAAGACCGGTGTTGAAATGGAAGACGTTAAGTTCCACCAGTGTGTCAGATTGAGTAAGTTTGAAAACGAGCAGATTATTACTTTCATCCCGCCAGATGGAGAGTTTGAATTGATGAGTTATAGACTGTCAACTCCATTAAAGCCGTTGATCTCAGTCGATTGCAAATTAGAAACCCATTCAAACTCCAGAATCGTCATCAATTGTAAGATCAAGGCACAGATCAAGAAGAAATCCACCGCTAACAACGTTGAGATCTTGATTCCAATACCAGAAGATGCAGACTCGCCAAAATTCAAATACTCCCACGGTTCAATGAAGTGGATCCCTGAGAAATCACACATCGTATGGAAGATCAAGCAGTTCCAGGGCGGCAAGGAACACCAATGCATTGCTGAATTAGGCCTGCCTTCTGTTCATATAGATGAATCCTCATTCCACACAAAGAGACCGATCCAAGTCAAGTTCCAGATCCCATACTTTACCACATCGGGGATCCAGGTAAGATACCTAAAGATCAACGAGCCTAAGCTGCAATATAACTCGTACCCATGGGTCAGATACATCACGCAAAGTGGTGATGACTACACCGTGAGGTTGGCATAAAAAACTGTACAGTATATATACACAATAAAGACCCTCCATGCTAGTAGTGTTCGAACCGTGTGTAGAAGATAGTAGACGATAATAGTTGTATGTTTTTCGGTTTCTTTACTTGCTAAAAACAAAACGACAGTGATGGCTGATGCAGCCGGTGCAGGTGCAGGGCAGATCCAGACTCAGACCCAGACCCAGGTGGTGCAAGGTCTCATCTCGTGCTTATTCCACGAAACAGAGGAGCTACGGATAAACGAGAACAACAGCGTCGCTCTCAGCTTCATCTTCCCCGGATTGTACCTCAAGAGCATTGCACTGCTTCAGGGAAAGCAGATAACGCGGCATCAATGCGAGTGCAGCGGCATTCATAAGCCCAAGGCAGTAATCTACAGGGTCAAAGATAGCACTACTGTCGTAGATCCACACCATTGGTTCTGCACATGCGATTTGTTCCATCGTGAACTATACTCTTACTCAACAAAAGTTAACAAAGTTAACGGTGGGTCCCCGGCAGGACTCTCTAGATTCCGCGGGGAACCACCGCTCTGCGAGCACCTCTTGGCCCTGTGGGTGTTCCTCCTGAACGAGAGTCGGCTCAGCACCCTTGTCCCATGCTACACACTCAGCTTCGAGCAGTGGATCACGCTAAACAGCGACCTCTGTGAGCTCTGAATACATATACGTCTATGTCTTTCCCAAAATCGTAATCTTCCGCATCCGGTGTTTAATCCATAGTTTCTTAATCGAAAAAGTTGAAAAATTTCTCAAAGAAAAAAAAAGCGGCAAAAAATCCAGAAAATCAAAAAAATCAAAAAAAATGCAACGAAACTCAACAAAAAGACGTCTCGTCATACAAAACCACTGCTCATTTGCTTCCTCTCTGCCCCGTGTTCTCGTTGATCTCCCACGGATTCATACCCCATTGCTCCCATTGTCCATACACGGCGATTCATCTGTCCATTTTACCCGGCAACCGCTACACATACTCACTCGTTGCTCGCCCCTCCTCCTGATACCCGCCGAAGCCTGATGCCATGTCAATGAAGACTCCCTTACAGACTTCTGACTTGCTTTATCCGCACCAGATGCATCCACAGTCACACTCGCAAGGGCCTCCCCCACCACTGCCTATCGATCACCATCACCACCACCAACAACAGCAACAGCAACAACAGCAACAACATCAACATCAACATCAACATCAACAACAGCAGCATCCTGTCCAGATCCCACAAGGATATCAGGGCCCTTCCATGATGATTCCTGACCCAAATATGGTAAACTACCAAGCACAGCATATCCCTTATCCCATATACTACCAGCAGCAGCCATACGCTGGGTTTCAGCCAATGCCTAGTCAGCAATTCTACCCTCCTGTGCCTCAGTTCCAACAGATACAACAACAACAACAACAGCAACAGCACCATCAAATGTTTGATCCGCAAATGGATCCTCACAACAATGCATACTACAAGGGCGGATACATGAACAGTCCGCAGCATAACAATAACAACAACAATAATAATAATAATAATCACAACAGCCATACGCATCATTACAACTACAACAATGGCTACGACAATGAAAACTCTAATGTCCAATCCCCTTCATCAACATCATACAAGCCAAAGAAAAAATTCAATGCATCAAGTCAAGCTTTTGTTCCATCAAAGAACCATAATGACTTTGTGAAGGAGATTCAACAAAAGCAGCAACTTCACCAACAACAATTACATCAACCTTCTCCTCCGCCTCCACCGCCGCAGCAGCTCCCACAACTTTCATCACAGCCACAAGAGCATGTCATCATCAATCCCGTGCATACTCAAGAACAGATCAAAGCTCCTGAAGTTTCAACGCCAGGTGTCCCACCATTACAGGTGAATGGAAAAGACACAGATGCTGTTGCTAATGCCAATGTCAATGAGGGCAACAATGTGGAGGAAAAACAGAAGGAGGATGTCGTTGTTAACGGTGTGCATAGCGAGGGAAATCCTTCTCAATCCCAAATTAATAATAATAATGATGATGAACGTTTGAAGTTCATCGCTACTACAGATAAAATATCAAACGATTTGAAGATTCCACTGATTATTGAATCGACGTCTAATGAATTTGGCAAGACTAACGATTTTGAGAATCATTCGTTTGTCACCACGATTACTAACTCTTCGCATGATGGCATCACCATCACGGAGAATAGTAGTAACAAAGAAGTTTCCAATACAAAGAAAAACACGGTTGAACTTGTTTTCAAAGTCGAAGAAGATGCTGTCGATATCGTGTTCAAGCCTTTTATATTCGGAAGCTCTTTTGAAGAATTCTTGGATCAAAAGAAAAGATTCACTAAAGACGGAGAAGAAGATGAAGATTCAGAAGCTGCCTTGGAATCCAAAGATGAGGAAATCAAGGAAGAGGCCGTCAAATCAACTCCCTTCCAATGGGCTGCCATTGCTCAAATAGGTGCTGACAAGCAACCTAAACAATCCATCAACAACACATCTAAAAACTCATCCTCATCTACCATCACCGCCACAAGTACTATTACTACTAGTACATCTACTACTACCACATCAACATTGAAGAAGGAGGATCTTAAGCTAATACCTACTGTTTCCAATGTCCTAGAACCACTAGGTTCTGTGGTTTTAAAATTGATGTTTGATAAGAGCTTTCAAAATTACTACACTTCAACTGCATCAAAATCAAAAATCCCAAAGATAATACCTAGAGGTTTAGTCAACACTGGTAATATCTGTTTCATGAGTTCAATCATACAAGTTTTGTTGTACTGTAAACCATTCTATGAGACATTGAATGTTATTTCCAACAAGACGATACAGTCGTTATCATCAGGTTCGAAGACTCCATTGTTTGAATCCATCATTTCTCTGTATAAAGATTTCAACTATGATACCAACAACAACAACTCATCATCATCTACAAAGAAGAAATTTGGTGATTCCATTACACCAACTGAATTCTACAAATCTATAAGTTCAAATGAAAGATTTTCTCATTTGAAGTGGGGTCATCAGGAAGATGCTGAAGAATTTTTTGGTTATTTAATCGATGGATTACATGAAGAGTTCATCTTGTCTATTTCTCAACTGAAACAACATGACGTTAAGACTTTACTGAATTCCATAGTTGATGATGAACAGAGATCAATCATCAAAAATGAACTTAAGAAGTACAGCACCAACAACAATGATGATGATGACAATAATGACAACAGTAATGAGACCAACAACAATAATGATAATAATGACACCCACAAGAGGAAAACCGATATAGTTTCAGACGATGGCTGGAAGGAAGTTGGTTCCAAATCAAGTAAAGTGAGCACCAAGAGAACAGTTGAGATTAAAAAATCACCAATCACTCACTTGTTTGGAGGATCTTTCAGATCTGTATTGAATGTTCCAAAGCAGAAGGAATCTCAAAGTATCACACTTGATCCATTTCAACAGATTCAGTTGGATATATCATCAGATGATGTCGAAACACTAGAGGATGCATTCAAGAAAATTTCAGAGATTGAGGAAATTCCATCGTATAAATTAAAAAACGGACTAGAGGTAACTGCAAAGAAGCAAACATTCATTGACAGACTTCCTGAAGTCCTAGTCATTCACCTCAAGCGATTTTCATTCACAAACAGCAGCAGCAGCAGTGATTACTCTGCATCACAATCAGATTCAACAAAGGAAAAATCTCCATCACTGTCAGCATCATCATCATCATCAGCCTTTTCATCACTGGGATTCGGCAAGGTTGAGAAAATCTCCAAAAAGATCCAATTCAATCATGATTTGAAGATCCCTGATGAGTTAATCTCCAGCACAACCAAGAAATTCAATGCGAATTACTCAAATGAATTGAACTATAAATTGATTGGTGTCGTTTATCACATTGGGAAGAATTCAGACGGCGGTCATTACACTGTCGATGTACAACAGGAAAATAACCAGTGGTTAAGTATCGATGACACGTTGATCACTGAGTTGAAACCTGAAGAGGTCCTTAACGGTAATGGTCATGATGAAAATGTTAAAACTGCATATATTTTGATGTATCAAAGAGTTTAGTTAGTTATAAAAAATTAGAAATCTTATTGAATGTTCATTATTAAAAAAGAAAACTACATGTATGTAGATGTAGATGTGTACGCATATCCTACAACAGAAGAAGGGATGAAAGTAAGTCTTGGAGAAGAAAAATCTTGTTGCTTTATTTATTGCTATCCACCAAAATTTTATTTCATCTTTTTTTTCTTTTTCGTTCATTTCGTTAGAGTTTTGTAAGATGTCCATTATCACTTTCTCTTTCTCTTTTTGACGATCAGCGAGCGGGATTTATTAGAAGTAAGTGATTCTTTACTTTCCGTGATTCTGCTAAATCGTTTCTGTTCTGTAGATCCATACACATAATCTTGTTATTTTTATCTTGTTTGAACCATGTTAGCTAGCGCTGCTGTTCATTTCTGATTTCCCCAGTTGACTTGACTCATTCATAACTTTCTGAATTCATTCAACACGGGGTAAATAGCTTCAAAAGCCTGGTAAATTTCCTCTCTTTGCTTAGCACCTGTCAAGACAATCTTACCGGAAACGAAAATCAACAAGACAATCTTTGGCTTAACCATTCTATAAATCAAACCAGGGAACAACTCTGGTTCATATGAAGAGAAAGGACCATGACTGAATGCTAAACCTTCTAATCTAATCGGGAATTTAACATCACATGAACCAACAATGTTTTGAATCTTAAAGTCTGTAAACTTAGCATTGAAACCTAGCTTCTGAATAATTCTAGCATATTTTCTTGATGCTAATTTCGAATCATCTTCAGATTTAGCACCAGTGACAACCATTTTACCCGATGCAAAGATCAGCGCAGTGGTCTTCGGCTCTCTAATACGCATAATAACAGCTGCAAAACGTTTTGGATTGTATTCAGCGTTTCTGGCATGCAACGCAATGGTCTTCAAGTCCAAACGGCAGTCTAAATTCACAGTGGCGACAATATTCTGTAACGTTGGAACGATACCAGAAGTGGTTGAATCATCCTGCTGCTCATCACCGGAAACATCAGGAATCGTCTTCACGCCTTCCGAGTCAACTTTCAGCTCAGTCAAGTCCTGCGAGGCAGTAGGATACCCAAATGAATTAGATGATGTGAACGCCTTGGCATCGGCTGCTGTGACTGGCGTCTTGAAAGTGTCCA
The DNA here is from genome assembly GCA_030567455.1 of Komagataea norvegica. Taxonomy (NCBI): domain Eukaryota; kingdom Fungi; phylum Ascomycota; class Saccharomycetes; order Phaffomycetales; family Wickerhamomycetaceae; genus Komagataea; species Komagataea norvegica. Next base: position 68,236 of record JAJLSD010000005.1, read on the forward strand.
TTATGTTAAGACTTTATATTAGTGTATATGTGAATGTGTTGGTTTGAAGCGCTGTGTGGTGGAAGACAAACAGGGCTCGTGTGGCAAGAAGAATGTCTGTCGAGCGGGTGGGAAGCGGTACACGAAGGTAGGAGAACGTATGCGCTATCAGAGGAAGGTTTGGGATAAAGAGTTACAAGCTAATGGCTCCTTATGGTGTATAAATATGGTAAGTAGTTGCTTTGTATGTGCTCGAATTTGAGATAAAAAAAAGTGCGAAACCGGTTTCTTAAATAGTTTTTCGGGCGAGAGAAGCGGTCCGGGACACATAGTTCATGGTAGTTTACGCGTTATTTGGCGATATATTGTAGTAGCTATGGCGTGTTTGGTATGGTTAATTAGAGCAGAGAGTGTAGTATCATTGTATCTTCTTCCTACGTGTGGAGCATACCTTTTAACCCGGTTCAATTGCCCTTTTACCTCTTTTTGACACGAAAATGATTACATAAAAAGAGAACATTACCGACCATTTTTCAGTTCAAACACGATCTTTTCTTCAAACTATTACTCAAACTATTACTCAAATATTCAAGCGGTTGGTATTTGGTTCGCTGGCATTCTGTTTCTTGTCCTTATTCTAAAGCTATTCTGCTGGATTGATTTGCTGGCCAAAGATATCGCTGCAGAAAGCTGGAAATACTCAAGATGGATTGGCTTGAACTGTTCAGGCTCGCTCGTGAGTACTACCAAACTGCAGCCAATAACTGCAATAATTCGCTGGATGCGACACAAACACGAGAACTGCATACATTGCTGAAAACGAGTCTTCTTTGTTTGAACAAGATATTGGCTCAAAAGGCAGCTATCAACACACACCTTCGAGTGCATTCTTTGTTTTTGAAATGTCAAATTATATCAGATTTTGGTGCTATCGAATATGACGAGAACAATGAGTTAGTCAGACCAGAGTATCTCTATGATCAAGCAATTATGATCTCGTCAGCGCATGAATCGTTTTTGGGTTTGCGATTAGAAGCTGAAGTCAGATTAATTCGGTTAAATGTCAAGAATAGACGAGAGAAACTTGCATTGAAATTAATCTCCAGCTCAATTTTTGCGCAGACTTCTTTGTTCAAATATTTGCACTGTTTCATACTGAGCAAGATAGATGAACCAAGAGCATTATATTCATTACAGTTGCTGATAAAAGATAATCAAATAGATCCAGATCCAGAAATAGTGAACTTGTTCATGCTGATGGAATCAAATTTGGCTTATTCCATTGGGGCAGTTTCCATTGTTAATCTAGGTTTGATACAGACTAATTTCCAACCATTTGTTATATTTAGAGCTTTGTTGGATATATTGTATCAATTGAATCTTAATCAGCCAATGAACCAAGGTGATCAGATAGTGGACACGCTCCAACTGAAGCTGAAATCATTTGCTGAACTAATTTCGAACCACAGGCAACTAACTGATTCATTCCAAATGACATTTAGTGTCTTTGAGAGATTTACCATTCCTCTAGACATCGAGTGGATAAATTATGAATCTTTATACTCGATCTTTCTTTTGATCTATGCTGTATCCAATCTGAATACCTCCTTCGAAAAGAGAAAATCTCTACAATTGTTGAGTAAGAACATCTCATCAATCGATGAGTCCTTGGAGAGATGGAAGCATCAGGGCTCTGCCTTGAAAATGAATACTGTTTCACGTTTGAACGATATTAAAAAGCAAACTCAATTTTATAAACTCATGGAATATGCAATAACTGTTGGTTTTAACGACGAGCTCGAGTTTCAAAAGGTCTATTCAGAAATGGATGACACTACACCTTACAGGTCATACATTCTGGCTATGAAGTTGCAAATGTCTAATAAGCCAGAGGAAGCAAAAGCAACTTATTTGCAAATATTGAGTAACTTCAGAAATGAACAGTATCAGGAGATTTCCACTCTAGCGTCTATGAATGCTCTGTTGATAATTGAAGCTCAACTACAGTACAACTCATCCGCAAAACAAGTTGCAGATCTAACTTCCGTTAGGACATTAATGTCAGAAAAGGCTGCGCTTACTAGCAATCTAGAATGCTTTGGACAACCCAAATCATTATTCCCACATAGATTTTTGATGAAATCAACTCATGACTTTATTCGTCTATTGACTCATCACGAGGATCTATCCACATTACAGGTGAATGAACAGGTTTCAAACTTGATTGATCCATTGTTTGATTATTTTAAGAACTATCCCCTTTTTGCATCCATGTTGCTATATCTAAAATCTTCTACATTAAATGAAAACTCAGATCAAAAACAAAAATCCTCACAACTGGCCTTCAACCTCAGTAAGTTCGGAAATCAGCTGTTGATTAGATACGTTACTGGTCTATTGAATCAACAGAATTCTAACATTGCCAGAAATATTCAGCAGTACGATATCCAAACAGCGAAAAATAAAAAGATCAAACTAGAGGTTTTGGAAAGATACACCGGATATGCTGAATAGAAAAAAAAAACATACAACTTGCATTACAACGACCATAATTTAGATAATAATGAAGTACGAAAGGCTATGAAACATATCTAAAAACAAAACATATCTAAAATAACGATTTCTAAACATGTACTTTTTTTTGTAGCAAAACCTGTGGGAACACAAAACAATTTACTCAATCAATAAGAAACATCTCATTCACCCACAGTTATTTATTCTTTCTCAACTTTGAAGCAGCAGCAATAGCAGCCTCACTTTTTTTACTGGATTCACTATTCTTAACATGTCCCCTGTCATCAAGGTCAACGGTACCAGGGGTTTGGAAAACAGAAACTGTTCCAACCAATAAACCTAAGGTTTCCAAGACTTGACTTGGATCATTTAAGTGAGAGGTAGCAAAAGTCTCATTTGTAGCAGGACCGACTTTAATTGGGTAGAATCCAAAACTGTTAAAGGTCTCATGCTTGTTGAAATCTGGGCTTGCTGTCCATTCTTTTTCAATTTCAAATATCTTGCTAAACATATCCTCGTCAGTTTTATCATCACCAATACATGTTATTAGATCAGGTAAGTCATCGTGCTGATTGTTCAACTCGTCAACGTTCACATTATGCAACTGTGGAGCACCATGCTTAGTCAATACCAATCTCTTGACGATTTCACCCTTGTTAACGAAACTTGGGCGCACTTCAACGTTTGCTTTACCACTCATGACTTCAACATCATATTCCTTAGCGACAGTTTCATTCAATTCTTTGATTAGTTGCTCAGCTTGGAAGTCACCTAATTCTGGATCAGCTCTTCTATAATGCCAAGTCAATGCAACTTTCTTCTTTTCGATATTGGATCCGGGAGTTCTATCGGTGTATTTGTTAAAGATCTCTTCAACTTTTGCTTGCCATGACATATCAAATTCAGCAGCTAGATTAACCCAGCTTGAATTGATATCTTTCATAAAGCAACCATGTTCTGCACTTAGACCTAATTTAGGATTCTTTGAGCCTAACCATTTCTCTAAAAACTCTTGATCACGACCACTAATAATCCAGATTTGATTCTTTGGATCCTGTGATAATAAATCGAGAATTTTCATCAATTTTGCAGATGGGATAGCTGCTGCTGGATCCTTAACGATTCCTGTCAAAGTGCCATCATAATCAAAGAGAAACAGTCTTCTCTTTGCCTGTCTATAATGGTCTAATAACAATGGACGGTTCAAAGCTGGCGTTAGCTTTTTACTAGTTAAATCATTCTCATCTTTCAAAGCAGACACAAATGATTTCAGATGTGAATTAGTCCATGTCTGAATTGATATCACGTCGTTATAAAGTTTTGATTGATAATAATCTCTCTGCTCTTCACTAAAACCTAAGGATTCATGGATAGCTTTAGCAACAGCAACTGAATCCCATGGATTAACAATAACAGCATCTTTCAAGATAGATGCACTACCACTGAATTCAGAGAGAATCAATGGTGAATGATTGTATTTTTGCGCAATGACGTATTCTAATGCTGTGGTATTCATACCATCTCTGATTGAGGTGATCAAACACAAATCGGCAACTCTCAATAATGCTAAGTATTCCTCCTTGTCAATTCTCATTTGGTAATGATGGACTGGGATGGAATCCAATGAACCATATTTACCGTTGATGGTTGAAACTAATTCTGCAACTTGATTTTCCATTTTTGACGAGTGTAGATAACTTGGAGAAGAAACTTGAATCAATATAACTTTATCTCTCATCTCAGGGTACATGTCCAAGAAGATCTCAAATGCTTGAAGCTTTTGATAAACACCTCTAACTGAATCTAATCTGTCTCTACCAACTATAATCTTCTTATCTTGGTATAACTCTTTGATTGCCTTAACTTTTTCATCAATGGTCTTGTTGAAAGCATCATACTCAATCTTCGAGATATCGATACCGATAGGCAAAGAATCAACTTTGATAACTTCACCGTATACAGTGACTGAATCTGGAGTTGATGATTCCACACCCAAGATTCTTTTACAAGAACTCAAGAAATGTCTTGCAAATGAATAGTTTTGGAAAGTGATTTTACTTGAACCTAATAAACCATCCAATAACTGATTTCTTCTAGGCACAGCTCTAAAGTATTCACTTGAAGGGAATGGACAATGTAAGAAAAAGCCAACTGTTGCATTTGGCAATCTCATTCTAATCAACTGTGGTAGCAGCATCAAATAGTAATCATGGACCCAAATTATATCACCTTCTTTGTACAAGGAGACAATCTTAGATGCATATGCTTCGTTGAACTTGACGTAATCGTACCACCATTCAGTTTCATCACGGCCATCGGATGCAGACCCCATAATGTAATGGAATGAAGGCCATATGACATTCTCTGCATATTTTCTCCAACGATCCTGGTTCTTTCTCAATAACCAAATTGGATGGATCTTTTGATCACTGTTTGATTTCGATATCAAATTTTCAATACCCTTCTTCTCGTCTTCATCAAGATAAAACGATTCATCACTGGTGGCGACGTTCTTGTCTTGAACTTGTAATTCACCTGTCCATGCAATCAAATGGTTCTCCCATTCTGTCTCCTGATCCAAGTAGCTGAAGGAGGATAACAAGGCAGAGTTACCAGGCAAGTGCTTGACCTTCCATTCGCCATCTGATGTCTCCTTGTAGATCTGATTAGGGATAGTCGTGAATGCATTCAATATTCTTCCACTCAACTTCTTGTTAGGATAGTCAGAAGGCTTGATGAATCCTTCAAAAGGAGGGTATTTGAACTCCTCTTGGTTATTATCGTTCGTCATTTATTGTTATATAGCGTCACAACCGAGTCTCTAAACGGTATCTAATATCAAAGGTAAATGATCCTTGAGTATGGGATTCAACGAAATTAAACTTCTCGTTAGAAACTTCGAACTTTGAGAGACTAAAATAGCAACTTCGTCGGGGTTATAGGGAAGATAATTATATTGTGCCATCAACTGAGAGGGACGTAATATTAAAGTAGCAATACAGTGCGCCGCGAAAATTGCTACATCGGGGAAGCTCAGCCCAAATCGGGTTCGTACTTACGCGTGAATATGTATTAGAATATGTATTAGAATAATGGTGCACTGGATGGGATGTAGCTCAGATCTTCATCAGTGTCGTTGAGGTACTGTATTGCCACTAGCCTTGGTCTTGTGCGTTTCTCTGAATCTTGGTCCATTGGCCTCTTTTTCGCGCTGAAGGGATCCTTTCCCAGCAATGTCTGGGATAATTGAGCTAGCTCATCCATCGTCAGTGCTTCTGGTTGGGTAGGATATAACTCCTCCATTTCATCATTCAGCTCATCCAGTTGAGGTTCCGATTCCATGAATGTTTCATGATTGATTTCTATACTGATTTCTGTCGGATCTTCTGAATCCTGTTCATCCTCTCGATCCTTTATCTCTGAACTAAACGCATCAGCTGATGCTTCATCTGATACTTCCGTGGCCCCAACTTTGGTAGATACTGAGCTTGCTTCGTTGAGCATATCCTTGGCAATAATAATATCTCTATGAGGAGAAGATGGTAATAATGTTTCCTCCTCAGTGATGTCATTATCGTCTTCATCTCTTTCCTCTGGCCCTAGCTCTTGATCTGATTCAAAATCATCTTCCCTAACGACAAATGGTTGACTATCGATAGCCTCAATAGACTTCATATCCTCACTAGCTATACTTTCCAAATCCACCTCTTTAATCCCAAATGAGTCTTCGATTGAGAAAGATATGGGTACCGTGCTGAGTTTCTTTGTGTTATCAAAATGTGAAAACTTCTTTATCGTAGGGTTGTGCTTGACATGGACAAATGAAACGGTCTTAGAGTTCCCTATGATCCAGTCCTTATATAGAGTTAGTCTTGCCCGTATATAAGACGACCAAGATGGGTGTTCCCCTAATGATGAAGATAATACCTGTTGATAAAAAACCTTAGGCTTCGGCGTCAGATACTGTTGTGATGAAAATGATGAAGACCCTGATGAGGGAATAGAGGAAGTAGTGATATTTGGAGTCTCAACAAATGACATATTGACAACATCAACGGGGCTTAAAAGACATACAGCTGATTTGTTTTGAATGGAGTAATTGTTCAACACTTTTAGAATGTCCTGTAGGGCTTTATGTCTCTTAATCTCAACCAAGTTCTCTCTTTTCTTAACATTTGTTACTGTATTTGAATAAGTCTCTCCGAGATCACCGCTGTTTTTACTTAATATTATGGACAGATCCTCAATGATGACCAAACCAAACTGTTCTTTATTCATGACACATTGCAAATAAAGGTACACTTTTGCCAACGTCGTTATCCTAATGGTCTTCAAATTCTCAAGTAATTCTTCATCTAATGCATGGACCAACTTGTCCGTCTGCAGATCCCTAACGCAAGAGATCCAAAGAACCTTCTTACCCATTTGCAATGCGTTATAGCATAGCTGCTGTGCAAATGCCGCCTTTCCTGTGCCATTCAACGAGGCCACCTCGTAGATCTGGCCCGGAGCCAACCCGCCATTTAACGCGCAGTTCAATTGGTCGAGGGATGTGGATATTGGAGACAGTGGTCGCTGTGAAAGGAGCTGTGTGAGCGATTGTGCGGGTCTTCTATGTACTTCTTTCCGTGACATCTAGACGAGCGACATAGCCAGCGTTGATAAGGAATATGAATATTTATAGTGACTGTTCTGTTTTGATTGTTTGAGTTGATTGTTTACGTTGTGAAAATTTACGCGTTGAAAAGTAAACAAAAAAAGACGATAACCAAATCGCGACTACGTCTTCGAACTGATGAACAATGGAAAGGTCGTGAGTATCATAAAAAGTAGTCCGTCGCTGGCTTCTTGGACGGTATGCTCGTTGCATCTTGTGCAGCAGCCTCGAATATCTTGTAGTCTCTGTTCAAGTCATCGTCTATGCTCAAAACAGCAGCCACATTCCCACATCTGTAACAATAGTTGGGTGCCGACCACACTGTGACAACGCCCCCTGAGAACATCTCCTTATACCCTTCCATCACCAGTTGATGGGCCCTCGCTATCAATGACACGTTATTCTGGTGTAAAAACTTCGACACCTCATTAACCCCAAACAAATACCCAGCGCCACGGGGACTAATAGCCCAATTTTGTACATCATCTGGGTCAGACCAGAGTAAATCACACATGGCACCTTCATGAGGTACCTCCTGCTTTCTATTAATGAGCTTGATCTGATTAATCATTTCGATATCTGGGGATAAACCTCCATGAACGCAAAACACCCCACCTGGGCCACCGACCAACGCACCTAGCGATAGGTAATCGAACACTTCGCAGCAGTACCGCCACACGTTAGCAGATCCGTACTTCCTGATACACTCGTCGTAGAACCCATACACTGTTGTGATTTGTCTAGATTCATGATTCCCTCTAATCAGAGTAACACGGTCAGGATACCTGACTTTCAAGCAGAGCAACAATAGGAAGCTCTCTAATGAGTAGTACCCTCTATCGACAAAGTCACCCAAGAACAAGTATTTGGTATCCGGACATTCACCAGCGGATTTGAACAACGTTAATAAATCATGGAGTTGACCATGGATATCCCCGCATATCGTCACTGGTGTGTCCACAATCTGTACGTTGGATTCCTTTATAAGGAGCTCCTGCACCTTCTCGCATAGCTCATAGACGTCTCTTTCCGATATCTGTTTGCAATCTTTCAACAGCTCGATGGACTTATCTAGGTCTAACATCCTGTTCCCTATAAATTTTCAAGATGGTGAGCACTTCACTATGATACTATTGGAACCAGACAGAACAGTAAAAATCAGGAGATGGACCGCTATGGGGTATGTATAGTACAGTGTAATCCCTCTTTGAGTCAAAAGGGGGGGGCCACAGAAGGGATGTCAGAGGTTTACTAGCGTTAGATGTACTGATTGAAGCTAGTAATTTCTATTCGCTGGTGTTTTCGCGTTTTGAGAAAGTTGGCTCATAACCAGCAGAATAGCGCAGAGAAAAAGAAGAAAAAAAGCTATTCGGAAAGTGATAGTCATGGAGAGTGACATTCCATTAACGTATTCTCCACCGTGATCTGTTCGTAGAATCCAACACGGTACCCACCTAGACGAGAAGAACGTCGTTCGGAATGATAATATCAACCAGGTACGTTATTCTAACGTGATGGTACAGACTTGTATGCAGCACGTTTTTTGTGAGGGTGCTGTGATTACTCATAGCCTGTTGAACTAGTTATAACTTATCATCAAGGATCATATTGATAGATATGCCTCCTGATTTGTACCAACAGCATCTGGGAGGGATAAGTATCTGTTTATCTGGTTGTTGTTTGAGAAATCTTACTGAATAAGTGAGAATCTCTGCAATATTGTACTAGGTGAATACAAAACTATAATTGAAAGAAAAAAGAGCTAATCAAAGTAAGGAAGTGAGTAAGTAGTAAGTAGTAAGTAGTAAGTAGTAAGTAGTATTCTACACACCTTTTGAGCGTCTATCGTTTATTTCGTTAGAATCGAACTTCGCCGGTTCAATTTCATATAAATATTATCCTTATCAGTTCATAATCAGTTTCTCTTCTTCGTGAACACATTCTCTGGCAATCTGATTACTTTTGCCGTGATATAAGAGTTTTCAGGAGTAGCCAAACCTGCAAAGGCATTATACAATGCAATAAAGGCGGTAATTATACCCAAAACACCGGCAGCTTTAGTAACATTGACAATTTGGGCAAGTTTACCAATGGCCAATAACAGGAAAGTTATCGTTAGTGAAAAGAACAGTAAGAAGAAAGCTAAAGTAGATTTTAGCGTCACTAACGTCAAACCGAATGTGAATATCGTCCAACCTATCAAATAGAACCCAACTGCATTGTCTAATTCAATCGGATCTTCATATGCATCAATAATACCAAACCACTTGATGTAAATGGCACCGAAACTTAACCAAAATCCCCCAAATGAGGACAAAGCAGTGGCACCAAAGGCGTTGTTCAAGGCCATCTCCCACATACCGGCCAACAATTGGATGAACCCACCGTAGAAGATTGCCAACCCGACGACAATGTTAGGTTGTTGAACTCCTCTTGCTTGAACGTTTATCAATGACAAGACTAATGTCGTTACACCAAAGGCACATAGACCCAATGGTGCAGGATTGGCGAATTTGTACTGTGGTCTTTCTTGATAACCAGGAATAAGAGAACCACCAAAGGCGTTGATCAAATCCTTTCTGAGGTATTTCTTGTTATCGATGTGGATGAATTCATCACGCGAACCTGATGTAGTGATGGTGTATATCAAGTCATTCTCGCTATTATCATGGGCAGTGGTGGAAGTGGTGGCTCTCAGTGGTTGTGATTGTTGATGCTGCTTTTCACTGTAGTATGAGTTTGGTTCTTGGTAGTGTGCGTCGTCGTCGTTATCGTCCGATATATGTGACAGTTGACTTTCTAAGTCTGCATAGGTAGAGTGTGACATTGTTCAGTGTTGAGTTTGAAGTGTATCAGGGAGCCAAGGTCAGACGCACAGCTATTGTCAAATGAAGGAGATCTCGTTCTTTATATAGAAGAATATTTTTAGTGCGTGTTTGAACTTTGAAGTATACCTAATACCGATTGCATCTGCATGATTTACGGACCCGCTTAAGTTGCAGATTTAAACGAATCAGGCCGGTTTTGAGAAAACTGCGCAAGGGGGATTTTAAGGACGACAGTTTCCCTATCACCAGGGTGTAGCAGAGCTGTACGATCTGTGGAGTTATGATGCAGTTATGCCCGTTGTAGATCAGTTAAGCGACGGTTTATGGGCAATTCGTTCGAGGCCTAGTCGGGGCTATTTTATTCCAGCCAATGAGATCCCGTAGCGGGAAAGTCTTGACGGCTCTTGGCCATTGGGTGTGAAAGGAAATTTTCTACTAAGAGGACCAAGAGTCAATATAGCAAGGTCGGTCCAGTAAACGAAGAGGGTTTTAAATGGATGACTTCTACGGTCTGTACCCTTCAACATCACATACATCGGTACTTTGAGGGGCCGACTTACAGCAGTGGTGACTCGTGGGGCTTTAGCAGTTTTTTGAGCGCAAAATTTTTATTGTTCGAAAGTCGCAGCCCTTCGATGATTTTCACCCAATTTCAAGTCAGCCTTTCTTGCGTATCCCACCCCCTGAGTCCAGGCTTCCCTTGGTTCAATGACATTTCATGAGTTTGAGCTACATGAGGACCTTTCTTAGATCGAGAGAGAGAAAGAGATATGTGTCAAAGTTTCAATCTAAAGTCTTGTTCCTATTGTGCCGTCAATCATGAAAGTGGGGTCTTTCACCAGACAGCTGCCCCACTTTCACTGTGAGTCTGCCGCTCGCTGACTGAATTTTGATCAACGTTTCTTTTTGCTTGTCAGCTGTTCGCGAAACGGTTAAGAGGGGAACCCGGCGTCTCACCCCGGCTTTACATTGTCCGGTTAGCGGCCCTGAAGAAGCTGTTTTCACGTGTTGCTCCGCCATTATTGTGATTTATATGTAGTTGGCGCTTGAAGGGCGGATGAAATCATGTATAGAACTATATTCTATATACCTTTTATATATAAGCTTCTAAGTTAAGCAGGAAAAGAATGCTTATAAGAGATAAGATCATGGGTCGCAGCCCGAACTGGTTCGGAGGATATGCGACGTTTAATTGTGTACTTGGCTCCTTTCGTGTCATCTGCCTGCCATCTGGAATACCGCAGCTCCGGTTCTAACGTCTTCGACGTTTCGATCCCTTTGTATCTATACTGCTATCTGCTGCTTTCCGCGCTCCGCCAGTCTTTCTATTGTTATCTATTTCGGACTGCTGATAACATGGTTTATGCTAGAATACAATTTCTCGCTGTCTCTCTCTCGCTCTCCGCCTTTCTTCTACACACTATCAAAATATAGCAGACATACTGGGATTTGTCTACGAATTTGATGTTTTATTATTGCACCATTGAAGTGTTCGGCCATTAAATCATTCCTGGCCCTATTGTCAGACGGAACCTTTTACTACTGGGCATCGAACATATTTGTTGGCACATATGGTATCAATTTGTATTTGTAACATGTTAGGTCGTCTGCTTCAAAGCTCTGCGGCTTAAAGATAGACTCATATATTCGCATTAATTACTGATGCAATTACCATGGTTCCTTCTCCTGTACTTATACAATCTCTGTTTCCTTCATTTATATGCGAAGATCTAGTAGCCTGTCATCAGTATTTTCAGCTCCATATCAGATGAAGATGAAGATAGAGATCGCTGACATAACAAAAATAATTCCATAACCTCAGCGCATTGAAAGATCAAAAGAGACATCAACTCGAAACAACAGGAACTAGCGTACAAATTCAAAATATACCAAGCTTTTGGTTTAGAGCATATATAAGATTTGATCATAGTCTTGTTTCCCTGGCTGTGACGTGATTTTCTTGATAGGATTCAGGTCCGCTAATTGACTATGTTGTTTACAGCTTCAAACGAGCTCTTATGTCTTTGTTTTATATTTACAAGGCTATACATGTTCTTTTCTTTTCATCTTCTCTTCGCAATGGCCACAAGTGAATTCTCAGAGGACTCCTTTAGAAGCACCTCATCAACAAACTTGGCCGCTTTGTCCTTACCGTGTTGTAACAAAATGGAGCCGACAATGGCGAATGCTGTACTGGCATAAATCTGGTTCTCACCACTTTGGCTTGGATTAGTGATTAATGCATCCCTCTTCTTCCAGAAGATTGATCCCGCAACGTCATTATGGAGGCTTCTTATGTACTCTGCCAACACTACTGGTGAAATCAGTCTCTTAGCTTCCTCGCTTCCCAAATTATCCAGCTTGATTTCCTCTGAACCTTCATGAATTGTGAAAAGTGTCGTTCTGAACTTCAAAAAATGTTGGCCATAGACAGACAGCTTTTCATTAAATGGCTTTTGACCATGCGCAAATGATTTATGTGTTAATATTTGTAGCAAAAGTTTGTCTGGTAATTGGTACTCCTGTCCCAGATATTTTTTCAGACCACTTATATTCTGTTCGCTCAATTCATAAGGAACACCTTTTGGACTCTTCAGGTATTCCGCTTCATCTCTAATTAACCCACGTACTCTCGTGCCTTTGTGCAGGTACCCTATCGAACGGGCGCACGATTGTTTTATGCTGGATGTGAGTGTGGAGCTCTTGCCGGTGAGCGGGGAGGCCATGACAAGCCTGGCTGGCGATATAGCGGCTCGAAGAGAGAACATGTTGAGCGAAAGCAGTGAATCTTGTGACTTTTCCACACTTTAAAACGCTGATTTTCGATTTTTGATGAAAAATTTTGTGTTTCGAGAATATTAGCAGGGCTTCGTAATTTCTCTAAAATTTTCGAGAAAGATTTTAAAATAAAAAAAAAAAAGGCGATGCGATGAGCTTAGTTTGCACCAGTTTAGTTGTTGTCTGGATATTACAGTATGGATATCTTCAGAGTGTTGACTAGAGGAGCATCGCTTCGTAAGAGTAATGACATAGTCACGGACTACTCTCTGCCGAAGATTTCAAAGGGGAACGGCAGCAAGAACAAGGAAAAGCAGCTAGAGAAACAGGTTGATAAAGAGATTGACTTCTTCAGAACTAGAAAGTTTGGGAAGCTCGGTAAGGGTGAAGAGGAGGAAGAGACATTGGATCAAGACGGTGCAGAAAACAATGATGACGATGATGAAGATGATCTACCTCCGCCATTAACCATTTCAAATGCCGATGAGGCCAAACTGCTAAGAAAATCATACAAGGGTAATATAACAGGGAATGATATTCCATTACCTATTGGATCCTTCGACGATTTGACCACCAGATTCAAACTAGATAAACAGATTCTTTCGAATCTTGTTGATGTTGAAAACTTCACTGAACCTACCCCAATCCAGAAGGAGGCAATCCCACTCAAGTTGCATCAAAGAGACCTATTAGCTTGTGCTCCTACTGGTTCTGGTAAGACTTTAGCATTTTTGATTCCTTTAGTACAGCAAATCATCGAATCTAAAAAGGCACATAACAATGCTACTGCAATCAGAGGTTTGATCATCTCTCCAACAAGGGAACTAGCACAACAGATCTTTGAGCAATGTGAAAGAGTATCTTCCAAGACTTCAATCAGACCAGCATTATTATCTAAATCTTTGAGTGCAAAATTGAAAAACAACAATGAGCAATCAGTGCATTTATCCAAAAAGAAACAGTTCGATATTTTGGTCACAACGCCATTAAGACTGATTGATTTGATTCAATCGTTATCAAAATCAGGATCAGCAACATTCTTTGATCTTTCAAAAGCTGAACACTTGATTTTTGATGAAGCGGATAAGTTATTTGATTCAAATTTCTTGAAGCAATCAGATGAAATCTTGTCAATTTGCACGAATCCAAAATTAACTAAATCAATGTTTAGTGCAACGATTCCTTCATCAGTTGAGGAAATTTCGAACCAATTAATGCTGGATCCAATCAGAGTTATCATCGGTCATAAAGAAGCAGCAAATTCACAAATTTTGCAAGAATTATCATACTGTGGTAATGAAGAAGGTAAATTGATAGCAATCAGACAATTGATTCAACAGGGAAAATTCAAACCTCCAGTAATAATCTTCTTGCAATCTATAACAAGAGCCAAAGCCCTGTATCATGAATTATTATATGACAAGTTAAAAGTTGATGTTATCCACTCTGAAAGAACCCAAGTGCAGAGAGAAAACATCATTGAAAATTTCAGAAAGGGTGATATTTGGGTCTTGATCTGTACTGACGTCCTGAGTCGTGGTATTGATTTCAAAGGTGTGAACCTTGTTATCAACTATGATGTTCCAAATAGTGCACAAGCTTATGTTCATAGAATTGGTAGAACTGGTAGAGCTGGTAAAGAAGGTCATGCAGTTACATTTTATACCAAGGAAGATTCACTTGCAGTGAAACCGATTGTTAACGTGATGAAGCAAAGTGGCTCCGAATTGGCCGCATGGTTACAGAAGGGTCTACCAAAACTAACCCAAAGAGATAGAGATAGTATGAAGAGATCTCAGGTCAAGAGAAAGGGTATCAGTACAGTTCCAAAGATTGACAAGCAAAAAAAGAGACAAAGAAGGGAAATGATAACAGCATCAAAGAAAAGAAAACAAATTGCAGAGCAAGAAAGCGAAAGCGATGTGGAAGAAAGTACGTAGGCTTAGATTAGAAGTATAATAAACATTTCATAAACACACTTTTCTTAACTTTATATAATATTGTAGATGTGGTTGTTGGTTGCGATGGAGAAACCCAAGAATATAAAAAACGACGAAAAACACCTCTCATTCAGAAAAATTTAATGGTGTTCTTCATGGGATCCAAATGATGGATAACCAACAACTTGTCTACGACCAACAATCTCACCTAAGGCGAATAAACCAGATAGTTGTACACCGTAAGAAGCCAATTGTAAGTAGTCATTCTTTTGTAAAGCTTTTAATTGTGATAGCACTTCGAATGGTTTAGCGGAGTATTCTAAAGCTTGTTTGTATAAGGTTTGGTAAACGGTTTGAAATTCAGCAACGGTTGGTGGAGTTAATTTTTCTTTCAAGTAGACTTGTTTAGCTAATTCACCAGTAACTTTACCCCAGTAAATGGTACCATTAACGTAACCTGAGCATCAGTTAGTATTCCATCAATCTTGTACTTTTTGAGAGAAGATGGCTAAGGACCTCTATATATCATTGGCATTGACATCAAATTAAAAAGCCACCCTCTTCCCTTTCAACTTTCAAATGGTTATCACATACCGGTAATTTTGCTAACTAAGTTGGATGCAGCGTTTTGTGCCTTGGCAGCAGCACTAGTAGATTGGTATCTGACACCGCTTCTTAGGCCTTGTTGGAAAACAGTACGGAAAAACATCGTTGATCTTGGACGTCCTTTTAGAAACCCGCTCACACTTCGTTGATTTTTCAGTAACTTTTTTTTTTTTACTTCTGGTTCGCCCTTGGAAAATAATCCTTGATGAATTCCGAGGGCAGAATTGACCAATGAATGGGCTCCATTTGGGTCGGATATGTCACAACGAGACTAAAATTAGATAGAATACACATAAAACTATGTATTTATGAACTTCTTAACAGCTTAGCCGGTACTTGTAGCGAATCTAAATACTATGAAGTGCTTTGTAATGGAGGTTCTGACCGTTTCTTCTCGGAATTCTGAAATCTAATTTTCCCTTCGGATAATCCGTCTGATTGGAAAGCTATATGTCTCTCACCAGAAAGACAACCTCAACTTTTATAAACGAAATAAGATATTGAAGTAACCCTTTTTTGGTTAGCTCAAAAGAGGTCCGAGGGTGTAGATACGGCGGTATACTTATGGGCTCGTAATGCCAAAAGAAGGGTAAGTTATTGCTTTAGATTTGTAAATCTGCTGCTCTGATTGATATTGATGAAACCAGTGAATGAATTCAGGAGTTGGATACGCACAGCTGAAATCACCATGGTCAATGATTTTAATTACAACCAGCTAAGATATTTTTCTATATGATTGGCTAATTACAGCTTTTAAGTTTTGATCAAGGAAGTAACTTGATTTTTTTTTTATTATCTAAGACCTACCACATTTGTGAGACTTCATGATAGATTAATTGCACCTCAGCTAGTTTGTCAATATAGTTGAGATTTTCTACGATCGGTGCCTTAGTTTAATGAATGAAAATGAGGACATACATATTGCAGGCATTACAACGTGAATTCAAGCATGTATGATTCAACGCTAGATGACGAGAAAATTACTGAAGCTTTGTTGTCAACTGAACATATCGCCATCGTCATGAATTGGAGATATTGATAGCGTCAAAAACATTCAATTCAAGCTCTTCTAACGCCTCTCAATTTCACTCAACAGTACAGCAAAGAATACGGCAGTCTGAGAGCTGAAATAGTTGGAACTGGGGAACTCACGAATAAATGACGAGTCACGACTCGCAGTCGCAACAGCCTGCCATGGGATAAAAGCCATTGGACAGTAGCAACTGAACATAGTTCCGTGCACAAGAGGTTGGGAATCCAGACACGCCTGTCAAATACCGTTCGGGTTTCACGCGTCGGGTTTGTCCCTTGTCTGTTTCCATTGTTTTGAAATGACACGTAAGAAATTCAAGTATTTTTTTTTTGTCGCGTCGGTACCCCAGATCTGCTCAGATCAGAACACAGGCATAATCCTACTTGGGCCCCATGGATCTCGGACCAGATTCTGGAGTTATAGAGTCTAGACCCCGATGATTTCCAACATCTTGAGCATAAGAACATATCTTCATTGAGGATTATGGATTCTGCTAGGATGTTTTAAACTTCGTAAAACCAAGTGATTTACATTGGCTCAAGCCTAAAGCACAACGAATTCATACGTCGGCATTTGAAGCAACGCAAACCAATGTAAGTTCTGCAACATTTATTCTCGTATGATACTCCCTGCGTTAAATTTTAACTTCAGCTTCTCGATCACCTAGCAGCATAACTTATTTGATGGAAAAGAGAGTAAAACTACCGTTATCTTATCCGCTCATCCACTATCCTGCGTCATAATATCACCACCGCTCTTTGTCTTTGATCTACTCTGATAATGTGAAAATTTATAACCTGTAAAAATAGATAGTCAAGACGAGTCTGTATATCGTGCCTTATCTACAGGCCATACAAAACGGGATAATATAAAAGAGAAACGGCTATTGAGAAGTAAAACTCAGCATGCACATATTGAATGCAACTCAGGTAAAAGTATCGTCTAATATCATGAAGCAGATGTCTGAATAGGTGGAAAACTCAACTCTACTGACAAAAGGCATTAGTTAGTTAACCTATAAGGGATACCTCTATTCTCTATTAGCACAGAGAATAGAGTAAACCAGTCATTTGGGCATTTTTTTTTTTTACCGCTGGAGTCAACTTCTATAATATGCACGGGATCATGAAAAGTTTCCTGTACACGTTCTTCTTTTGTTTACCATTTCTTTGTTTACCTTTTTTCAAAAGCAGCGGAAGATTTTCTCTTTGTTTATTTTTGTCTCTTTTCAAAAGAAAGAAAAAGGAACTTGTCCCTAATATTTTTGTCCCATACTTTTTCTTCCAGTTTTTTTATGCATATTTTGAAACTGTAACTACCAAAGAGGTTGGAAGCTCGGATAGTTTGCGAAAAGCGACATGGAAGTTTCCGAATTGAGCTCTAATGGCTGGCGTTTATCTGTAACCATACTACCTAATCCACGAAGGTTTGGCCCAGCAAAAATGAAACTCTAAGAGGAAAACGTCTATTCTAAAATCGATCAGCACAATAGCTCTCTAAATACCAAGCACCAGCAGATCGCAAGGGGAGAATGAGTTTAAATGACTAGTTGATCTAAAATAGGTTGATTATCAGGTCAGTCAATGGCCCCTGTAAAACAAAAATCCATGCCATTTTAACTTTTTTTCTGCTTTCAATATCAATTTCGTTTGAGCCGTGCCAATAACAGCCATGAACCTTGTCTGCTATATCTGATATATGATATCAGAGATCGATAATCATGATTCCAACACAGATGAAAGGGTGATCGTCAGATTCTCAGACATTCATACATATTTCCCACGTGTACTAACTACATAAGGAACATCCTAGCAAGGTGGCTGGTTGATTTCAGGTACCAAATGCTAGTTTGACAGGATTCTTTTTCGATCTGGTTCAGACAAGGCCAGCAGATTGATCGATAACTCGCAACGATGTAGAGAATGACAGATCATGGGCATGTGTACTACTTACTCAAGCTTTCTCTTTAAAACTTGAGCCGGTCGGTTCTTTCAAAGCCCAAATCTCTAGCATGGCGTTTCTCAAGATAAGGAATTTTCCTATCCTATCTGGTGACTACTTTTGAAAGACCACAGCTTCAACAGAATTGACAAGCGGCAGCTTTTTTACTGTTTATCGTTTGTTATGCTCTCCCATGCGGCCGCTGCTTGAAACAATAATATAGCTGATCAGCTTATAAGGGCGGCTCCACAACCACCAATAAGGATGTCAACTCTGAAATAATGTTGCAAAGCCCGTAACCCGAGTCAACTCTAGCGGTGATCGTAAAGTCGTAGAGTCGTAGATCTACGGATGGATATATAGAAGTCAATCGAACTGGGCCGATATTTGCGCAGTCTGAACGAACTGTGCTTCTTGTAAATTTGGTGGATTTTTATTTGTTCGTTTTAGGCGGGGGGCTCTTCCTACCTTATTCGACTGGTGATTTTTTTCCCTTTAGAGAGATAGGAAAAAAATTCCAAAAATAGCCTGCCTGCTTCAATGACTAATGACGTAGACATAACTGGTTATTTTTTCTTCTATGTTCTTCTATGACATTGGCAGTTCATAAAAGTCAAGAGTGCTTAAGTTGTGAAAAAGGGAAGATAGAAATGAATAGTAAAGGCTCTCCAGCCATAGCTGTGCGCGTGCAGCCATTTCTCAAGTTCAGCACAAGCAAGGTTCCATTATTTTCCTTCTATCTTTGTTTGCGTTAGGCAAGGAGGTCGGGACATTCCTGAGTTGATAGGAGGCAGCAGCTTGTGGTTTGGGGGAGAATCTTCGGGACATGCAGGTCTATGCGGGGGTTCAAAATAGAGTTCCATTTTTGGACAAGAAAAATTCCCGATTGAGTGTTAAATCCTCGGCTTTGTCCATCTGTTTTGAGTTTTTTTTTCACGGCATGTCTTGTTTTGTGCATGGCTTGCAGTTTTGAAAAGATGGTAAACAAACAAGAATATTTCAAGAGTTAAAAAATTTGCGGTCGGATGATTCACAGGAAAAGTATAAAGGCAGTGAAATTTCTCTTCCTCATTTGATAAATTTCCTTATTCTTCTTTTTCCCTTCCTTACTTTACTGTCAAAGAATTCCAACTTTATACACTCGCTTACTATCAAAAATGCAATTCACTCAAGTTTTAGGTTTCGCCGCTGTCGCCTCAGTCGCTTCTGCTGCTTTCTCCAACGTTACTTCAACTGCCGTTGTTTACGATAACACCACCACTGTTATCACCGTCACTTCATGTGAAGAAAACAAATGTTCTGAAGTTCCAATCACCACTGGTTTAACCGTTGTTACCAAGACCATCGAAGGTGTTGTCACTGAATACACTACTTACTGTCCATTGACCACCGAAGAAGAAACTTCTACCGAAACCGCTAAAGTTACTTCAACCGTTGCTCCAACCAAGAACGAAACCACCACCGCTGAAGTCTCCACTTTCGAAGGTGCTGCCGCTAAAGCTGTCCCAGCTATCGCTGCCGTTGCTGCCGGTGTTGCTTTATTATTCTAAATTTGAATAATGTATTTATATATTAACTCTAATGAATAAAACTGCAATGACATTTGAACTTCGATACCAGTTTACGCAGTAAGGAATATAATATTTTTATTGTGTATTAGTTTTGTAATTAATTATCTCTTTTGAATCTGATGTAGTTTCTCTCTGTGTTGGATGTCGATTTTTTTTTATAGTTTAGGGCATAGGTCGCGTGTCTTGGAAAGGGGGATCTGAGTTTCATCGTTTCATCGTTTCAGATTTCAGGCTTGGCTGCTGTTTTCAGCGAAAAGTTCGGAGGTTTGGGTCAGCCAAAAAAGAAACTTCAGCGGAGATCCTTGTTTGCGCGAGAATCTTTTATGGTTGTTTCTTGCCGAAACGAGAGTTTGTCCTGACCGAAAAGGGATTGGTTTGGTACTTCATGTCCATTCTGGGCCAAGACTTACCCTGGTTTTCAGTAGGATAGAGAACATGAAATACAGTAGACATGACGGTACGTAAGTGGTAGTTCATTCCAGTTCCTAGGCGTCCTATACTTGTAACGTAGGCCGTTTCAGCAAGCTGGAGTTTATTCGAAGTGCCAAATGTCTACACTGCATTAGGACTTAGAGTTTGTGAGGGGCACACAGCAAAAATCAAAAAAACAAGACAGATAGATACGCATGGTATAGCTGTGAATTGATTATCTTTACACAAAGTCCAAGTTACTGTAGAATGATGATGAGGTGTTTGGGTAGACATCCCCTTTTAACAGTTTAGCTTCAATCTCACCAGTTCCAGATTTGTAGAAGAATTGCAAAATTCCAGTCTTCAAAACCCATTGCTTTTGGATGGGATTGTCGTCTTGTTCAGGATCGCTGACACTATCTAGTTTCCTCTTCTTAGTCTGACTGACAGCGCTGACGTCCCACAAATTAACAGTTTTGCAGCCATACTTGAGTGAGCTATCGTGTCCAATATTTTGCAACGGTAGCACTAACTCATCAGGTTTTACGTCAAATATGGTAGTGTTTTTCTGGTTCTTAGAGAGTAGTGACTTGAGGATTCTCGCCAGTTTAGATAGCGTCTTCTGTTTGATTATCAGCGTCTTTGTTTC
Source organism: Komagataea norvegica (assembly GCA_030567455.1). Taxonomy (NCBI): domain Eukaryota; kingdom Fungi; phylum Ascomycota; class Saccharomycetes; order Phaffomycetales; family Wickerhamomycetaceae; genus Komagataea; species Komagataea norvegica. The sequence goes on from JAJLSD010000005.1 coordinate 89,143, forward strand.
GGAATCCAACAACACGTCGTTATTTGACTCTATCTGGAAGTTCAATAGTCTCGCTTCAGTATCAATTTCGTAAGGTCTCTGGTAGTAAAACAATGAATACTCACACCCAGGTTTCAATGTGATGAACTTGTGGTCAATATGTGACAACTCAACAATGATTTCTTCATCGTTAGTCAAAGAATTGAATATGATTCTGTGGTCTATCAGTTTCTGCACCACCCCGTAAAACCTATAGTATTTAGCCTCTTTAATCAGAGATCTTCGGTGTTCTTTTGACTTTATCTGAATTTCAACGTTCTCAAGCAACGATATCAGATCTTTGAGCAAGGAAAGCGGTCTTGATAAATGTGGGGCTGCCTGAGGTGGTGGTCTGATCCAATTTCTATTAATCATTAATGGTGAGATATCTCTATACAGAGCATCATTGGAAACAGAGAAGAAGTTTGGATAGTTACCCTTGGCTGAATCGCTCATTATCTTTCTAGGTATCTTCAAATACTCCGACTCAATGATAGTGTAATAGTACTCGTTCTTGATGGTTAGATTCTTCATCAGTTGTGGCAGGCTGTAGTAGAGTGCATCGTTGAACAACCTAGTGAAAACATCAGCGTTGGGAATTTCAAGATGATAGCCTTGCAAGTGCTGCAAGATCAGACGGAATATCTCACTGGACCTGTCTATTATTAGGATTTTGTCTTTGTTTTGCTCGTTGAGGAAGAAATTGGTGAAATAGGATGGAGAATCAGACGACAGAGAGGCACCACTAACATGGAACTGTTCACTGCCTATTTGCAGAGTGTAGATCTTCTCGAGTGGAAGCACATTCTTGATTGAAGGGTCGAAGTCGCTGGCCATTGGGTTGGAACTTCTTGGGTACTGCTAGATGCTTTTTGAACGGCTGTTTTTGGTTGATTTAACAATGCTGTTTTTCATCATAGGCTCTAGTAGTAGTTAATTTTTAGAGGGGGAAACTAACCGTAGTTGTCATTTGCTCAGCTACTACAATTGAGGGCTACGATTAAGGGAGTGTAAGCTTACACTACAGTGGTGTTCATGATCGTGAATCAAAATATACTCATTAAGCTGCAACTGTGATTTACAATTTGGCTAAGGCAGCTTCGGCAGACGAAACAGTGACGTCCTTGCCTTCTTCCTTCGCAGCGTAGATAACCTTCCCGTCATCAATGATGATGGTGTATCTAGCAGTTCTTTCACCCAAATCACCAGCATCGATGGTCCAGCCAATGCTCTTGGAGAAAGCAGCGTTTGGATCCGAGGCGAACTCAACCGGTGGAGTCTGGCCTAGCAATTTACCCCAGGCACTGTTAACAAAGGCGGAATCAGCGGTGATGACAAACACCTTGTCGACATTTTTGGCCTTGAACTCAGCAGCTTTGGCAATGAAGCCTGGAATGTGACTCAAGGTACAGGTTGGAGTGAAGGCACCTGGGGCAGAGGTGATGACAATACGCTTACCTGCCAAATTCTCCTTGGTCAATTTGAAAGGGATTGGAATACGGCATGAGGTGTGGTTCTTTTGGTCCTCTGCGTCGTAAGGGACGTAGTTGAAGTAGAAGCCTTCTGGGAATTCCTTGTTTAGTAGCTCAGCCATTGTAATGGGGTATGTGGGATAGCAATTGATAGCAATTGAAGATGTTGGTTCTTGCCACTGGAATAACTGAATAGCGGTGGTGGCCCTGCCCTTTTTATAGTTAACTGACTGTATGTGTATGTAATGCGTGAGGCGCGTTTGCCGCCGCGAATTTGTTAGCCGCCGCCAGTTGATGCCTAATTGACACCTGCTGTTGTTGCTGTTGCTGTTGCTGTTAGCTGTTTGAATGGATGGATGGTAGAAGCCAGTGCTGTGCAGATGCTAGACTCAGAGGTGCTGGAGGTGATCTGCTCGTCCCCTCAGGGATCCGTGATCGAGATCCCGCAGGCAGACTCCTCCGTCGTCAACATGGAAGAGACGCAGAACCAGAGCCATATCACTCTCAGCTCTACAGATCTGGACCAGAGTGAGAAAGAGCGTGCTAGGAATGCCATACAGGAGCTCGATGAGTTCGAGTTTGCCAGCAGCTACTCACAGAACACGCCCAAGAAACAGAGTCTCCCGATAAATTCAATAGTGAGCCGGCCAAATTCGATAGTTTCTTCACCGGAGGTACCCAGTGCGCAATTGACCAGCTTCAGACTCAGATCTCCAGTTAAGAGACTATCTCCACTGAGGAAGAAATTGAACTTGTTGGTCACGCAGGAAAGCTTCAGTGTGCCTAACCTAATGCAGTCTTCCCCAACGTCAAGCCTATACTGCACTGCAAGAGATGGCGAACAGGTGGAGGAAACGCAGTATGAACAAGTCGTTTCTGAAGTTGAGTTTAAAGGTGCTAAAGTAATACAATTGGAAGACAATACTGATAAAAACTATAAGACTAGAGTGATTCCGTTCAAAAGATCAATCAATTCCATTGCTGAGGAAGAAGATGAAGACGTAAACGCGGAAGAAATTCCTCAAAGTTCAGAGGATGAAGGCGAAGTCAGCCTGATAGAAATAACAAGACGCGTCAAGAAACCAAAGACTTCCGGCGTTTTGCAGGTGGTGTCTAGTCCCACCTTTGACAACCTTCAGTCAAGCCCAATTACTTCGCCTTCAAAGTACGGTAACGTGCCAGATCGTGACAACCCTTTCGAAATATCTACCAATGACATCACTGACTTGGGTGAGCTGCAAAAGCTGCAACAGATATATAGCGATTCCGTTGACATGGAGGAAGGGATAAATGAAGACGACAAAGCAAATGATGATGATGATGATGACTTTCAAAACATGTCAATGAATCAACTGAGACAGAAAATAATGGAGTACGGTTTGAAACCGTCTAATTCTAAACTGAAAATGATTGAATCTTTGAAAAATCTCTTCCAGAAAATCCAACCAGAAACGAAACTCAGACTTACTCAATCACAGACTCAGCCTACACAACAACTAGGCATCAACGTTATTAAGAATTCCCAAAACCTGATAAAATTCGATATCTATGACACATTGAACCAGAAGTTCCTAGTACTTAAAAAGGGATCGACTAAAGCTCACAGGAAGTTATATGAAAAGATTTATACTTTCCAGCCTATTAATAAGTCAGAACTGCGGAAATTTTTCAAGAAAGAATTAAATGACTCTGACAATGACGAAATGATACTCAAAAAATGGTGTGATTGGAACAGCATTTGTCTAGTAGAGAACGACGAAGAATGAAGATTGAAGATTGAAACTAATGACTTTACGAAATGATTAATTATCATAATCAGCATATACTATAAAAAACACATATTTTGTCAACTATCACTGAGATAGTTTAACAGCTGCGTAGTTAACAGACTTTTTCAAGATGTTTGTCCATTTGACAGCATTTTTGAAATCTAAATCTTCAACTGCTTCAGTTAAACCAGGTAGTTTCTGACCAGCATAACCAGTGTATCTTCCTGAAGCAAAGACGATATGCTTAAACCATGGTCTACCGTTTAGACCCTCCTCATGTAAGAATGAACCCCTTTCAAAATCTTGCAACTTCCCATTCAATTTGTTCACCTTACGAGAAAAGGCAAATCTCTTGAATGGATTCCTGGACTTGTAAATGAATTTTTCCCAAACTTTCTGCAATCCTTTACCTTCGAAATCAGTATGGCGTGCCTCTTTGATCAAAAACTCTAATTTTGACTTTGTGATATTAACTAGATTGATGAATCTGAAAGTTTCACCATCGTGGCCATCTTCACTGCTAGGATCGTCTAGCGTAATAGTTTCATTGAACCAGTGTTTAGGGAACTGTTCAACAAGTTCTCCAAAATAATCTTTCAACTGCAGTGCATATTCTTCCGCATTGAATGATCTAAGGACCTTAGTCTCACTTATTTGTAATACTAAAGTTCCAATGAGTTTAGCCAACGTGTTATGATAAACAAAACCAGGATCACCATAGGTTGACATCCAGTGGTAAGAATCATAGTTTGAATGATAGTGATAAACTGGATCTCCCTTTCCTGTACCAAATCCTAAATCAACTGAAGTGATACCTAAATGTTCAAAGAATGAAGTGTAATCTGATCCTGAACCTAAGATACTAACTGTTTTGTTCTCCGCTAAGAACTGGTCTCTTAATGAGCCTGGTTTTTCTGGATGGTCAATGAGATCAGCAACATCTAATAGGAACTTATTTAATAAAGGAGATGCTGAGATACTTAGATGAGAACCAGTCACCGCAGCGTCTAGGTTGATATAGGCAACAATTTCCTTTTTCAAACTGGCACTGTATTTTTCTGCAAATGCAGTTGATCCCAACAATGCATATTCTTCACCATCCCATGAAGCTAAAAGGATGGAATATCTTGGCTTGTAACCAATCTTGAATAGCTCATTCAAACCTCTGGCGATTTCCAACAAGGTAGCGGATCTTGAGTTTGGATCACCTGCACCACCTTTAATCCAAGCATCTCTATGGTTACCTAAAATAATAACCTTGTCTTTCTCTCGGCCTTCAATTAAACCATAAACATTGTGAATGTCTTGGAACTTGTACTCGTTGTTGTTGTAAAGATTCAAGGATTTACCGACTGATGGACCAGTTGAATAATCAAAATCTTTCAAACCACCTTCGAAGCCAAGTTTTAGACCCTTTCCATTCAACTCTTTCAAGATTGGAATCACTTCTTTGTAACTTATTGGCAATGATGGAATTCGAGGAATGCTATCAAGCTTGTCTAGTCCACCATTGGCCTTTTCTTCGTCAGTTAAGAATCTAGCTGGATCACCTGGAAGAGTGGAGAGGAATTGGACAGAACCTCTTTGAATACTGGAAGGGTTTCTTCCCGGTCCTTTAGGGTAAGGCTGGGCATCTTCATTCGCATAATCATCAGATGGATCGGAATAGATCAAGACACCAGCTGCACCAAGTTCTTGAGCAAATTTGACTTTCAAACCCCTAAAGATCTTACCATAACGAACGATAACAACCTTATCTTTGATTTCAACCTTTTTGGAATCTAATAAGTTGAAGTCTTCCTTAGTACCATAGTTAGCAAAGACAAACTCAGCAGTGACATTACCATTGGCGGAGTATCCATGAAAAGCTGGAACAACGTCATCACCGATAGTTGTTGGATCTTCAGGCAATGCATCTTCGACCAAAGTTGGTTGATAGATAACCTTTCCCTTCTTATTAACCAATTTCAAGGAGAACTCACCAGGGTAGTTGATGTACACATTAAATGGTTCGATCTTTGAGTCGAATCCATACTCCTTGAACTTATCAGCAGTGAATTCAGCTAGCTCGTAGTTTTTCCCTGCAAGATGTGCTTCCTGTGTATACTTTTGGGACCAATTGGAGGCTAGATTAGATGTCTCGAGGACGTTGGAATAACCTCTGGTTAAAGCTTCCAATTCCTCCTTTGGAGAAGGACCAATCGATACTAAGTGAAACAGGATAAATAATGATAGGATTGAGAAACCAACGTATTCTTTGAATTTCGAACGAACTTGGACGTGTCGGTGTGCAACACCGTACTTGGTAGGTTCATCCCCTTGTGACTTCTCATCCCACACATCGGCATCAACTAGAGGCTTATCCTCGTGATTTGGAGACGCCATGGCTTCTCTCTTATTGTCTTTTCGCAGGGCGTACCTTTCCAAACAAGAATGATTGCTCCACATTTATATAGAGAAAGCACAATTGCTGTCACTTCATTAATGGCTGAAATTAACACTACACAGGAAGACACTACAACTTTATACCTTTCGGGAACTTTTCCCGAAACAGACTAAACCCCGGCGGAGATACCCGGCAATACAACGGCTTTTCCCAAAACGCGAAAAGCAGCGAAAAATCGCGAAGTCGCGAAGTCGCGAAATCGCGAAACTTTTCCAGATCAAAACAAACAGATTCAATTCAGCAGCAGAAGAGTCAAGTTCAGGTTCAGTGAGCGGCAGGTCCAGATATGACAGAGGAAGGAGACAGAACTGCAGATTTCCAACTATTTAGACTCGAGAGGCAATATGCGAAACCGGAACAGCACAAATCTCCCTCTCCATCTCCAGCAAAACCATTTCAAACCAGAAATATCACAAGTGAAACAAGCAAAAAGGTAGATCGCAAACAGGGAATAATAGATGCCATTAAAAGAGAAGCGCTGCATCCAATAGACTCCAATCCTTTTCTTGACAATGATGCAAAGATTGACAATGCGCTGAGGCCACTGAGAATATACTCACCACTGAAAAAGTATTCACCAGAGAAGAAGCCAAAACCAGTAAATGATTCAAATCTCAACACGAATAATAACTCCAATTACACCTCCACCAATAATAGCAGTGAAATATCAACGCCAGAAGAGGATGAGTCCAAACAGAAGGGTATGGATTTTGCACACACAAAAATAACAGCAGATGCAGTACCGGCCGTACAGCAGACTTTGGAAATCAGCGAGGATTTCACCTTACATTCAGATGAGACTGACGTTCCCGTAGAGATCTTAGAAGAAATGTCAAAGATTCAAGAGGCGTTTAATCTAGAGTCCAAATATAGACTAATTGATAAGATTGGGGAAGGTACGTTCTCCTCGGTATACAAGGCCGAGGATTTAACAGGCGCAGCAAGTTATATCATGGGTGATGGACTATGGAGTTCACCAATGAGCGAAAGACGACTTAAGAAGAGGAAGACAGATATTCAAAACGGTAAGAAGAATTATGTTGCATTGAAGAGAATTTATGTTACCTCGTCCCCACAGCGTATATCGAATGAGTTAAGGTTACTTTACATGCTAGCTGGTTCTCCAAGAGTTGCCCCATTGTTAGAAGCGCTAAGACACCAAGATCAGATCATTGCTGTTTTACCTTATTATCCTCATTCTGATTTTAGAGATTTCTTTAGGGATTTACCCCTAGACGGAATAAAGATTTATATGTTTGAGTTGCTTGAAGCGTTGAATTTCGTCCATAACAAGTCTATCATTCATAGAGATATCAAGCCAACTAATTTCCTATATGATCCTTTCAAGAAGAAGGGTGTTCTTGTTGACTTTGGGTTAGCAGAAACTGAGGAATTGAAAGTGGTGGATGATCCAAACCATCATAATTTCTGTCCTTGCTCCTCTGAACAAGAGTATAGGATTGAGGAATCTATCAGAGGATATCCTAAAAATGACGAGAGATTGGGCAGAAGGGCAAATAGGGCAGGGACAAGAGGTTTCAGAGCCCCTGAAGTCCTCCTCAAATGTCCTCATCAGACCACTAAGATTGATATCTGGTCCGCAGGAGTGATATTGTTGACGCTATTGTCCAGAAGGTTCCCATTTTTCAACTCTAGAGATGACACGGACGCGCTAGTTGAACTCACTACCATATTCGGTTTGAAAGAGATGCAAGAATGCTCAGCGCTTCATGGGCTAGCCATTGAAACTTCATTGAATACACTAGGTAGAAAACTAACTTTGAAGGAAATCATATACAAGTGCCTATCATTGGAGAAGCAAAAAAGTACACTTCCTAGTGACAGTGTTGCGCTCGATACGCTGAAAGTTTTCACGAGTAATTATGAAATAGTCATCGATAGAGAGCAAGACTCTCATGAGTTGATAGAGCTGAAGCAAAATCACATCGATGCCTTTGAAGTTTTAGAATATTGTTTTGAGCTAGATCCGAAAAAGAGAAGCACTGCATCGAAATTATTAAACTTGCCCTTTTTTGGATCCTTGGATTTTTCTGAGGATGATGAAATTGACTTGATACGGTGAGCTAAACAAATAGAGGAACTATATTAACGAAAAGCCGTCGCATTACTGAAGGCCAATCAGTATCTTTGCATAGTTCACCATGAATATAAGAAAAAATTGCATTCTAATAACTTTCCTGGAAAAGCTTCCTTTTTTCAACAAGTAATCTATCTGATGTAGTTTATTCCTTCGTTCTTCTATTCTTTATATTATGATAAGAATTTATTTATTTCTGAAGCTGTTCCCTGAGATTTCGTAACTAGGTCTTTAGCAACTCATTAATACGTTTGGAAATCGTTATAGAGTGAAAATCGGGTTTCTCCAAAGACATAAGGTTGGATCGTGGAGTTCGTCTTTGGGACTTTCCATCAACCACGAGTTGTTACTCTTAGTTTTGAGTACTCTGCACTTATCTAAAAGTCGACTTCGTCACGCGATAAGTCAGAGATATATTAGCTATTAATTGAAACGACGGCCTCTTATCAATCTTTTAGAGAACAATGATATACAGATAATCCCCTGTATGGGGCGGGGCATAAGCTCAAAACTCATTATTGGTCCAATAGATTCCGCGAATCAATCAGGCAGTACTTGCAGTTTTCTTGAAGAGAGGTTGACGTCAGTTTCGGTCGTGCGATTGATTCTACTCATAATGATTCGGGTAACTGATTTGATTCTCTTATTGTCTGTTGGTAAGTCAATTAGCTTAATGTTCTATCACAGAAACTAGCTTAACTTTCTATATCTTTTGGATCTTTCTATAGCTTTCTATATGTATATCTAAATCTTAGTTCTCTTTGTTCTAGTCCTCTTTTTTTTCTTATAGTCATTTCCTTTTATTTGGCGCCCGTTATTTCGATTGATTGCTACTGCATCAACATGTGGGTAGAGATTCGAACATAATACCTGTCAAAACTGAAAAAAGCCTATCAAGAGTATCATGACGCACGGTGAAAGGTTAATCAAGCCTACGGTAGGTTCAGAACTCTCTGGATCAGACTGATGAACCAATTAGGTGAGTTTTAGGCAGTAATCAGTATTCAGTCAGTACCATCAAAAAAGTGGCAACCACAATTTTACTGTTTTACAGAGCACTTTACGGGAAACAGGGAAACAATCATAGATTCATGTGAGTATGAATTCATATGAATTTATATGAGTATTCAGGGTTATAGCATACTGGAGGCGTATTCACCGGTTTTGCCCATCAGAATTCTGTGATCGTGTTCATAATCATAATCATGGGTGGCGCTCTACAGGTGGCAATTTTAGATTCCAGATTAATACGAGCTCCCGCGGTTGAGATCTGGCAATCTTAAGATCAAGGGGCCAGAGTTTGAATCTCACTGGGATATGGATTTAGGTTCAATATTGAAAAAAGCTGGGCCAGGTATCTCGAGGGTCATATCTCGTTATTTGACTACTAAACGTGCTGAGGGAGGTGGTTAACGTTTTGAATGGTTTACCCTTATAATATTAGAGTTTCACAATCTATTCAAGGTTCAGAAGAACAGCACTGATCTATTTCTGATGTCTTTACGAAGGTTCTTGATAGTCCGTGCTTGGCGATTAGATTCACAAATAAAAAGTGGCTAGCTAGGTAATTTCGATTCAAAAAGTGAAAACTAGCAATGTATAAGATCTCAAATTCCCACTCAAGGAGGCCTGGTCTCGTGATTCGTGAATTGTGGATTCCTTATTATAGATTCTAAAACTCACAGGCCATAAACAGGATGAGGTTGTTTCATTTTAAGCCGAAGCTAAGTACGCGCATGCACATATGCACATATATGCACACATATATACAGTCATGATCTATCAGCGCAACCCATAAATGATAGGGTTTAAGAAGTTTCACCTTGACTGCATTGTTGACCCATGATGATACTTCAGAAAGGGAGGCATATATCAATTAACTTCCTACTATCCATCTATTAAGATTATCAAAAGAAATATACCCACAACATTAAGAAGCTTTTGAAAAAGGCCCGAGAGGACGCTTGTTTATGGAGCTATAAGGACATTTGCCTTGAAGCAACGGTAATTGTTGGAATTGTGCCAGTGTCTCATACATATTCTAGATATCTGACAAGTATGTGACTGCTTTTTGTAAGTCATGATCTAGTAATCGTAATTCCAGACCCTCATTTCGAGAATCTGAGACTGACTGCATCTATGGCTGATCCTTCTCTTATTGTTTCCTATGTTTGTAAACTTGACAGCGGTCCGGGACACATTGAACAGCCGTAATGAATGGCTGATAATGACCACCTAGGACGAGTCTTGGACCCTGAGTACTGAGTAGTGAGTAGCCTGTGCCGAGCCTGTATCAGATCCAACCCTGTCACCATGCCTATTGAGTAATACGAGTCATTTTACAAAGGAAACTCTGACAATCAAGAGATGTATGCTCTAAAACCATCGGTACTGATTACAGTGGTAGAAGTTAATTACTGGCGATCTCATATCCAAAATTCTAAATTCTAACTTCTCCGGGAACTGAACTCTAGTGACTAGACCGGTTACTTCGGTAGTATTAAACTGTGTATGCATATATATACAGTCTGGAATATGAGTCCTTATATAGGAATGTCGGGGAATCCCGTTCCCGTCCTGCAATGCGTCTAATAAACATGCTTGTGTTTGGAAAAGAGCATCAACAGGAAAGAGACAACTACCATTTGAAACTAAGAAGATATGACATGTTGATGCAGCTAAAAAGCACAATGGAATGCTAGATGCGTATTCGAACAGAGTGTAGTACGATTCTGGTATAAAATTCCAATTCGCTCATCTCCAGGCTTGGCAAGGCTAGCACATCTTCAACTTGCTGTAGTGACCAGTCTGAAAGGTACATATCGATGGCACTGAAATCGAAGCCAGGCTGCAGTATTATTACAGTAGTGTATTATGAGTGAAATAGTTAACGAAACTTCTTTACTGCTGCTGTATAATAAAAGAAAATCTGACGAGCATTGGGAATGACACATGATGACCTGTCAAAAATATTCCGAGAACTCAAAAACTATTGTGTAATTCAAGCTGGTCTACTTTCTGTAGTTGCTTTCAGTGGGAGGGAACAAGGAGCGTTAAGTCCTAGGCAATATAAGAAGAAACGTTGGCAGAGCACTCTGAAGCTTAAATTTTTTGTATTTAAGGTTGATCATATATATGATCAAAGTGAAAGATATTGTGGCGGATCATTGCTCCAATGACGGATTGATGCGTTGAAATTAGAAGTAGAAGTCAAGATCTGACTTGCCAGAGGAATGTCAAATGCAGTAAAAACATAGAGTGTTCACAGACAAGAAGTAATGTCCAAAAAACCGTGTCCATTATCAGCGGGCATCCTATCTACACACCCTCCAAATATATGACAACAGACGTACTGGATGTAGCAATAACATTCAAATCGTACCAAGATCTGAGATTGAAGGGTGACCAAAGAAGACTCAATATCGTTTCGGGAAATCGCAAAAAATAACCTTTCAGATTTGCGATTAGTAGAGATATATTACTACTGGTAGTTGCCAGAATGTGGCTACTAGTGATCGATGGTGACCTTCGCGTCTCGATTAGTCCAGTTCAAGTTATTGTAGTGCGTCTGTGAGGGGTGTATGTGTTTTTTACTGCGCATAAACTGGAGCCATTCAGAGATCCTGTCGGGGTATGCAGCAAGAGGAGCCGACAGCAGAGGTTAAAACTTACAACTTTGAATGGATTTGAGATCACGAATCAGATCACGCACAGATCGGAGATCATTGATGACCAAGATTGTGTCATTAAAGCAGCACGTTTTAACAGGAATAACTATTATAGTTATTCAATGAAGTAAGTCGTGCAGAGACAGTGGGACGGAATATCTCCTACATGTCGTAAGCCTTTTCCTTGTTGGAGCAAGAATTTTTTCGACTGTGCGGTTCCGCGAATGAGCGATGCCCGAATATGCACAACCTTTCCAGCCTTGCATTAGAACGTAGCAGTTGATGTATAGATTCTTCGACTACAATTGTCAGATCATGCATGGACAGTCCGTGATGTGCCGTGAATCCAGATAAAAAGTGGGGACGATCTCGCAAGATTTAAAGATTTGCACAACCTAGGCTGTCAAAGAAGAGTTCAATGTCCCTGATGTTTCAGAGTTTAAAACATAAGGTGCATTTTTGAAACAGACACGATAACGGCGATAATCTAGAAATCGGCAGGTTAAAAAGCTCTCTGTACAGTTGTCTGCTGCAAAGAACTAGAACTATCGAGAGTCGACCAATGCGGCAGAGTGCAGCAGCAGAAGTCAGAACTAGTCAGACACATGCAATCTTTGCACAACCTAAATCATCGAAATTCGAACTCTGAACACATACTTGTGGATACAGATCAGGGGCCAGTAGTGTGAAGTTTTATCAACGATTCTTTATCTCGTATATAAGTCTGTGAGTTTCTCTTTTTTTTTGGAATCGCTCATAGGGCCGCACATCTTGACTGTATTATTACATTATACAACATCTGGTTCAGATCCCTACTTGCTATCAGCAACTTACTCCATATTTTCCAACCTTCTAATCGTGCCAGTCAGACACGCTAAAGTTCAAGATCATCGGACACACATATTGTTTCGTTGATTGCTCTCAAGCTTGAAAGACATTCGTTATAAAAGTCAACTAGACTTCAATCTGAATTATCGTCACTTGCTCGGTTGATTATTATTGTTGCTGGCTTCACAAGAATCTAGCTAAAATTACTTCTTTCGAGATACTCCGCATAGAAGAGTTGATATGATTCACTCCACTGCAGAGGTCTCCCTGAAAAAGGAAGATTCTGACCAATCTATTTCATCCCCTGATGAAGATGAAGTTATGGTTAGACTTGCCAGAAGAAGAGCTAGCAGAGCCCTTAAAGATAAGCAGACTCAAAAAAGAGCTCTCAATAGTTCCAAATGTCAGGGTAGACCGTTATCAAAAGAGACTAGAGTTAAACTGACACTGGTCCCACATTAGCAATACTTTACTCAATTTTAGTGTCTGATACTTTAAGAGGACGCTTAAGTATCATCAAGTACTGCAATGAGAAAGAAGCTATAGTGAACACAAATAAGGAGCTGTCAACGAAGAACTTGGTATCTGGGTTCTCATCTTTGCTGAATGTTCAAACAGCTAGGTTCAATGATGATCCTTCTATGACACCAAATAGCAAGAACTCATCTGTTTCTGGATTTTCCAGCATAGATGAAGCAGTCAACAGACTATTTGGTCTTACCGAATATTCACTGATTAGAGTTACTAGAGCTGCTGCGACAGAGGTTGGTGGCTCTGCCCTTCTTAAGATAGAAACAGCTATTCCTGGTCACTTGTACTTGAATGATGATGAAGATGAGACCTTTGAGAGTGTTGAAATGAACAAAGAATACTATCAAGAACTGATAGGCCGCTTAGGTGATAGACCAACCACAACCTTCTTGAAAAAGAGAGTGGCTAGACCAAGATACAAGTCGGATATGAGAATCTACCTGATTCCAAGGTCGTTACCTTGTGTTATTTATTGCGAACCAAGAATGTTTAAAAGGGATCTATTGAGAGGCTTCCTAAATTTAAACCAAGCCGACAGAAGCGTGGTAATCTCCTTTGATTATAATGAATTACTGAAAGAGCTTGAGAAGCAGGGACATGAAGATTTAGTTCAAACAATGGGTCTCCCAACACCTGAAAATGTCAAATCTATCGCCCAGTCTGTTAGGCCAATAGTAAACCATGATTCACAACAATACTCTACTAACCCACAACAAGGCTTAGAATACGCAAACACATCAGGTTTATCACCTAGCTCAAGATCATCATTCTCTTTCATTCCAGCTTCAGCGAGTTTTGACAATTCCCAACTGGCATACAGTTACGACCAGTCAAGATTTACTTTCCAACCAAATTCTGACATCAGCTCTACATACCAACAATACTTTCAAAATCCCCAATTGCCCAATGCCTATGTTCCTGGTGGATCAGGTGAAAGTTACCAACTAGAGTCATTGAATCCAAACAACTTTATTACCAACTCACAAATGAGCCCAGTTGGATTAGAGTCAATAAACGCTCAACAGTTTCAACAATATCAACCACAGTTGGCATCCGATCAAGGAAGAAGATATCCTGATTTATCCTACAACCTTCACATTCCTGCACAACAAGATCAAGGCCAGCAACAAAGTACTCCTCAGGCATATTTACCACGACCTGCAAGTTCAAACAGTACGTTTACAGGTAGCCTTAATCTATCATCTGCGCAAAATATGGGTTTGAATGGATTTTGGGTCCCACCTGGTGGGCCTAATAATACTAGCTACGGTTTATACTAATCGGTAAGCTGTCTATATTTTCTCTATTAATGAAGTGGCCATCTTTTATATAACATATATGTAGCAGCTCTCTATTCAAGCAGTTACTTCATTCTATTTATGTAGCAGCTGTCTGTTCATGCAGCTACTTTATTCTATTTTTTAGCATCAGTGTTTAAATATTTCAGCTTGTGGTTTGTCTTGTTGCCTTACCACAAAAACATAGAGAAGCCTTACACAATTACGAAAATGTGGTATTATTACATAGTGCTCCTATTACATAGGCCTGGATTTCGGTAGAATAAGACACTATTAGAGATGTATAACTCTTCCATGTCTTCAAGTTCCTCAGGAGACAGCGCTTCAGGAGAATTGGCTTCATTGCGGTTGAAATCATCATCAAAGCTAGATCTTCAGAGCCTCTTCCAAGAGCAAGCTGACAAAACGCTGGAAGAAACCGCCAATAATCCTACTAGTGCCCATCCAACAAGGAGAGACGAAAAGGGTTTAGATAACTCTTATGAAAGCGAGGTCGAGAATATAACACTCTCTCGTAACGGTCCACAACAGACAATCGGTGACTCTGGATCAACTGCTATAAATACAGATAGACGCTATACACGAAACATAACGGTTGCTCCATCAAATGACACAGAGCATGACCCCTTTGTCGAGAGCCCGATGGCTAACAGCACCACTATGATAGCATCACCAAACACTAAAAAGCATTTCAGAGTAAGCAAGACAGTCAGATTTAGAGACTGGGAAAAGGCACCGAACAAGGCGCCACTAAAGCCAGCTCTCAAACCCGCAAAGACAAAGAAGCAAAAGTCATTCTTTCACAAATCAAATAGGCATGACCTTGAAGAGAGGTTACCATCGAGTGAATACAGTCAAACACCAGAAACATCTCATCAACTGGTCAGTCCCGACTGCTATCAAGATAACCCTTATTCCAATTCATCCTCAAAATATAGTCATTTGGGGGATATTCAGCCCGTTTCATTCAAAGAGCCATTAACTTCACTGAGTGATCCACTGAGTAGTTTGTTTTCTAATAAGGAGATCACCACACCTGCATCAAGTGAAGCAGAAAACATGGCTATTGAAAATCCTTATGATGATAGGATTGAGGTTGATTCGGCGAATTTGAGGGACGAAGACTTTGATCCAACACAAACGTTGGCCAGGCGATTCAACAAGCTTTCTTTGGATACAAAACGTTTCAAGGCAGGTACTTCACAGAGAGGTTTTTCTCTTAGGTTGAATGAGAAAGAACCGGTCCATCGTGATGATTTAAAAAGGATTAGAAATACTACACCAGAAGCATCTTTTGATCAACTTGATATACTAGAACAAAGACCTCCAAACTTTCCTGAAATTAGCAACAGTTTTAAGAAAGTTTCAATAGAAGCAAAAAACTTGGGTGACTTATCAATTCCTCTTTTTGACACTTTTACTCCAGATGGTCATGTGGAAGATGAAAAAAAGTTAAAAGTGACCTTTAATCTGTTGAAGAAGGTCCTTTTGATGCTATCTACCACACTTGAACAAGAGATAGACATCAAAGATCTTTCCTTGAATGAGATGTTATCTAAAGTTGAGGAATTGACTGAATCCTGCAATAATAAGCTTGAGTGCAATAAAATTCAGCAGATAAAACTATTGAAACAGTTGGCTGATAGTGAAGGGAAGAAAATGGAAAACATGAAGAATGAAGAAGAGTCTAGAAAACAAATTCTCTCACTGAAGAATGATATTAAGGAACTCACAGAACGATGTTCGAAATATGAGTCGAAAATCGCCTCACAGTCAAGAAGGATAGAATCTGAAACAAAGCTGAACTATGCCCTGGAAGAGCAATTGGATAAAGTTATGGCATTGAAACTGGTTGTTGAACAAAAGGAGTCATTCATTATTGCGATCCTAAATTTAGTAAAAGAATCAATACCGGAAACGAGTGAACAAAGCTTACTCGAGAATCTAAAAAATTTGAATAATTTGCTTCAAAAGAGTCAAGTTGAAAACTCATCGCTCATCCAGAATAAAGCTAAACAAGAGATTGCCATTAAGGAATTAGAGTCTTATCTAAAAGTTGAAAAGGGAGAGAAGAATAACTTACAGGAGTTGTTAAATGACGCCACTGCTAAATCCATAGAATTTGAGAATAGGATAAATGATGTTGTATCAGAAAAGAAACTACTCGAGTTGAAGCTACACGAACAAACTCAAAATATCAAGTCATTGAATGAAAAAAATAATTGGACAAAGAATCAATTACATGATTTGCAGGTGCAACTTGTTGAAGCTAATCAGAAGAATGCTCACCTCGAAAGTGATATAATGAGACAAAACTCCAACTCAAACGAAAACAGACAAATTATTGATGAAAAGAATAAGCTAATTGATAATCTCAATCTGAAGGGCGAGGAACAAGCTGCTGTCTTGAAAACCATGAAGAGCCAGATTCAGACTTTGTCAGATAAAAAAACGCAAATCAAAGCTTTCAATGACTCCCTCTCATTTGAATTAGACACCATAACTTCTAAATTCAATCACAAATATGAAGAATATGAATCTTTGAAAAAGCATAATGAGGTCTTACTTAAGACGCGTAATGATGCAATAAGACAAAAAGATGAAGAGATCGGGGCTTTGAAGAAGAAAGCTGTTGAACAGGAAGAAGTTCAGAGTGAAATAGGAAATGAGTTGAAGGAAATAAGATCAAAGCTAGGTGAAAAAACTGCCGAAGCTAATATCAGCTTGAAAAAGATTGAGTCCTTAACCAAAAACTTAGAAGGATGCCATGAAAAGAATCGAACTTTAAGGTCAGATATTTTGCAAACTTCACACGTGAAGCAGGAGTTGAAAAGAACGTTGATTTACTTCAGTGTGAGCTTTGTCAAGGAGTTGGATGGATTGATTGATGAGGTGTCATTAAACACCGTTAAAGAAAGTTTGGGATTTGATGATTTGATTGATTTAACAGATGAAAAGTATATTGAGAAATTGAACGATATTGCGCTATTCATTCAAGAGGCCATATCATTGGTGGTCAAAGAATACTGGAATCAAATGAAAAGGTTGTCAGATTTTCAGAAACACAATATATCCAACCCATCGACTAGTGCTCTACAAAGAGTGAATAGGATCCAGGTTGAAAAATTAGAGAAATTGGAGAAAAAGTTGCAATACTATGAACATGTATTCAAGAGAATCAACTTCGTAAATGAGAGACCAAGTACAACTATCTCTACTAATGGGAGAAGGCGATTTGACAGTAGGTCATCAAAGCACGTCCCAAGTTCAACATCAGGGCAGTATGAAACATTGAGTGATAGCGATAACGAATCTAGTGTAAAAAGTTCGATGACTGTCAATACAGGAATTCTGAGAGATAAACAAGTGGAAATTAACAAACTACTTTCAAAAGTCAGTCAAAAGAAATTAAACTACTAGATGACTCGCTATTACAAGTGATATATAGAATTACTAGGGTTATTTATTTTATTAGGTTGTAAGTAAATATTAATAAATCCTTTCTGGTTAAACTTCTGAGATAAATGCATGTATGGCATGGCTCCACTTCGCATATTTTTGATGCATATTGTGCATACAACTTATTATCATTTATCCGACCTGCATAAGCAGGTGATTTTCTGTAAACTGCAGGAATCTGGGAAACTAGTGGCAGCCACACAGCGTGAACCTCGTATTTATTTGAACTTGTTGTAAGTATAATTCTTCAAGTGAGAACTGTCACCTGTGCAGTACTATGCCTTCTGTCCAGTTTTCACTCTAGCTGACACATTTTACCCGATGTGCAGCTTTTGAGTCATGACTGCATTACATATAGAAGCAGCACAACCAACCCAGGAATTCGATTGATCTTCGCTAGTAGAGCTGTGATGACTACATGAGGCTATTTTCATGAGCAAATATCCTTTCTTGTTATTGTTCAAGTTGCTGTCTCCGTATGTATGGAGCTATTTTGAGAGATAATAAACTGGGCCAGAGTCAAGAATCAGACCACTTAGACAAACTGCTTGCCATTAGCTGTTTGACATGTGCATTATGCGTTACTGATATACTAATATCGACTCCCAGCAGAAACACTGATAGTGTTCGGAACAGAATATCTGATAACAGAGAAGGGTACTATTGTCTGCCTTCTTAAAATTTGTGCTGAGTTAATAGGGCCTAAAATCCGTGCCATCTTGCTTCCTGTCACAATAGGGCTCTTCGGATAAAATTGCCGGCTTTTTTTACCGAAGTCCATAGTAATGGTACATGAGTCCATCGGCGACAAGGGCTACAGTAGTTCGTCTGTATGATTATTTTTCTTCAAATTAGCACATAACATCAGTCTCTGCAGCCTTTCAAACTAGCAACTACTATGGCCACAACTTTTTAAGCTACACGGCGGTCCAAATCGTGCCACTGCGAATCGTGAACTTTTTAGAGACACCTCTAACATGTATGCATGATTATCCATTTCATAAAGTGTTGATATCTGTCAGTACTGTTCTGTAGAGAAAATTTTTCTTCTATAACGGTAAATCTAGTCTTTCATAAGGTGGCTGCAGGTCACTGGGCATAAGGCCGAGGGTCAGTGGCCTTCTCTCTTTGGAAACACTTTTGTTATAGGCCACGAATTACGCATCAGAATACAAGGGTAGATGATAGCAGAGAGAAAGAAATTGAAAGATAGCAACAGATTGTGAGAGGTAAGAAGTGCAAAGACGCGGCTGATAAAGATGGGGCCATATCTGATCTCAGTGTAGTGTTTAATACTTGACATCACATGACTCCTATGGTGGAGTGAAGATCCTGCACTTTCATATAGATCTCTTGTGTTTTTTTGCTCTTCCTTTCAAAAAAAAAAAATAACAATATCGGTTATAGTAGCCGCTGATTATAAGTTATAGTGGCACCTATATATTTTTGAATTCCCTACTCCTAGTAATGCTCTCTCCAGTCGTAGAATCTAGACCATGATATTCTGCTTAGTTACTTTTGATTTGGGCTTCGCTAACCCTCCGAAAGAGAGAGAGAAAGTCCGAGATATTGTTATTTCAGCCCAATCTTTCTATTCCTATTGCCTAACTATGCATTCAGAAATTCAGTGACCATATCTCAATGTAATATCCTTGCATATGTCAAAAAAGTTGATGAGCAACGCTGATTTGAGACATCATGC
Organism: Komagataea norvegica; assembly: GCA_030567455.1. Taxonomy (NCBI): domain Eukaryota; kingdom Fungi; phylum Ascomycota; class Saccharomycetes; order Phaffomycetales; family Wickerhamomycetaceae; genus Komagataea; species Komagataea norvegica. Next base: position 108,432 of record JAJLSD010000005.1, read on the forward strand.
TGGCCATTTGATTGAATGTCCCTCCATAACTGCATAACATCATAGCGATTAAGCAGGCAGAATTCTACTGTTTAGTTTCAAGTTCAGTTTATTTTTTATTCATTGACTTGTAGCCACTTAAAGCAACATTGTCCAACAGGAAACTCAGCTGGCGAAAAGAAAAAAAAACATCAACACCCAATCAGGTTTCCCTTTCAGCAAAACTCTGGATCATACCAATTTCGTTTTCTTCATATTCTCTCAAAACAACCTTATTGTCAACAATACCAGTATTAGCTTGAATGAATTGCTTTCTTGGGAGACGAGCCTTCAAGACGGAATCCCTGAATTTTGCCAACTCTGGAGTGACAGTTGATCTATCAATGAAATATTCTGAACCTTTAACAACATTACCAGATGCTTTATAAATGTGCAAATGTTTCAAATAGTCTTCAATAGCAGAGTGACCGATGGTGTTAATCTTAGACTTGTCTAAAACAACAACTAAGTCACTGAAGTCAGGCTTTGTGTATTTAAATTCAATCAACCCTGAAATCAACAAGGTCTTCATGATTGAAAATCTTGCCTGCATGTGAGGTTGGCCCCATTTAGTGCTTTCAGGATCCCAAAATTCCAATGCCAATAAACCAGCTCTTGACATTTGTAAGAATCCGGAATAAATGATACCTTGTTGATCCTCTTCAGACTCAAACCCAAAGATTCCTAGAAGCTCCTTGTTGGTGATCAGATATAGAGCAATGACTTCAGCTCTACATTCTTCATAAGCACCAGCCAAAGAACCAAACAAAGAACCCCAGGTTTCACCCTTTTTGTAATATGTGGTGATTGGCTTCCCATCTAGGCCCAATGGAGGGTTGGCATGATCATAGTTGAATGAGCCATCACTTAGTTCAGTTAGCAATTTACCTGAACCATGACCTAATAATTCATGGATACCAACTTGAACTTCAAACGAATCATTTCTGTACTTGTTGAAAACATCAAAATCTGATTCTCCAATGAAGGTGATCGGTTCATTGGAAGACTTCGCGTTCAGGATGTTACCTAATGAAACGTTCTTGAATCCAATGTTTAATCTGATGTCATCATAATTTGGAATGTTAATACCTGCAGGGATACCAGAACCGGCAAAGGTTAAAACTTCAAGAGAGGTGAAATCAGGAGCTTGGAACTTATCCTTTTCGAATTCTTTACCCCATGGCAATAATTGGATAAAGTTCTCAGCCTGATCAACTAACTGTTGGAACTTTTTCGTACGGTCCTTATTCTGAATTGAAATCAAAGCTTCCCATTCACCAATGACACCACCTGGTTCCCTATAAGTTTCAATGAAACCAATATTAGTTTCAATGACAGGAGAGAGATCCTTGACCCAGTATTTTTGTGACTCTTTGTGAGCCTCTAAAGAACCAGTTTTAAAAGACTTGATATATTCGTCAATCATTTTGACTTGAGTTTCATTGGCTGCGTTTTCCCTTGCCTTCTCCAAGTATTGATTGATTAAATCAAACTCGATAGCATGATCACCGAATTCCAAAGTAATCTTATAACCATCATCAGTGTTTATTTCATTTGGATAATCAGTGGTGTTGAGTAAAGCTTCTGAAGCAACAGCTAAAAGGAACTCCTTGTCTGATAATTTTTTGACTCTTAAATTTTCCCAATAGATCTTATTCTCCGCTAGAATCGTTTTGAGTTTATCAGAGTCTTGCTTGGAGATCTTACCGAAGTAATAACCGGAAACGTGGCCATCCGCAGTGAAACCTAATAAAGCAGATTTTGAATCCACAGAGTATAGCCTCTCCTTGATCGAATTGAAAACAACCTTGGAGACCTTAGCAGCCTCGACAACCTTTTCAAAGTCTTCAACATCAACTCTAGGAATGAACTTCTTATCACCAAAGGATTTGTAGTTACCCAAATTACTCAGGAATTGAGAGGCGTACTCCAAATAATACTTGATGCTGTCCTCACTAACAACCCCTTTCAACTTCCCGTAATAATCAGCTTGCAAGTTTTGATGGATTTGAATAATCAGATCATAGATCTGTTCGCTTTCATGACTGACTTGTCTCAGGACAATTCTGGTACCTAAATGCCCGGCCCTTGAGAAAAAGTGTGCGTATCTTTTCTCCTTCTCTGTCAATTGATCAAAGAATGTTTTGGCAGTAAGAGACACAATAGGTGCCTTGGTGTCAGCAAAGAAAGTAGATTTGTCAATTGAAGCGGCAGACATCGTGTGTGTATTTCTCAGTAAGTGACGAGTCAATTGGGCCAGTCTATTCATACACCAAATGGTGAAACCTTCACTTTATCAAATACAAGTGGAGTTTTTCAAAACGTCGTCATTTCGGGCGCCGGCGACGAACGGTACATGCAATAATGGGGACAAGCCCGTACAGTCTACTGATTATACTATCGCGATGAAAGAGGCAAGGTCGCAGAAGGTCTTGCAGAGGGCTTCTTATCGCAGCCCTAACTACGGAGAAACAAACAGGCAGCCGTCTCAATTTTTTCAATTTTCATTGGACAGTGAGCGACACACAGTAGATGCGGGAACTATACACTAGATGATTCGAGTCAAAAATGTGATCCTTTAAGAGGGATACCTCCAAACTCCTGATCGGAGGGAATCACTGCGATAGGTATTCTGCAGTTGAACTCTGCTCCTCCTAGGCTATCTTTAGCGAATTGAAGCACACCGGTGTTATCCTCAAATGCCTTAACGGTAAAGTCACCATCATCTTGCGCCAGAATAAACTTGAAAACTATGGACCACTTCGATTCAAAGATATTCGTCTTAAATTGTGCTGTAGAGTTGATTGGAATAGGTACGTTAACTGAGAAATTTGCCACGTTGAATGTGCTGAAGGATTCTCTATAATGTATTATGCTTTGCGTGTTTTTGTCTGTTGTTTCTTGTGTGTCATGAACGGAGAAACTGTTTCTGATTAGTTCTGAATTCTCCAGCGTTATCATAACACCTGTGGCTTTGACTGATTCTAGAGTGGCATCAGGCGATTGGAAGTTGAAATGGAGCCTTATTGAATCGCCAACTTTGTAGAAAGATCTTGAAAAAGTCAACAAACTTATGAATTTCCCATTCCTGTTTATCATATACTGATTTTGAAACTTAGTTATCTGTCTTTCAAACTGAAAACCGTTGATCTGCTTCGTTCTTGTGGTGTCATTTTGTTGTGAATCTGATTCGTTTGTATGGGTTTGCGTTGACGTTTGAAGTTCAGTAAATTGAGAGATGTTATCCTTCACTTTTGATTTCGTGAAATTATCAATTGTATCTTCGTTATTGTCAGTCTCTTGTAAATCTTTGATTCTTTTGAGGAAGATTTCTCTCTTATCAACCAGGGAAAGATTTTCAGTGGATACTCTGGTGTCTATCAATTTCCTGAGCTGTTTGAAGCTCGCTTTTCGTTCTATGGATTCCCCAAATGACTTCTCAGATTGCAGAAGAATGAATTTATTCAAGTCGTAGATCGGCTGATATCCATCCTTATTAAAAAAGGGGGAGATTCTTAAGGGGAATTTCAAAACCAAAGGCTTTGGGATCCCATCGTTGACATCAATTGAAGAACCAATGATGAGTGTGTAGTCGATCTTAGTGGAGCTCCCAATGTAGCTTGGTGGTAAAAAATTGGGTAGCTTGCAATTGTAGTAAAAACTTTTGATCTCGCCAGCTTTTAGCGTGATTGAACTGAACAGTAAAGATTGATTCGTTGAAAAAAAAGGTATCAAATTCTTGTTACTCTCAAAGAGCTGCTGAGTCGCACTCTCTTCACCATCCTTAGCCATCGATTGTATATCACTGCTAAAAAACCCTGATAGTCCAGAGGATATGTATGTCAACAGATTATCGTTCTGATGTCTGGAAAGCTCTAGACCTTGCAAGCCACCAATTTTACCAGAAACAGTCGTCTTCTTATGAATCTGATCAAACTTCTCGGCATCAATGACACCCTCGTCAAAGGTGAACACACCTGAGACTTGTACATAACCAGAGAAAAGTTCGATTGATTTATTGAATGCATCCTCCGCTGATTTCGATTGTGATTTGTTGAATTCATCCAAGAAGAGGGCCCTTGCTGAGTTGGACAATTGGGTAGAGAGTCTCTTTCCAAACCATTCAGACCCATTCCCAGTGGATCTCCGAGCATCTTCCGAGGACCCTGAACTTGAAGGAGCTGATGGTGCAGCGGGATTCTGGCCCAAATCAACACCATCCTCTTCGTTACTCTGTCCCAGGTGCTTGAATCTGAGTATGACAGACACGCTTTCATCAGCAAACACCGGGTTGTTCTCGTAGATTGCCTCCACAGACACGTTCTTGAGAAGACCGTGGGTGTGCACAGCGTGTGAGGGCATCTTTAAAGCAGCAGAACCGGGGTAAACAGCAGTTCTTGGACCACTCCCACTATCTAAAACAATGTGATTTCGTTGAAATGGGAAAAAAACCCCGAACAACACCCCGAAACGGACAGTTACCCAACAGGGCAATATTCGCGGTGAACGCTCTCCCGCATTTCTTTTTGCAACTGACTGCGTAATTCAGAATCCCTTTCTCTTCCCACTTCACACTCTATACCACCTCCAAACACACTCAAATGCTCTCCAAACAACTCTACTTCATCTTCCTCACACTCACTAGTGTCCTTGCTGCATCCCTCTTTGCCAGGGACCAGCTGCCGCTTGAGTCAAACACATTTCCGGGCGGTGAGAAGCCAGTTCCTGGTGACTCCCCAGTTGCTGTTTGTGACATTGATCAACCTCAACTATTAGATATCACACTTGTCGAGCTATTACCAAACCCACCAACCAGAGGAACCAATTTGACAGTCTACGCCACCGGTATTGTCTCTAAAGATATCGAAGAAGGCGCCTATGTCGACGTTGACGTCAGATATGGTTACATCAAGTTGATTTCCCAGACTTACGATTTATGTGAGCAAGTTGGCGAAGTCGACTTGGAATGTCCATTGTCTGCAGGTGAATACAAATTGACTAAGACTGTTGAGATTCCAGGTGAGGTTCCACCTGGTAAATACACCGTCTATGCCAGAGCATTCACTAAAGACGACGAATTCATCAGTTGTATCACTGCCACTGTCGTGTTCAGTGTCGACTCTTGGAAAATCCTTGGCTAAGCATTATAAGACTGCATCGTTGCCCTTCTTGCATAATCTCCCAGAGGATAAAAATCTGATTATGCATCTTTTTTTATGATTGTTTTTGATGGTTTCTTTTTTTGTTTTAGTTTTAGAAGGTGGTCATTGGTCATTTGGATTTCAAGTTAGTTTTTATAGTTATTTGTTAATGGTTTTTTTTTACGCTGTTCATTTATTAATGCCTTATTAGAATATAGTGTAGTTCTACGTGGTATTTTATCATTAGATCATAGGGACTTGGTGAACTTTCCAAGACTTGCCCAGTCTTTCAACCTTAACAAGAGGTCCATTTGAATTGTTTGATACATTAAGTCACTTCTTTTTGGACAACTATCAACTGCAATGACATTCACAGGTTCTTCCATAGCAATTGATTTAGTCCAGGCGACAAGTAAGAATATTAATCCCACACCCGCTATTATCCAGAAAACCAACTAATCGCCAGCATTTCCATCACACAATGTTACAAGAGAAAGAGTATTAATCGAAATGTCCAATCAAGTCCATTATAATGATTCAAGCCTCCATCTCCCAAGCCCTCCTTACTAGTTTATCGCTCATAAAATATCACAATCAGCCTATAAGTGACGAACAAACAGGTACTAATATCCTTGAAGTTGACTACATTTCTCTTTAAACTATACCTACTTGCTTTCTCCCATAATAATGGACTCTATTATATTCCCTATTTAACTATTTACAGCTTCTGCTTTTCTGATCTCAAGTACTACTTTTGTATATCATTTAATAAATACATGCCAACTTTAAAAATTCATGCGACTTGCCAATCGGAAGCGAGACGCTATTGTTGTATAAATAATGAGGCATGAAGAGTTTCATGCTAGAATAAAGAAATGAAAATTATCACCCGCTAGTTGTAGCCAACAAACTTGTTGTTGAGTCACTTCTTTCATCAATACCATCTAATCTTCTATCGCCATTTGGATGAACAACAGAGTCGTTCTCAACCCCAGATGAAGTGGATTTATAATTCACATTGTTATCAATGTTGTATTTGATGAGATTATATCTCTTTCTTATCTTTTTTAGTTGCCATTTGATAGGTAGGAATGGTAAATACCCACTTCTCTCTTGGTGTAACTTAGCTTTCAACATAATCACAATGAAAACCCAATATAAGTTATAACTAATAACTGAACCGTAAGTCGCAGTGTTATTCCAACCGACAATAGCATTCAGTAACATCCAACCACCATCATTAACACCACTGCAACAGTTTACATGCCATATAGTATTTGCAATATCATAAGAACCTGCTCCATTACCAACTTCAGTCATATCTTGACCATGGCAGTTTTGAACGTATTTTTCCAACTCGAAGAACCAAACTCCTCTTGACATTAAACCTGCAGAGACTAAATATAAGAAACAAGTTGAACCAATCAAGAAAAACTGTAATCTCATCTTGTTACCACCTTTGTATAATGAAACACCAATCAATATACCTAACGTCATTGATGTAATTATTGACAACGGTAGTGAAGAAAGTGGTTCACTCGCAGAAACACCACTGATGACGAAGATAGCTTCAAGACCTTCTCTCATTAGAGTTACCAAAGGTAATATCATTAGTGAGTATTTCGCAGTTTTCATTTTGATCCATTTTTTCAAACCCGTTCTTTCATGAGTTGGACAACTAACATCTGTCAGTTCATGCAAAACTTCATCTTCTTCGTGTTCTAGACCCTCTTGCTGTTGTTGCTGTATGTTTTTTGAAAGGTTCAAAGACAACTTTGTCTGCCATTTCTTCTGCATAGTGTTGATTCTCAGTAATGAGAGACCCATCACTGAAATAATCAAAGATGAAATGACACTGAAGATGGCCTCCCAGTTTCTCTCATACTTGGACCAATAGTTGTCACCTATCAGGTAGAATAAAGCGACAAACACACTACCTATCAGTAAACAGATGAACAACCCAAGAAACGCACCAAACCAAACTTGGAATTGTAGAGATTTATAAGTTCTTGAATCAATCGTTAAAACCTCTTCATTGTCGCCGTTCTTCTTATGGAAGTTCTGTCTTAGAAAAGATAACAATATCGATATAATTATGGCAGACTCAAAAGTTTCCCTCAAGAGGATGAAGAAGACCTTCAAACTAAAGAGATCCTGCATGCTAGTGAACTGGTGCAATAAAGAAACGTAAGGGTCCAGTACCACATAAGCTTATTTTTTTTTTTTTTTTTTTTCTTGGATGTTGGTTCTGTACATTTTCGGCGGTATTTCTGCAAAGCCGAGAAGGCGCCGGTGTGGCAATGGTACGGGCATTATAACCAGTGGTATCTAAAAGTGCCAAGAAAAACAACAAGGACCAAAAAGAACAGTTAAATAAGGTTAAGTAGAACAATACACGCCATATAGAAAACCAAAAAAAAGGGTTTAACAATAAGGAACAATGCAAAAACAGTTAAACAGGTCAAGTAGAATAATACAATACACGCGATACCAAAAAACAAAAAAAAAAGGATTCAACAATAAGGAACAAAGCAAGAACGGTTGAATAGGTCCAAGAAGAACAAAAGACGCCGTATAGAAAACCAAAAAAAAAGGGTTCAACGCCATTAAAAAACCAAAAGAAAAAGGGGTTCAAGCATAAGGGTGTTTTCTTCCTTAACTCCGTTGCAGACCTAATGTAATGGCCTATAAAAAGGTGGAAGAGTCCACCGCAAAAAGATCTGATAGGTAAGTACTCTCATCATTATCTACAAACTAAGTACCACATCACTTGCCTGGTATCATGTCCCAATTCAGTTGTGGTGATAGCGGCATAGCGTATGCTAACACAACAGCTGATTTTAACAGAGTGTATAATTGTGGAGCAGCTGCCGGCATTAAAGATCCCTCAAAATTTGTGAACGTAACGGGACCATTTACGTCATCAATAAATGGTGCTAGTGGTCCTACTCTAAGAGTTAGTCGATTGCTTGTTATCATGATTTTTCTTGCACAACTAGTTAGCGCAGAACTATTAAGGACTGATTTAATTAAAGTATAATAATAATAATAATAAATACAAAAATAATAAATACTAAAAATAATAAGGAGCTAAGAATATTATTAAGCTCCTCCTCATCAATCAGACTGGTATTCAGATAACAAGAATTGGGGGTGTTCTACTGGTTCAAATGCGAACTGTAATTAACATTTAAGTCATATGCTTTTCGGCAATGTTTCAATTGTTAAGTATCAGCAAGAAGCCATTCTAAAAAGAAAAGAAGAATATGACGTTAATTATTAGAATCAGCATATATGGAATACATTCTTTTTTTAAAAAAGCTGTAAACAATTAGTAGATGATCTCTAACATTCTGTTAGTAAGTGTTAGCTGAAGACAGGCACACTGTCCAAATAGTTTCCGATTTCAGCATTAACTTCTTTTGTCAGTCAGTTCTCCAAGTAGGTCCGTTTTTTGAATATTCAGAAACATCTCCATCTTTACGTAGAAGAACTGACCTTGACGATCGAATAAAAAGATGAAGATTATTGATACCAGATATCCATCCTTTTCATACTGAAATGCGTAAAATATTACTTATAGCGACTATATTTTCAATTATTAAGCTATATAATCCGCGCTTGACATCTTCTAGTCCAAGCACACCGTCAATGGACCTTGTCTGCTGCAGACCATCCATATGTGATTGGCTTCTCGTCTGGTGCCTCAAAGTCTGCGCCAACAGGCACTTCAACGCCTAGTTTCTTCATAACCCTTAAAAACGACTTCTTCATCGACTCATAACTATAGAGAGATATCCTCCTTGCATTTGGGGTCATAGAACTTGACGTGAGAATAGTCAATGAAGAAAAATATTGCTGTCTGACGTGAAATTATGGGGTCAATTGTGATGACGTTCTTACTTGATTTGATTACTTACTTTTTTGACAGGAACTTATTTCTTGGACAAAGAGAACTACATTGACAGGTTCGATTTTAATAGTGCTACTGCAAATGAGAGGGCTTATTATCTAGTTGTGTCTGGTGTGTATCGTGTATCCATATATATAATAAAGCAAAACTTACAAGCGTTATTCAAATCAAATCATTCAACTCTGATGAATTGCTTACCCTTTGAACTGTTTTCGATTGCACTAGAGATCAGCTCAACAATCTGTTCATCTGATAACTCATCGACCTTCCAGATATTTTCAATCACTGATAGCTCCTCCAATTTATTAGTTTGGTACAGCTTGATAATCTCATTGATAGTTTCAATTTTCGACTCTGGATCGTTCTTTGTGTTTTCAGTGACCCAATAACCGATACATTTCAAGTTCTTGAAGATAAACAACGAAGTTGGTAACGTCACTGGTTGCTTAGACATACCACCATATGTGATCAAGGTGGAATTAGGCGCCAATTTTCTTGCAATATTCGATGATGATTTACCAGACACTGAATTCAATGCAGTTTTCAACTTACCTTCAGTTAACTTAGCAATTTCCTTACCAACATCTCTGTCACCGTTTTGCGTCTCTGAGATAACCTTTTTAGCACCTTGATCAGTCAACTTAGCTGCAACCTCATCAAAGTTATCACGGTCTCTAATAACACTGATAACATTGATATCGTTAGCCTTTGCAATCTGTGCCACCATTTGTGATACTGCAGAGGTACCTGCATTCTGGATCAACCAGTCGCCCTTCTGTAAACCAAAATTGTTGACTAATTGGTAAGCAGTTGTTGGATTGACAGCAATGGTGGCCTTTGCCACAACCGACAAGTTCTCTTTTGGTAATTTGATCAACTGTGATTCAATCGACTTGTTGTGAGAGGTCCAAGTCCCGAAGTTTGAATTCAATGGGATAACATGATCACCAATCTTAAAGTCCTTGACATTTGGACCAACTTTAAGAACTTCGAATAGCCCTTCATTACCTGCAATGGCACTTGGTTCTTCGGTGCCGTACTGTGTAGTCTTCTCCGGTTTCGAAGGGTATACACCTTCCAATTGGTTGATATCGGACGGGTTTATAGGAAATCCCAGTGTCTTCAAGATGACCTCGTCATTGGAAGGTTCCTGGATCTCATAGGTGTGGACCTTGATAACCTTGGAAGGTTCCCCATGCTGGGAGTATATGATAGATTTAGCAATCGTTGGTGCTGCTGCTGACGAGTACATTCTTGCAGTGAGCTTGAAAGGGGATAGCTTGAGCATTACAATTGGCCTGAAATTTTTAGAAGTAGCTAGGCTGATGGATCTAAGGACGGAAACGGAGTTCAAAAAGTGGTGAGTGGAGCAAGCAATAACGAACTGTATGTAATTGCGAGCGAATAATTCGGAGTGGAGCTTAAAAAAAAATGACGTTTAATTCTGAACCGGAGATTAATCTGGGGGACAATATTAGTGACAGATGCACGTCGTAAACAGTGCAGAGTGATGCTTGACTCTAGTTCTAGTTCCCTATTGAATGGACAATCGGTAAGCTCATCACCCTGCTCAACACATAGATGAGATGAGATGAGATGCTCATCTCCGGTGGAAACGAAACAAGTGACCTGCACGTGACCTGCACGTGACCCGCTCTAATCGCAGGATCCGAATTCCGGTAGTAGTTAAGCACGCGAGTTCCGGGAAAACGTCATGAAAACAAAACAAAAACAAAACAAAAACAAAAACAATGGAACTCTGATCAGCAATTAGCTGCACCGCCAGGCTTTCAACGATTGCTTCTACTCCCAGTCAGTGGCTGTTCAGAAGATTGACTGCCGAGATACAACGGTCCTCGATCTTTGATCAATTTCAATTCATAGGGCGTGTGTTTTCCGAGTGTTTCTTTTTGGTTTTTTTACGTCTGGTCTATCGTTAAGGATTTGCATTTGCTTTATATTCAACCAGAGTGTTTTCTTTCCGATTTGAGGCTATTCCCACTGATTGCTCACAATGATCACTAATTTGAAACAGCCCATGCAGGTCAATAAGGACGATGTGATAGACATAACAGATTTCCGAACGCTGCTGAAGCCCGCGTCACAGCGGCTTCGCCATACGCCGACAACACGATCAGTTTCAGACGGGGTTGTTTCTCCTACTGGATCGCAAGTTGATTATTTAAATCATGGGTCGTCGTTCGATGGAGATTTAGAGTTTTTGACAGAAAGGATCGAGGATGATCCCGAGGCGAAGACGGTGCTGTTTGAGACTGGGAAGTCCAAGATCTTACAATTCGAGCATGGAAATAATGGAATGGGCAATGAGAGTCAACGTAGGTTGTTAGGGTCTGGAAAATTTGAGATTTATCAGCTGCATCAACAGAAAGTTAGTTATTTACAGTGTGGGAACTCTATAGTTTATCCTATACTGCCCCGATTGAAGATTCTCAAGATCAGCCATAATCAGTTTTTAGTTACGTTGTCTAATCCTGAGAGGTACTGGAGGATTATTATTGATACTGACAATGAGAGTGAGATACTAAAACTAGAGGATACTCTAAAAAGGATCTGTTCATTTAGAAATCTATATATTAAACCTATACCGTTGAAGATACCGACTCCTGCAAAGTTACCAAAAGCTGAAGAGACGATACCAAACTTTGACCTTCGAACTAGTTTTTCAAGCACATCAATCACATCAGAGATGGCATGTTTCCAATTAGGATCTGATACTTCTACGTTCGTCGAGAAGTCAGGGAAATCTTCGAGACATGTTAGTGAACAACCATCTCAAGAGACAATAGGGATCCGTCCAACTGGGGACAATGGCAATGACAATGACAATGACAATAACAATAACAATAACAATGACAGATCTGATGTTGAATCGTTAGATTTAGCATTTGATGAATTCACCAAGACGATAGAAGAGGAAGATACTACTGCATTAACGACAACAGCATCTGTAGATTTGATGAGATCCAAAGGATATTCTACAGGGACCGGATCATCAATGAGATCATCATCATTGCATCTGTTGGGCATTGAAGAGACTAATTGGATGGATTTAGGAGTGGACGATGGGGATGTTGATGGTGATGGTGATGTTCATGATGATGTTCATGATGATGTGGTCAATTCACGCCAGTTGATAGGCGCATCAATTGAAGCAGATGGTTATGCCACGACGAGTACGCCTACCACCCAGCGATACATATCACTGAATCTGAATCCAATAGTGATACCGAAAAGACGTGATCTATTAAAAAAGACGCAGCAGGCCCAAAAGAAAAGCAGCAGCAACAGCTCGCGCTATGAAGATGTACACAAAAGCAGGAATTTTAGTGACACTTCATTTTATGAGATTCAAAAGTTACAGAACAAGTTGAAAAATGAGGAGGACAAGAAGGTTGATATCCATGAATTTATAGATATGAGACCAATTAGGAACAATACGAGGCAGACAAAAGCGGCACAAAAAAATCGGTTGAGTTCATTTGATGTGTATAATATCTTGAGAGATGCTACGACTGATGAAGGAGGTTCAGAGAATGGGGAAAACAAGAATAACAATGACGACAGTGACAATGCAGGGTTTAGAGGCTTTATCAAGTCATTTTTTTAATAGCACAACAAGAAGAAGAAAAAGAAGTTATGAATTTCATGAATGCATTAATTAATTAAATACACGTATTATAACTGAAAGTGACAAATCAGTAGATATTCACAAGACATTTTTTTTTTTTTTTTATAAACATAAAAGAAAAACTCAACATATAATATTTATGATAAAATTGCATCATTTTCCTTCAATCAACTGAAAGACACTGGTATATATATATACATATAACACCTTCTCTTTTCATCATTTCAAAAAAGAAGACTTAACCAGTACATATATATATATACACACACACACTTTCCAATCATTACAAACAAATCATATATATGGGAGGTTCAGTTCACAGTTTCAGTTCACATATTCACATATTACCTTTAGATTGGTGGAGCACCAGGGACTGGATTACCATTAGCGTCAACAAGACCCTGTTGCATCAATGCCAACTGTTCAGAACCAGCGGTTTCAAAAGTCAAACCGACACCGATCTTCGAGGCGGATTTGACCTGGTCGATCTCACCACAGAACAAGATTGAAATCGTTGGTAGGATTCTTCTCTCTAGGAAAGCAGATACTTTACCCGTGGAGTCAACCTGACCTCTAAACACGGATTGTCTAAACTCGTACTTTGCGCCAATGGTCGAGACACCTTCGAATTGTGCCTGGTATGGCGGTAATCCACTCATCAATGCAACCTGTGGGTCAATTGGCACTAGTTGCGAAGTCAGTTGAGTTTCTAATGCAACTTCGACATTCTCTGCAACACGTCTGTAGAAGGAGGCGGTGAGGGAGCCCTGAGCTTGTAATTGAGCAGTGGCGATCCATTTGTTGTCACTGTTGTATCTGGCAACGTAAGAGACAGCGGCGTCACCTGGTAGGGAAGGCTGAGCAGAGTAGACTGATTCCAAACCGATGGCTAGTCTTGGGGTGATTGATTGCAAGAGGGATCCGACAAGGACACCGGAGAAGGCACCGCCAGCGTTTAGGACAGATGGGTTCAATGCCTTCAAGTTGATGGAGAAGTCGCTTGCCTGGTAATCTTGCTCTAATTGCAGCATTGCTGGTTGATTCTTGACAATTTGTAAAGTTGCCTTTGAAATGTTGTTCTTATCCCAGCCGTAGTTCAGTCTTCCGGAGAGAGACAAGTCATTGTCCACGTTCCCCTGAGCAAAGAAGCTGTCGGTGGCGTATAGGGCACTGAAGGCATACGGAGGGATGGATTGTGAACCTAGGGAGAAGGTATGGGAGGTCTGGAAGGCTGGGTTGAGGGTGAACGCCTTGTTCAAGTCAGCTCTGAGGCCGGTGAAGAAGTACTGGTTCAAGAAGACGTCTCTCGAGACCTCTTTGGAGAGGTTCTCGATGGTCCCCGGGTTGACTAGATTCAAGGATTGTCTGTGGTCAGCAATGTTGGTGTAGACGTTGTTGAGGTAGGAGAAGATCGGGTTGGAGGACCAGAAGGCGGCGGAGGACTCTGCGGATTGCTGGGAGGCGTGCTGGATGGCGAGGGCCGGTTGCAGGGAGGCGACCTGGTCGATAGGCACAGGGGCTTGCATTGTTTGAGGGGCTGTTGGTGCGGTGTTGTTGTCGGTGGTGGTTCGCTTCGAAGTGAAATTTTTTTAATTTCGTCGGGCGGAGATTTACCCGGCTTTTGGATGTTTATTAGTTATTCAGCGGTTAGTATTAGTATTAGTATTAGTATTAGTACTATTGTTAGACAGACACAGTGGTAGTGTCAGTGGTAGATAGATAGTAGATATAGATAGATACAGATATAGTTATAATGCACAGCCCCACAGAGCTTCTCCCGCTGGTGATGGACCTCGTCGAGGACGTGAACGCGGGCAAGACGCTGCCCAAGGACCTTGCCAACGAGGCCAATTCCGTGCGCCAGCGATTGAAGCAATTGCGTGCCCGTGTCGCAGAGGAGATGGAGGGTGTCATAGACGCAGACCGTGAGGCCCTCGAGAAGGACATTGAAAGGAAGCAGAAGGTGCTGCAGGCGTTCAAGCAGCGGGTGGTAGAAGACAAGTCCCCTGACAATGACATTGACATTGATATGGATACAGATGCTAATAAAGACACTGGTATTGATGCTACTACTGAGGCCTCTGTCTAAATGATGTGTATAACGATATAATATAACATATAATAAGCTCTACTCTAAAACTTGCCATTCAACAGGTTCTTGATCATGTCACGCCCAGTGTACAACACCGTGTAGTACAGCGTCGTGAAGTCCAGCGTCGACGAGAACGTGTCCAGGAACCCGAATGGCAGCATCGCAGGGATCCACCCCTGTGCCAACTCCAACGCAAACGCACCAGACGGCATGGCGTACTGCTTCACATGGCCCTGTCTCAAGTGGTGTGTCTCACCAGGCAGGTACACCTCCGGCTGCGGGTTGAAAGGGTACGACGCCAACTGCTTCCCGGTGATAATGGTGAAGTAGTCGTCTGCAAAGTGCACCCCTGTATGGCCCTCTGTCCCCACGGAAGACCCAAACAGGATCAAGTACTCAGACAGCGACGCGTGCAGAATGAACATCTGGCCCATCGCCCCTCCGGCATTGTTGAACAACCACTCGTCAGCTTTCTCACTGTTGATCAGCTTCTCGCCGTAGCGCTCCTGCAACTGCGAGATCAGCTCGTCGAAGATGGCGCCTGTCTCGCTGTTGTTCTCATTAGTCGTCTCCAGCACCTTGTTCACAATCCCGTTCAGCTCCTGCCAGTCAAACACGTACTGGCCAGGCAGCCAGTTGGCGAACAGCCAATGCGACGCATAATACACGGCAACTAGCACCAACGACAACGGCAGCAACTTCATTGTGTTTCTCGTCTATTAATAATAACAAGTAGTATGTATCTGTTGATGCACAGAATGTCGAGAATTGACTCTTTTTTTATACTTTTAACTAAACGATAAACGACAAACGATACAAACAAACGACCGTATAGCTGATAGTCCAATAGCCAATAGCCCAATAGCCAACGGGAAACAGGAAATACAATGGCATCTCAAGCATACCTCTCGCTTTCCAAGACACACTCGCCCGCAGAGGCAGCGTCCCTGCTCACACAGGCCCACTCACAGGGACTCCTAGCACATCACCTCCAGGCGCTCAAACTGCTGAAGTCCCTCAATATAAACGAGGTGTTCCATCACTACCTCGCCTCTGTCGCACAGCTGCCCTCCACCGCTGATCAACAGCAGGTGTACTCATTGATGGCGGATGCCCAGCTGGGACACTACGCTCACACAATGGCGTTGTTCTCCCTGGCGAAACTGTCGTATGCTCAGGGCGACTACATTAGGGCAAACGAAGCCGTTCAACTCATCAATATCAATAAGATCAACCCTGTTGAGTGGCATTTGGACTCCCTGGGTTTGATCCAGCTGAAGCACGACATCTATAGACTTGTCGTGTCATTGAGCGATAAGCTGCAAAACTTTGACAAGTTTGACGAGTATTTGAAGAAGATCCATGAGTTGCTGATGATGATGAGCGGTCCCACCGCTTCTTCTTTGAGCACAGAAGACACTGAATTGTATGTGGATTTAGACAGGCTGCATACGTTCATCCTGTTGAAACTGGATAAGTTCAGTGAGGTGTTCAAGAAGTTGTACAAGTCAAAACAGTTCAACGAACTGTACTATATCCTGTTGCTGTTCAACGTTAACTACATCGAGGACATCACAATGACACCAGATTTTCAACACTCGCCTATATCGCCCGTCTTGCAACGCATGAGGGAGGCGAAACTTGTGTATTACGACACATACATCAACTGTTTAAAGTTCTTACTCCACGAGGGAGAGGAGACCGCCCAAGATGCGGTGGATCTTCAAGAGCATGACAAAAACGATAAAGAGGAGGAGATAAAACTGGGTCTTACTCGAGTGCAAATCCTCGACAACTTCAAGATTGTCATATTGAGACATAACATATCGTGCATCTCTCAGATCTACGACAACATATCATTGACTAATCTGAAGGGGATCCTGCAGTCTGATGATGACGGGGATAATCACCATGAGAAAGAGGATGAATATGCGTTGTCGGATGAGGTGTTTGAGAAGGTGTTGTACGATTCGATCACGTCGGGCAGTTTATCTGCACAGATTGATGATATTGAACAAGTTATCCAGTTTGATCAGGGAAACTCTGCGAATGTCGTTGATCCGGAATGGAACGATCATATAGTGGACAGTTGTCTCTTGCTCGACAAGATCATTGCAAGTACTTGATTGCTTGTTTTATTTACTTATTTATTTACCTTTGAATGATTTTAATGTAACGGGTTCTGGGAAAAAAAAAAGAGAGTAGCTACATCTATCGTTTTAACATAATTCTTCTATATTATTAGAATGTTTTTCTTTATCTTTTTTTTTTTTTTTTTTTTCTTTTAAAGCTATAGACAAAATATTAGATAGAAACTTGGCTAGTTGAGGCCTCAGGGGGGTTTGCACCAGCAGAAATATAGAAAACCAAATAGAAAACAGTATTAATACATCATTAACATTATCAACAAATCGAAAAAAACAACAACACAACACAGGCCCATCAATTGTTGAACCCTAACTCTAGCAAACTCTTAGCTGCTTTGTAACTTCCCGGAGTACTCATATATACGTTGCTTGGGCTACTACCACCAACGTATCCATCTCCATTGATACCAACGCGGTATTTTCTTCTGATTGGCGTGATATCGCCATCTCTAGAGACAATAATGTTGTTGGTGCTGATATCATTAATCGTGGCATCTGTATCGTCGTGCAGTAGAACAGTAGAGTTATTAGTGGAGTCATTGCACAGGTCGTCAATCTTTAAAGAACGACTGCTAGAGAGCTTTCTTTGTTCAGCAAGGTTGTTATTATTGATATGATGAGTGGTTGATTTCAAAGCTTGCGCGTTTGGTACTGGGAATGATAATGATCTTGGATATATTGGGGCCTTGAAGGATTGCTGCTTTGGTAATGAAATCGAAGAAGTTTTGTTAACTTTTAACACTTGAAATGGTTGGAAATCATCGATTTTTAACATCTTGTTCTTATTATTATTATCGTCGTTGATCATCATCGTACTGCTGTTGTTGCTCCTGTAGTTATGAATCTGAAAAAGTTGCTGGTTTGGTTTATCCAAGTTGACATTCTGATTAACTGTGAATTTTGGCTTTTCATTCGCTGGGAACACTGATTGCAATGATGGTTTATCGACGACGTCAGGTCTAGAAATCTTGTTCAATTCAAATTGTTGATGTAGTTGAAAGACAGTTTGAGTAGGTTCATTAAAGCTAACTTTCTTCTTTGATTGAGGATTGCCATTTTGTAATGGCGTGGATGCAGCCAACAGTTTAATATGGCGCGATGTGGAAGGTGTTTCCTTCACAGCAGGGCGCTCAGCGTCTACTTTTCTCTCTGAAATGATCTCACTGATTGGTGTTTGAATTTGATTAGTGCGCAGTTTGTAATAGGCTAATTTCAACCTGTACTTCAACTTGTCAGCATTGGAAACGCTGTAGCTCTTGTTAATGCTGAATGAGGCGGATTTCCTCTCAGCAGCAGGTCTCTCAATCTTGTTGTTATGACTCTTCTTTTCCAAGACAGAATTGGATCTATGCAAAGTGTTGGTGGATAATGAAGTCAATGGATGACGTTCAACTTGACTCATTATCATGGCTAACGAATGAAAACAATATGCAAAATGAATGAATGGATGGAACTTGTCTATGGGTCCACTGAATGAAAAGATGAATGAATGAGTGACAAACACCTAAAAATAATTGAATCAACAACACACTATAATAAACGGTAACAACACAACGACAAAAAAGAAACCAAAAATGCTATGCTAATAATGTGTGTCTAAATGAACTAAGCCTATAGTGAACTGAGGTAGTTAAACACAGTGCTATAACCAAGTGAAATCCTTGAAGGAAAGAGAGAGAGCTTCTTGTTGGAGTAGAGTAAAACAACAAGAATAAACGAAACCGCCTTTTTTCCTACAATTTCCTTTGTATTTCTCGTTGTTATTGTTTTGCCCAATGGCACTTTTCCCATGACCCAGCTTTTTTTGTTTACATACTGCCGTTTAGAGTAACTTTCGCGCATCTGTTTCCATAGCAAATCCCATCAGGGACTAGTTATAAACATCGCGAAAACGGTTGCACACACGAAAAAACGCGGATTTCTCACCAAATCGCGCTTTAACGCGGGAAAAAATTACCCGAAATCACCGCGTTTGTCAAAAATGGGTGGACCGTATTAGGAAATAGGTAAATAGACGCATCGCCCATATCTGTTGATGTGTTGGCAAAACATATGCAGGCGGGCGGACGGTGTAGAAATTGCCTTGGGATGGTATGTAGACCCCTACAGAAGTAACTACGATCATTGACTTTTCGCCTGATACAAGGGTTGTTTGTATCAGGATTTGGGTCCTTTCCAACTATGGACCTGCATCTAGTGTTTGAGGGTGATATTTCCACATCGAAATAGTGGTCGTTCATCATGGTTTACATATCCGCTTCCTCCAGATCTCTCACTCTTAGCATTGGGATTGGTCAGTCAGTAGTGGTCACTGTACGCAGTTGGATATGATTTCTGGCTTCCATGGCGCCCAATTGGCCATTACTCGTTTCTCAGCAGTGGGCAGAGATCCATTATTATAAAACTTCTACAGCTTAGTAGTATTTCTCACAGAGGAACTGTATACATTATGTTGTAACTAAACGACGCCCCCACTAGTGGCGGCCAATGCAAGCTTCGTCAAAGCAACAATGCGGAGTTTGAAATAGTAAAGAAATGACGTAAAGCTTCAAGTATCTGTGGATGAAGGGGGATCAATAACAACCGTATCATTAGAATTGGAAAGAGCATCCTAGAGAGCTCTTCATTGCATAGTTTTCGGATTCGTGATGACTCATGACTATGAACCTGACTTCAGCATCAAAGTGGGTTCTTTTTTTGGTATTCTTCACTTTTGTCTCAACTTTGACACAAAAGCAGGGTGGATAAGAAAACACACCTAAACAGTCGAATAGATTGACCCTGCTAAAAGGCTAACAATCAATCTATAATGTTTATTCCACAAATTTATAGAGGCAAAGGTAACGTATTAGAAACCAAAGTCTAGCGATTTGACCCATTTCGATAGATCAGTAATGATGTTTTCTTCGATCAAGTCATCTCTTCCACTAGCGACTTTCAAAACAAGATCATTTAGTTGAGCACTACCTAACACATCGACATGCTCTGCGGTCTTTGCACCACCTCTGATATCAAATCTATCAGGATCGTGTTTCAACTCCACGACTTTAACTTTAGCATTACCCGGGTTGAATGCACTCTGTTCTTTCCATTTATGACACATGCTATGTGTTAAAAGTGGGATTGTACCATCACCGTCGGTGAATAACACAGTTTTTTGTTTATCTGAAGGCTGTTTAATAGTGACATTCAAAGTGGAAAAGCCTTTGTCCTTTTCTTCTTGATAGACATAAGAGCGTTCGGTTGGGTTACCAACCCCATAAAAGCAAAAGATTTTCAAATCTGGTGCATTTGGTAATGGTGCTTCTAATGGATTAACCCATTTAGAAAAATCTTTATTATTCTGTTTTAACTCTTTGGCAGACTGAGCGATACCATAAGAATAGTGTTCCTTCGAACGTCTACCGAACCAGTCTGGAGAATTATCAAAAATGAAATCAATACTTTCACCCATTGTCAAGTTATTTTCAGAGTGCTTTCCAACAGTTTCTTGGAATTTGATGAATTTTCCATGTGTTTCACTAGAGTTCAGTTGAGTTACGGAATCATCTAATGCGCTTGTAGAATTACCCCAAATGAAATCACCACCTTTTGGCAACATACTAGCAACACCTCCAAAACTTCTCAACATGTCCAATCTTTCTCTTCTTGAGAAAAATTTCTCCAACCCATAGACGGCAAGAGCGTTTAACTGCACAGTGTCTTTCATTTCACCAGAGAGTAAAGCAGGTACAGCCTTTGGAGCCCCCAACATTGAGCCGGAAATATCGACAAATGCATAAATATGCTTGTTTACCCAATCACTACCACCGTTACCAAACCCAGGAGCCTCTACCCACTTCATGAAATAATAAGCAATCTGTGAACCCATCGAGTGACACACCAATACAGTTTTCTCGCCACTGGCATTATGTTCCAATTCAATCTGCTGCTGTAATTTGGAAAAATATGAATCTCTTCTCTCTAGATCCAGATATGATAGTCTCCAATCGTAAGCCGCCGTGACCATCTTATTAGGTTCGTAACCGATAGCTGCTAAATTTTCCAAAATTTTACCCCAGATCCAATAACCAGCCATAAAGAAATCAGCAGCTTCAAACCCTTGGGCAGATCGAAGTTTGATTCCTGGAGGATCTAACCCAGTTTCAGTATCTAGCATGACGTGCTTCAGCCAACATGCCTTGTCTAAGACCATTGTGCGGATCATATACATTGAACCCCATAATCTCTTTCTGAAATGAGGTTGTGAAGGACAGTCAGGCGTGCCCTCCAATCCCCAGCTTTCAATACCGGTGGAGATGACACCTGGAATCATAATAACCGGATACTTAGAGCTGATATTGTAGCCACTTCGCAGTGCTTTCCCAACTGCAAAGCTTTCGGTGAAATCAGGACCGCCATTATTTTGCTGATATTCACGAATCATCGTCTGGACTCCAGCTGGAAGGTTAACTTTCCAATCATCAAAATATTCATGAAAGTTATCAAAATTGATGAAATTATCAAAATTAACAAAGTCCATGTCAAAGTTCTCAACGGTTTGACGTGATCCAAAATAAACAGCTAGTAGAACACCGATAGCAGTACCTAACAGGAACACTATCTTTCTTGACTCGCTGTATTTTTTCTTTCCTTTATGGCTTTTTCTTTGACTTACTTCGGAGATTTCCTTTAATGAGTCCTTAATCAAATCCACATTTTCACCAATAGACGATTGAACCTCCGAGATATCATATGTAGCATCCTGCCCATCGGCATCACTATCAGATCTTTGTTTACCGGTCGCCTTCGTCTTTTTCTTTTTGCTTTCAGTCACTTCACCTGTAGCCTTGTATGAGTCTAGCGTAGTGGATGCCTTGGCCTTCTTCTTTCTCCTGCTATTAAGAGGCATTGTAGTTACACAAAGAGCAATTGGTATCAGCTGAGATCTGACTTGCAAGTCTCAAGTATCAGCTCCTGGAGGAACAAGAGATCCCAATTAATTCCAAACTTTTGGCTCTGTTTGTGTGAAATAGAAGTTGTGCGTTTACCGCAAGTGCCGGAAGTCGGAATTCGGAAGCTGCTTAACCTTAATCGCAGCGGACCAGTGGCTGCGCAACCTTTCCCTTTCGGGTGGCACCATTTTCGAAAATGGCAAATGCAGGAATTGCTACTCAATCATTTCATATATGACACACACAAGTACACAGGGATAACTGCTGGTATTGCTGCATACTGGGAATTGAACCGCATTGCATAAGACTCAGAGTAAGAAAGATAGAACACACAACCATGTCTTTGAAGTTCAGATCCACATTCAACTCGTGGAGGGAGTATTTGACCCCAGCTTATCACAAGTCCACTTTCAATCAAACTGGGGAGATAACGCCTGAGGAGTTTGTTGAGGCTGGTGATTATTTGGCTTACAAGTTTCCTACCTGGTCGTGGTCTCCCGCTCCTGCTAGCAAGAGAAGAGCCTTCTTGCCCGACGACAAGCAGTTCCTTGTCACGAGAAAAGTGCCTTCTTATGTGAGGGCGTTGGAATACTTGGATGTCGATTTAGAAGAGGAGGTTGATGAAAATGGGTGGACTCAGACCTCTAAGCCAAAGTACACTAAGTCTGGACAAAAACCCGAAGATCATAGCGCGGAGATTGAAGAGATTGACGACATGATTGATGAAGGCGCAGAAGATTTTGATGACGCCGATTCTGACACAAATGATACTACTACTAATGAAGCCAATTTGAATAAGAGATCGTATGACCTTTACATCCATTACTCCACTACATACAGGGTACCAAGAGTGTATCTAATTGGATACGAAAACAATGGCAGTCCGTTGACGCCAGATGAGATGTTTCAGGATATATCTACTGATTACAGAGAGAAGACTGTCACTATCGAAAAGGCTCCGTTCTTGGAAGATACCACAACCATATCGATTCATCCCTGCAGACATGCTGAAGTGATGAAGGTCTTGATAAACAGAGCGACGTTGGCGAAGGAGAAGAAACTGAAGAAGGAGAAGGATAACGCATTGACTGAAGAAGTGAAGAAACTAGGACTGGCTGATAACGAAGATGAATGGGAACATCTGGAAGTGAATGGACCTAATGAGAGTAATGAGGATGTTGTAAGAGTAGATCAATACTTGATTATCTTCTTGAAGTTTATCACAAGTGTTACACCAGGCATTGAACACGATTACACCATGGATGCATTCTAGCACAGCTTCGGTCCGTCATCATTTACTTTAATTAACACATATTTATTTCGATACGCACCCTACATATAATTGATACTTTGCGATTATTTCGATTTGAATACAAATTTTTGTATACGACTCTAGCGTTCATTTTTTCTTTTATTCTACGTAACGTAGTTGACCTAATATCATAGCTTTGTCTGGAAGTCTACCAGGAACAGGAATCAGGATTCTTAACTTGTTCTTCGTGTCGTCAACATCTGTCACAACGGCAAACCCTAACACACTTGAATTTAAGATGTCATCTTCTCCTTCATTCTTATCTGCATGTAGTATAGCAACAACAGAGTTCTGTAAGGTACTTGACGATGGGTCCACTTTTTCCAGTAGTTTATCCAATTTCTTGTCGCTTTCTCCCTCACCATCGTCTTCCCCGATTGGTAACACAGATGAGATCAGCTCAGCACTCTCTATGAAAGGTTTGTACACATTCACCACAGTGAAATCAACATGAACCGTATATGGGGATAAAACTGTTTTGGAATTACCGTAGAAGTATTCTCTTACTGTTCTTTGCTGAATCTTTCTCTGAAAAACTTCATCCTTTTCAACACAACCACCGGATTTTGGAACTTTGATAATATTCAATGTTTCTTTAGCTAATTTTTTCTTCACGTCAATGAATAAACGTTCATTTCCAACCACTATCACGACATTTATCTCAAAATCAGAAATAATATCTTCAATCAGCTGGATATCATTGATGCTCAATGGGGGACTATCCACAATTATTCCAGATTTCTTTAGAGCTTCGTCCTCTCCAAGTCTACTGCAAACCGTCACACCTAATCTCGAGACGTTGTATTTGTAAAACTTCAAATTTTCTTCAATCTTATCATACCCATAATACCTAACGTTTGGTTGTTTTGGATGGAATAAAGTTGGTCCAGAAGTATAAGATTGGCCCCATCCGAGTACATCCTCCACATCCAAAATATCAGATATCGGAGTGGCGGTTATCGTACCAGGAACACTAAACACACCATCATGAGGGTTCAAATTAACAACCATCGGTTCGTATCCAAGTCTATTCGAGTAAGATGCCAGTATTTTAGTCAGCGTCGTCTTTCCGGAATCCTTTGCACCAAGAATCAGTACCTTTGGAGCCTGGCCCGACTGCTGTCTGAAGTTGTTCAGTGCTAGGAATAAATTGATGTATGCGTCCATCTGAGTCTCTTCAGAAATGTACTCTGATGAAACGTTACCAGAATACTCAACTTTACAACCTTCTAATGAATAGATGGCAGTTTTCGTTCCTGTAAAGCTATATTCGATATCATTTGAAAGCTCAGTACCGAAAATCTCAGCGATTCCCTCAATGACTTTAACAGATATCGTTTGATCAAGCGCCACTTCGAATCTCCATTCTGATTTCGGTGTTACTTCAACAGTTTGTTTAGGCAGAAGTTTGTTCTGTTGAAGGTTAGTATATGAAGCGATTGCAAACAGTAATGTGATGAACATACCTTTTGCTCTCCAACAAGGCCCGGCAGTGACATTGCGACCTAGAAATTGCGTTAAGCGAATCTGTGTTTTGTTAGCATAGTTATGGTGAAACTTCATGGTGTAAATTTTGAAAATTCGTTATGGGCACACAAAACATAAAGACCTGCATGCTACATCTTAGAAATGACTTTGGATCATCTGTCCAGAATCGATTGAAGGCAGACAAAAAACCAGTGTATACGATGCATGACTTAGGGATAGAAACACTGTTGTACTGCTATCGTTGCTAAATCCTAAGGAATAGAATATCCAAATGTTTCTGAAGTGCCATCAAAATTGTGTCATATATACGAACCATTTGAATGTATTAGGAAACGTACTACGGAATACTTTAAAGTTGCGAGTTGAAACCCATTTTTATAAAACTGAACCCTAACTAGCTTTTTTCGTTGGTATTCGAAAATGAAGACACTTCAAATCGATTCCATGTTTCTTTCTAGAAAGCAAATGTTGATCCTCTACGTCAAAGCTTTGCCCAGATATCTCAAATATGCAATTGAAAATAATATAAAATCATTCAAATATCTCAGACATTTCTCTATCAAGGTTGGACCCAACTCCAACACTACTGGGCATTCCTAAAACAAAGGATCAGTTTTTCTTATCTACTCTTTCCCCTTGACAATCAATTCAGGACCAGCCCTTTGAGCATATTCGGTCCAACTACCATCATAGACTTGAATGCCTGCCTTATTTAGTTTAATACTGTCCAGAGCAGCTTTCAAAATACATGCAGTGACACCGGTACCACACATGACAATTGTAGGCTTTTCAGCATCAAATCCAATCGATTGGAAAACTTCAGATAATTGCGGTTCCTTTAAGAATAAATTATCTTCATTGAGGACTTTTGTAAATGGGAGTGATTTAGCACCAGGTGCATGTCCGGATGGTAAACCTGGTCTTGGTTCAGGTGCATCACCGGTGAACCTATCGAGAGATCTGGCATCTAAGATGTTGTAATCAGCTCTTTTGGATTCATGAGAAACAATATCAACGAACTGCTCAAATGATAGTACACCATTGGAGTCAAATTCAGTAGATTTATAGTTTGATGGTTCGACGTCTTCTTGAGAACGTTCCAATGGGTAGCTGTACTTGAGGTATGATGGGAAATTATTCAACAGTTGAACATCCTCATGTCCAAACTGTTGGAAAGTCCAGGCAACTCTAGGTGCGGAAAAATTACCAACCCTATCATAAATTATCAGTTTGTCAGTCTTTTGAATACCTAACTTACTGATAGCTTCATTGAAGGCAGAAATCTTAGGTAGCATATGAGGATATGCAGACTCATCATCTTTGATACCATCGAGATCAAAAAACCTGGAGCTAGGAAGCCTACTCTCCTTATACTCGCCAAGAGCATTTCTATCACTGTTCGGCATGTACCATGAGCCATCAATAGCCAGCACACGCTGTGCGGCATCCTTAGTGGTCAGAAGACATCTGTAGGAGACTGGACTCAGCAATTGAATAGATCTTTTGCTCATTGGTGCAATTCTACTGATTGAAGGTCAATAACTAGGGAATTGATGTTCAAATTGATGGAGTAAGGCATAATAGAGAAAACACCTGATGAGTCGATTATTCGTGGAGGACACTTTGGCGCAAAAAAGGGTGGATTGGTGGATGTCTCGGGAAACACCCGGATCGGGAGATTATCCGGATGCGGCAACCACGATGAGCTATTAAACTCAAGCATTTTTTAGTGAAGTTTTTTTAGTGTCAGATCAGAACGCTGATAACCTTCCTTTTCGCCCTTGGTTTCGACTCGCATTAGCAGCATTTGCATTCGCATTAATATTTGATAAGTTTCAGATATCTCTTTTGGAAATCAGTTAAAATATACTGAGAAGGATATATCTTCCCATTATGACCCCAGATTGCCCAACAACTGAACTCGTCCAGAGGCCTAATGATACCCCTACGGAGCTTAAACTTTCCGAAGAATTTGCTGTTCTGCAGACACAATATGGAAGAGCATGTTTTGCAACACAGGATATACCGAAAGGTACCGATGTATTAAGCACTAATGTTGTTCCATTTGGTGCCATTATCATTCATGAATTCAGAAAGGAAGTGTGCTCATTCTGTTTTGCTTACAAGTACGGAAAATACTGTAAAGTCAAGCTGCCGCAGCCAGAGGGGTACACCAGCAAGAAGTGGTTAGGATGCGGATTATGGTTCTGCTCTGAAGACTGTTCCCAGAAATGGAGAGAAAACGTCGACCAAGATGACAAGCTGAGTTTAGCATTTGAAAGCATTCTGGTCAACTTTCAGCAGAAGTTTAAAAATAACGAGACAGAGGATGACTACAGTGACAAGGAATTTTATAAGGTTGATATAACTGAAGATTATATAGATAAATACTGGGAGAAAGTCAGTGAGTGGGAAAGTGAAGTTGAAAAGGTGAGGCCAAGTAGAAGAATCAATCACTTACCGTTCATTAACGAAGATGATTACAATACGGTAAGGTTTGTAACAGGAATACTGTTCAACATATACAGAAAGCATCCATCGACTCAGTATTTTGATAAGTTGCAAAGTAATGAAGTTCAGAAGATTCAAAAATTCCCTGTTCTTTTGAAATCTCTAGAATCCATCTATAAGTTCTTGAAAGTATCATTGCCTGATTTTCTGCAGCCATATTTAAGTATCAAATTAGTACGATTGATAGTTGGTAGAGAGTTTGGTAACTCTTTTGGGATTTGGCAAACAGATAAGAATTTCTATTCAGTAGAGGAGAACTCTGAAAACAAAGAGCTTTTAGGATACATGATGCAACCGGAAGCTTCTTTTTTCAACCACTCATGTGCGCCAAACCTCAAGAAATATAGAATTGATAACAGGATGCATTTTCAAACCTTGAAAGATATAAGAAATGGAGAGCAGTTGTGCATTGATTATTTCCATGTCTTAGAGGATTCGTTTCAAGAAAGACAAAAGCATATGATGGAGAATTGGTTCTTTAAATGTAACTGTCAACGTTGTCAATCTGAATCTCCAGAACTTGGGAAAGATTCAAATGTGTGAAGTGTTCAGTAATGCTTCCTCCAATGCTGATTTGCTGATGCTGACGGCTGTGTATATATTGTTAGTATAAGTGACTCAGAAGAAAAAAGTTCAAGTTTTGTGTACATACACGATAAATTTGACATTGATGACTCTGTATTGGTTTTCTTTGTTTCACTCTCATTTTCTCTTTCATCTTGATCATCCTCGTCTAAGTCTTTAAATCTTGGAGGCAGTTTAGATAATATTCTTGATCTTTGAAGTAGCATTGACCCATGGTTGATATTGTCATCGTCCGACGAGGAAGAAGTAGAAGTAGAAGGGGAGTATGAATCCTCTGAGTTATCGTCATTTTTGTAGTCATTCGTCACCTCTTGATAATCCTTAATAGTATTTTTGCTCTGATTATCGTCTCTTTTACCAAATAGGCCGACTCCACTGAATGAACTCGATTTAGACTCTTCAATCGTCCCTTCGCTTTTCTCATATCTCACGCTTTCATCGCTGAGAGTACCTTTCTCAATAGTATTCCTCAGCTGTTCTAGCTGTTTCTCATACATCCAGTATGTTTGCTGTTGCAAGAACGTTACAGGAACTTGAAACTTCTCACTCATCTTTTGCCAGTCAATCTCATTCCTTTTGGCATGTGATATGAAATCCCATAGTTCAGCCTCTTTCTGCGAAGACCACCGTATCTTTGGAGGGTCTTTGAACCCATTTCTGTTCACAGGTATCTTCAAGTATATTTTTTGCGTCATTTTGCCCCTTGACACTCACGCCAATAATACAAAGGAAGGAACCACTCACAAGAACAATGGCTTTCGATCCGAGAAACGTTTACGAGACCAAAAAATACACGGTTATGCAACCACTGGCCTTTTGATACCAAAACAACTGGCTTCTCTCTCTTTGCAGCTAATAATGCGTTTCCAGTGCTTCTATGTGTTTAGATGGACATAGATGATGACAAGCAGCTATCACCCGAGCAAATAACGGTTCATTTTAAACTCTTCCTCAAAACATGGATCCAAATCATCTTAAGAGAGCGCAACTTATATCCTGCAACATCGTTTGAGTTGCGGAATTCTTTCAACTTGTCGATACCTTGGACAAGGCATCCATCGTTGAACCAATGGCTTGACGGGCTGCTAGACAACATCACACAACGATTTAAGGAGCTTTCGTGTATTTGTTTGATCATTTATGATGACCTGAGCGTACGAGAGAGGTATGTTGTTGATCTGACTGACTTTTTACACTTGAATGAGGATAGGTTTGATGACAGGAAGGTTCAAGATAGTGACAAAAATATCTTGTTCCATGAATTGAGGAGCTGTTTATATTCTTTGAAAGAGAAGGTAAGGACATTGGAGAAACCACGGGATGGTTGGAAGTTCAATGTCATTTGCGAAAGTATTGGACAGATGGACAGTGCATGGATAATCGATAATGATGATGCCGATATCACAGAGAGAGGAGGCCAAGTGAAAGATCCAGAGAAAGTTATCTCATTAAAGCCAGTGAATTCCAGCACTATGGTAATTTACTCGTCGATTGAAGTTTACAAGTGATCTGAAATTGAGTATAGTATGTTGGGCATTAAAGAGCAACATCTTGATGATATGCTGCTCGTTTATAAGATTATGTACATGTTTCCTTGGAAACTGGACTAATGTAATGGATATGACAAGGAAATATTCTCAAAGCAAGATTAAAGAAATGAATGGCCATATAGGGTGAAGAATGCATAATGCAAGAAAAAAAACAAGGGAACCATAAGGTATTAATTAGGTTTGCCTTCACCGAATTATGGATCATTCCAAATCCATTACTCTCTTCAAATTTTCATACATCAAATAACTGATTGAGACAGCAGGACAAACTTTAGCCAAATTTGGAACTAAACCCTTGAATAAACCTGGATAACCTTCCCTCTTTAGGGTTTGCTGTAGTACATCTCTAAACCCGTCATATCTATGAGGATGGGCATAAGTTCCTTGTGCTTGTAATCTTGTTCTCAAAAGATTAATTGGATAGACAATAGTTGCACCAACGGTACCACTGAATGCACCCATAGGTAATACAATGAAATTGCTGAGAATGACGTCTTCTGGTCGACAATGTTTTGCTTGTGCCTCTCTTGCAATGAACCATTTCTTCATTGCTGAGAATGTTCCTAAATCAATGGCAGCATAAGGGAAAATACCCGTGACACCAATCAGAACACCTCTGTAGAATAATCTTAATCCACCTTCTTTATACATTTGTTTTGCGGTTTCAACCATTAATGAGTTTCCTCGTATTTTGCTATCAAGCTGGGCACATTGAACTCTGTATTTCAAAGTATCAACTGGATAAACGGCAAATTGTGAAACAACACCACCCATACCACCAGCTAAATATGTGGAAACTTTAGATAATTGTGTTGTGTCTGGCAGCCCCTCAAGTCTCGATAAAAGTCTCTTTGCAGCTTCAAAAGAACCAAATTTCATGGCTGACTCAGGAAAAACTTTCATCACGTTTAACCCATTGCCCACGTAGAAGGCTCTTAATCCGCCTTGTCTGTATAATGTGGTGGCTGCTTTGATTAGTGGGGATTTTATTTTGTTTAGTGGAATTTGACCGTGTTGTCTTGCTAAATCTGTCTTCTTATTAAGTATTGTTGATGATAGATCAGATCTTGCAATTAGGAACACCTTGATACGATCGAATGGTGCAGTGCAAGTTCTCGACACAACACCACTCAGTCCACCAGCTAAGAAATATCCAACGCCTCGTAAAAAATCATTGACGACGGTGACATCACCTTCCGAATTGAAGTTATCAACTTCGTTTTCATTTAAGAATTCATATGCTGTTCTAAGTCTGGAACCGTTCAATCTTGGTACAAACAATAAGAAGTCTCTCCACTGGTCATACGTGATGTAATTCTTACTATTACTGATTCCATCCTTCTCCTCGTCGTACTTCAAAAACTTTAAAAACTCTTCACTTGTCTTCAGCTGCTTGAAGTTTAAATAACTTTTGATATCCAGCCTGCCAATTTTACCATCGTGATCAGAATCCAACTTATTCCATCCGACTTTAATCTGGCTTTCTGCTTTGATGTAGTAGTCTTTGAACTCTTCGTAATCTATGTAGTTATCTTTCTTGGAATCCAAGTTCTTGAATAGCTTCTCTATAGCATGGGGCGTATCTTTCAATGGATGGTTTGTTCTTTCGTACGCTCTTTTTAAAGTGTCCAGATCGACTTTTCCAGTATGGTCCAGATCGATCTTATTGAACAGTTTCTCTAACTTGTCGTCACCTGGCATTATTGCATCGAATTAAATTGCTGGGAGTTGTGATGGTGTTTACGTGTTGACGTCTGTAAAGGGAGTATGAGATGCAGCAGGCAAATATTAAAGGATGGATGCCTGATTTGAGTGAAGGACAGCTGGCTTTCAGTTTGGCGCAACTTACAATAAACCTTCTTTCTTTTTTTTTTTTTTTTGTCTATTTTTGAATGGCCTTTATAAATTTTTCTTTTCTGTGCTCTTCTGCAGAAACCGAGGAAAAGTGCAGGAGGAGGACGTCCTAGTTGCAGGAGCCGTCTCTCTTGCAATGTGTCAGCTGCCCGAAGTCAGGAGTTGAAATGCTATTGGCCTTGTCTGCTGAAGTAGCTTCTTATTGACAGTTGTCTACGGTGATAGCGCTGGAAACGGCCGATACACACATTGAGCATATGAGTTATGCCGTTCAACGCAACTCTTTCATTAGAACAAATTCAGTTATTTTGCGAGATCTATGGGATTCTTACCAACTATACTGGAGTATATTCGTGCCATTAAGACCGGAATCTCGACTGAAACTAGTATATCTAGCCAGATTGCTTGTTATCGACTACCATTTCCAGTTCTAGTCGTTTGTAGCGGGTGTAATGGCGAAAAGAGTCTCTCTCATTGGTTGATTTCAGACGCCATCCACGAGCCCTCCAAAATCGGGTGCACCTGTGTAGTATCCAATACGTACCATACATACTGCTCAATAAGAGAAGACCAGCATCTGACCAGCCGCATACTGGCCTCATCGTTCGTAACTACAGAGTAGCTTCAAACACCGGCGACCACTTAGCTAGAGAGCGCTTCCGATTTGAGCTTTATCAGAAGTCCAACGGATTTGAGACTTATCTCCGCCTACCTTTGCTCCAGTGCGGAATTGGCCTACCGACCGAGGAGGCCTCGATAAGTATTTCAACCGACACGTATCTCTCTCTGCAACTCTTGTAGCATTCAACATTTTCAAGCCCTTGAGACTCGAATAGCAAAACAATGTCATACGGTTCAAAAGCTGCTGAGAGACTTGCGGGTAAAGTCATCCTTATCACTGGTGCTTCTGCTGGGATCGGTGAACAAACTGCCATTGACTACGCTGAGGCATCCAATGGTGACATCAAACTGATCTTGACAGCAAGAAGAATCGAGAAACTTCAGGAACTACAAAAGAGCCTCGAGGCCAAATATCCAAAGATCAAGGTCTTTTCAGCTCAGCTCGACATCTCACAGATCGAAGACGTCAACAAATTCTACAATGAACTACCAAGCGACTTCAAAGCAGTTGACATCTTAGTGAACAATGCTGGTAAAGCTCAAGGTTTGGACAAAATCGGTGACATCAGACAAGTCGACATCGACACTATGTTCCAAACAAACGTCATTGGTTTGATTGCCCTGACTCAACTCGTTTTAAACAGTATGAAGGAAAGAGACACTGGTGATATCGTTCAATTAGGCTCTATCGCTGGTAGAGATCCATACCCAGGTGGTGGTATTTACTGTGCAACCAAAGCTGCATTGAGAGCATTCACCCACTCTTTGAGAAAGGAACTCATTGACACTCAGATCAGAATCATTGAAATTGACCCAGGTAACGTTGAAACTGAATTCTCTAATGTTAGATTCTTTGGAGATAAAGATCGTGCAAAGAAGGTCTATGAAGGTACTGAACCTTTAATCGCCTCAGATATTTCAGATCTGATTTTGTTTGCTACTACCAGAAGACAAAACACTGTTATTGCTGAAACTTTGATATTCTCAACAAATCAAGCAAGTGCTAGTCACCTTTATAGAAAATCATAGAATATTGAGAAAAAAAGATGGGTTAGATATATACAGATAATATAATCTAGATAGAGTTTTTATTTGAATATATATCCAGTTTTGAAACCCAGAAAGCTCAGTATGTTCAGAGTAGTACCTCTAACTTTCCTCGATTTGAATGGTTTCGATTTTTGCTGTGTCTTCCCTATCATAATCTCTGAAACTTGGTGCGGATTTCAAGTTAAGATAGTTTAAACCATAGATGTTCACATTTCCTATTATGTTATTATTGGTAAGTATTAGCTGCAGAGCCAATTTCAATCTGAGCTCACTAGAAGTTAAATCTTCCAAATTTTTGTACTTTTCGAGATCAATCAGTCCACGATCTAAGCAGGCTTTCAGAGCTTCAATCTTCGTTAACTTCCACAATCCACCTTGATTCAATAAATAATCATTGTCTATCTCAAACTCAATGAGCTTTCTATGCAGTTTGTCCCTGATGTATTTCTCTGGATATATCCCGACTGGAATGTATCTGCTTGTTAACTTTAGCCCTTTACTCAGCAACAAGAGTTCATCAGTTGGTAAATTCTCATAGTTGAACCTCAATGGGATTTGCCCCTTTGAGTAGAACTCATCATATCTCTGAGTTCTTAACTTAGCTAGTTCTCTGAATGCCTTTGACTGTGCAGAATGTAACTTTTGAGATGCTGATGGTAACACACAGGTGCTTGGGGTGATTTCTGGAATAAAGTAACACAATATTGGAGTCATCTCGAAGAATACCATTACTATTAGACAAAATAATGGAATCTTATAAAAATCACGCTCCGTTCGAAGTACCAGCTGGAGTTCAGATCTCTTCAGATTCAATAAATAGTTGGACTTGGAGTTGACTTCGCTTTCAATATTTCTCAATGATTTAATCTCGAGCAACTTAGCCAGCAAGTCAGTGCTATTGCGGAATTTCCTTTTATGAACAACCGCTTTGCTCTCGACATTCTCGAAATAGTATCTCTCTTTAATCTCTTTCACTCTCGTTCTGTTCTGAATAACGTTTTTTACACCTAGTTTATAGAAACCCAGGAGTTTCTTGACATATGCTGAATTTTGTCTGAATTTCAACTTCAGTGATCCTTCTTTCAAGTCTGGATTCTGGAGTGCAACATCTTTCATGATCTTCTCCCTTGAGTATAAATCTGCAGGAAGCGTTGTTAGAGCGTTGAAGTCATCGTTCGTGTTAGGTTCGATCTTGAAGTCACCAACGATCTTATTTCTCCATAGTTGCCTGAAATTACTGTTTTCCGTTAACTGTTTCTGCAGGCCGACAGAATCGGTTGCTGCCGTAGACTGAAGTCGTATCTGTCTTGAAACCGTTCGAATCATGAGGTTACACAAATCTTGAAGGTGTCCGTCGAAGTTAAAAGTTCTCGAGTTTTTCTTTTGTTAAGCGTTTATGTAACTATACTTGAAATATTTTTGTGCACGAGATTTCCTGCATATCTTCTCCTTATGTCTTCTTTCCTTGGCTTGTCAACTAAAGAAGCCCGGTTACTTTGTCTTTTAATGAGGTCACATCTTTATTCAAGTTTGGCTTCTTTATTTCGATCCCGATATCATAGAGGTAATCCTACAAGTTATCGATCTACTGATTATAAACGCTAAAACAGCCAAAACACTAACAGTACATACATTTCACACATTCAAACATGGGGTATCACAAAGATCTTTGCCGTACCAGAGTGTCCAGTCTTTATACTTCTCATAGATCTCAGTGGTTTTTCCATCAAACTCCTTCTTCGCATTAATTGCGCTAACTGTATCGTAAAAATGAATGGCAAGGCATAGCTTTTTGGAGATGACAGGTGTGATCTCCAATATCGAGCCAAAACGAGAAAAGTCATTGCCGATATCCTCCAATATCAAATCATCTGAGAAGTTTTTCAAAGGGGAGGGGTATGTCTTTTTATGGCTGGCCTTCTTAAAAACATACTTCTTTAAAATTAAGCAACGGCTTGCTCCATTTACAACCATCTCTTCAGCGACAAATTTATCAGGTTCGCTGTGATATGCTGTTCCTATCTTAGACTGAGGGGCCCAGTAAGCGTTTACATGACACCCATTTACCAAAAACAATCCACTGTAGCTGTACTCCAAGAAATTCAAGGCGTCTGAACTTTTCAAAAACCATAATTCAAGTGTGGCATGCATCATTTGCTGTTCATTTGAATAGTTGTGTATAACAAGTTTCTCCAAAGGTCCACCAGAAACTTGTGAGATGATTGATTTAGCACCAGCAAATGAGTGAAAGTTTTTTAACTGGATGATTCTTTTTCCTGTTTCTTCAATAAATTCAGTCTCATTTTGTCCAGCATTTCCAATGTTGAAACTATCCATCATATTGACGAGATTGTCATTTTTTATTAAGACTTGGGAATGTGCATTATTTTCTGTAAGCTGTGGTTGATGTTCTGTTTTCTTCTTTACCAGATTATTTGTTATGTCAATAGGTTTGGAAGGCTC
The DNA here is from genome assembly GCA_030567455.1 of Komagataea norvegica. Taxonomy (NCBI): domain Eukaryota; kingdom Fungi; phylum Ascomycota; class Saccharomycetes; order Phaffomycetales; family Wickerhamomycetaceae; genus Komagataea; species Komagataea norvegica. Next base: position 143,760 of record JAJLSD010000005.1, read on the forward strand.
ATCAATTTCGATCTTAGTGATATTTTTAGTATCATTTTGACCAGTCTCAAAGTAGTTCTTCCAAATGTTGGGGTCAGAATTACCGTTGTTCTCACGAGTCTTATTTCGGTGCCTTCTTGTCATGTTTTGTATCAAGGAAAAGGTTTCAAACTTGGGAGAATCACATTGCTGATCGGCTTCAGTTGTTGTCTTAGGCTGGGTTGAATTATAGTTATTTGAATTCCATAGAGATCTAGAGCATGCCTTTGCTAATTTTTTGATGCTCAACTTCTCATGATACAATCTGGAGTTGTTGAAGTTTGATTCTCCTAATAGACTAGATAAGGAGCCCTTTCTTGACTTAGTGGAACGAGTAGTATTTTCTGAGTATTCGTTTATATTGAGGATGTCCATCCTAGGGAGACTTCACGTAAGTATAGCAAATAATGAGTAGCACTCAGTAGTATAGCAAATATAGCTGAGAAGCAAATGTAACCTGATTTCTAAACATTTTGCAACTGTTTCGATGAACCCACAAGCAGCGGCCAAATTGATATTGTGGGCTCTTGTGACTTTTGTGTCAAATATTCTTTAAAGCCGGTAATATCCGTAACATCGCTCTCTACTAATAGCCCACCCAGACCTTGCGCTGGCCGAGCTTCGTTTGCTTCAAGTACATTAATCACTATAGAATAAACACTTCCCTACCAATCTAGCTGCTTCTTTATATCGTCTTTCTCCTTCAAGTTCTTCATGTCTCTCACTCTCCTGAAATAATTCGGGCAATCAAATGATTCACAGGCCATATAATTATCACAGCATTGACGGCAAATCTCCAAAGTTTTCTTCAACCTCAACTCATCAGACTTCATTTTCATCCTCAAATTCAATACAGCTTTTAGTTCACCCTTTTTGCAGTCATGGCACAATTTCTTGTTTGTCAAGGCTCCACAAACTAAACAATTATCAGTGTTGAACATCAACAGGTGCTTGCTTATCCTCTTGGGCATTTCATCATACCATTGTCTGATACCGACTCCCATCAAATTGAACACTCTTTCTAACGGTGGAATCAACGTTTTTTCTATATAGTACTGTGAGTCAAGTTTGTGGCCATACTTTATGAAATCTTCAGGAGAAGTTGCGCGCTCTCTTAAAATCTTTCCTGGATTCCTGACAATAACATATGGTACTCTTTCTTTATATTGGGGTTCGGCTCTGGAATCAGCTGCCATTTTTTTCATGCTCACAATAGCACCAGGAGGCGGGTTTTTGTAATATCCAATTTTAACATCTTTCGCAAAGCAAAAATCCTGAATTGAAACATCATTGTATAAAATCTTATTGAACTGACCTATGACAAAATCCTTCAGAGTAGTCATATTATTTGTCTCAAATAAGATTCTGAGAGATTTCTCCACGATATATTGCTGAGCAGGATGTCCATCTCTTCTGACAGTTTCAATACCCTTGGCGTCAAATTTTGGGGAATCATCCAATTGCTCGTATGAATAACCGACGTAACGCTTCTTCGCCATCAATACGCTTGGATGATAAACCTTCTCAAACTTCAATACCACAGGATCCGGGTTACTTTCTGTAACTTGTCGAGCAATCTCGTTCCCAATATCAAAAGCATCTTCTCTTGATTTCCCTGGAAGATAGACAAACAAACTATCAGTATCACCATAAACGACTTTTGCTCCCCAGTTTTCATTATCCTCAATCATCCTAATTGCATTTTCAAGAGTTTCTCTACCTGTTTGAACAATAGCGTCAGCTATATCTGAACAAGGCATTCTACCAGAAAACGAGGCAGATGTATAACCATAGGTGACATTAGCAGTCAATTTTAGAGCCAACTGTCTATTATTGTATAGCTTTTGCATAGAAGCGTCAAGGAATTTCATGGTTGATTTAACCATGATTCTAGTGTCAAGAATATCCTCAAGCATTTTAGCCAGTAGTGACTTTCTAACAGAGGATTTGACAAACATCAGCCCATTTGGAGACAAGTTCACATCATTTTCAAGCAGTTTTAGTAAACCAGGAGGATGTTTCACTTTAGTTGTACCTATCTCATTAAAATCACCTGCTTTATAGTTTCTTAATCTTCCTAACAATGTAGAGTAACAATAATTGTAAGCGATCATAATTGATGGATACAAAGACTGAAAATCTAGAACCACTAGTGGACTTTTATAGTAAGCCGACAAGGGCTCCATTACTAGTGGAATACACTCCAATGGTTTCTGCTTCCTCACTTGCTTCTTACTCGCGCTGTAAAGAATAAAATTCTCAGCTTTGGCAATTCTTATCATTAAGGACTCAACTTTGTATTGTGAACCCCTATAGTAAACATCGTAGAACTCAATACCAATTAACCGTGCTTCTTCTGCCGCTCTGGTTATCAAGTCCGCAGCTTCGATTAGCCGGCTGTTTATATCGACTATCCTTGCAAAATGGCTCAGGGCACTTAGAAACCCACGACCTGAATACATACTTGTCAGCGATTTCTCAGAGAAATGGGGAATCCTCTCATGAAGTAAGTGGAAAGTCACATATTCAATATTGCTTCTTTGCAGTTTCAGTTCTCTCAGGTGTCTCCAAATATTAATGACATGTCTACCTGTAATTTTAATACCTGACGTATGAGTGGCACCCCAATGATCTCCAAATTTGTTCTTCCCTTTTGATTGAACTCTGGATAGTGCCTTCATGATCTCGTAATCATGCTTGGAATTACCTCTATCAATCAGATATCCCCACGATGCCGAATGAACTTCGTAACCGGACAATATATCGGGATCTAGTTCTTTGGCAAATTCGCAAAACCTCTCAATCATACTAAATTCATCATCAAATTGTTCAACAACTGTGCCAGGAATTGTTTGTTTTGGGTTGATGATGAATATCCCCTCACTAACTGAAGAGCCATCCAAAAACTTCCAAAAAATGCACTTGATCTCATCCTGACTCGGGTCTGGTTTGAATTCTCCCCTAGTAGGAGCAAATAACTCCATCACTAACAAACTCAATGGAATGAGCCCATCTGGTCTTCTTTCTAGATCCTTCTGTGTATTGAATTTGTAGTTCTGTATGATTCCTAACTGTGATATTGGGCTGATTTTTTCGACTTTGAGTTGAAGTTCTTCATATGTTGGGGGTTTGTTGATATACTTCCATCGATTGAATCCATCAAAAATCGCAGGCTTTCTAGAATGCCTAGTAGAGTCTGGAAATATTGGCCTGATTGTAATACCATCAATATCAGCCGGTTTGAGATATTCAAGTCCTTTAGACTCCAACTTGAACTTTTTTGTGCCATGAATAAAGGGACTTGGTGGCTTTCCTATATAGAATGGATCATCATACTGAATTTTTGGCAGCCCAACTTCGTCAAAATCTAGATCGATAGGCGGGATCATGTCATAGACAAATCTTTTAGAAGCAGGATTAAGCTTTCGTAATTGAAAATTTTGAGATAGGGAGGGTCTTTGAGAAATAAAAGCTTGAGTGAACTTCCTCTTGTGATGAAATTTGGCGTTCAGTTGTTGTGTTAGATGGATATCTGATATATCATTGTCATTGTCAGGGACAGTCACCTTTTTACTTTTTGCCAGCATATCTAACACATCGTCCATCTCTTCCTCTCCAATTTCATTTTCATTTTCGTCCTCGCCCTCTGCCTCTGCCTCTGCCTCTGCCTCTGCCTCTTCATCACCGCTATTGACCTCGTCATCGCCGAAGATGGCTTGTTGTTCCTTCCAATTATCCTCAGCAGGCTCCAAGTTCTCAAAAAAGGCTTCTTGTTCTTCGTTGTAATCCTCATTAACCGGCAAAAGTACAACCCCTTCGTCCTCACTTTCATTGGGTTCCTGATTTTCGTTTAATTTCACATAGTCGTACTTCTCACGTTCTAGATCGAACTCAGGTTGGTAAAACAGCTCATCCACAATTTCGAAAGCACTGGAGATTTCCTCTAGTAGGATATTCGGTTGGACAAATGTATTGAAATTTAGTTCGTTATTCTCAGGTAGATTCAAGTTCTTGATATAATCAAACATGGATTTGTTGGTTTCTTCTTCCACCCATTCTTGTTTCGTATTGACTCTGGGTATCGTCGATGGAGGTGAGTAAGGTTTTTCATTTTTCAACTTCCTTTGAAAATCTCCATCCTTCCATAAATCTTTTGTACTTTGGATATAAGTGCTCAAGCTTGGTGAACTCTGAAACTTTTCAATAAAGTTTGAATGAAGTTCCCTCTCATTCAATTCAAACCTATTGGTAATATTCTGTGCCAAAATATCAAACTCTAGATCACTATTTCCTATTCTTTCAATATCTATCGTTCGAAAGCCCATTAACAGGTCAACTAAGTCTTCAGTGCTTTTGCTATCGTCATACAAAACAGGAATCCTTATGAAGAGATCATTAACCCTGAACCAGCCACAGCCAAAAAGATTGAAATCAGATAAGAATTGTAATCCAATAGAAATATGGCTCTCGTAAACATCATAAGATCTTCCAGTATCACCGCCTCGAAGTATATCTGCTACTCTCTTAGAATACGATGGATTCAACAACGAGATTTTGTAAAATGCTCTATAACCAACATGAAAGCCATAAAATGGTACACCTTTACAGATCGAAACATTGGCAATATATTTCAGAATCTTATCATCATCATGATCCTTATTTGTGTCTTTCTTGTTATCTTTGTTCCTATTCAAAGATTGAACAACTGCATTCTCAATCTTGAGATGGAATTTGAAGCAATCTTGATTATCATAAGGGACATAGATATAGGGAAAAACGCCATGTATATGGCCTATCGTCCTGTTTCCTGTAGTAAGTGAACCAAAGATTCGCACAATGGGAACATGGTAGTAAGTATATTCATCATGATTTAGAGGATGTATTCTATCAAGAACTGTTGGAGTTGATTGGTAATAGTCATATGTGTTGAGTTGAATCCGAAGATCGCCCTGTGATGAGGCAGAAGTGGCGGCAAGAAGACTTTCTCTGTTCTTCATGTCATCTTCGAAACTCTCTGCCACGTTAGGTATCAATAGCTACCAATTTTTGTTTAAAGAAGTGAAGACTAAGAAACTTAGATGAAATATTTGCCTTTGTTATGTTTCTCCTCTTTAGGGCATATTTCTTAATTGGGCTGTTTTGATAATTTATTCTCGTTTTATCGCGTTTTTGGTTTTTATGTTTGACATAAACCGTGTTTATACTCCCGCAGTTAGACTTTTCATACAGGCTCTGTTCGTGATATTGAGTGCTATTCATAGTTTCTGACTAACTCTGCTTTATTTGGATGCTTGAAAAATGTCGATAACAAGAATAAATGTCCAGGATATACATCGAATTACTTCAGGGCAAGTGATAATAGATCTCCCCACCGTATTGAAAGAGTTGATTGAGAACAGTTTGGATGCCAATTCTTCCAGCTTAGAAATAAATTTCAATAACTATGGTTTGGATTCGATTGAAGTCATAGATAATGGCGATGGTATTGGCGCAGAGGATTTTGCACAATTATGTCAAAATCATGCAACATCAAAATTGTCAGCTTTTGAGGACTTGAGTAAGATTACAACTTTAGGGTTTAGAGGTGAAGCTTTAAGTTCACTTTGCTCAATCTCTACCCTAAAGATAACGACGACCAATAACCCTCCAAAGGCAACTAGTCTAGAATTTTCGAAATCTGGAGAGTTAACAAAGGAAACTATTTGCTCGAGGAAAAAGGGTACAACTATTTTCATTACCAATATATTTGATGACCTTCCTGTCAGAAGAAAAGATCTGAACAAAAACATCAAGAGAGAATTTTCCAAGGCGTTGACATTGATCTCAAACTATATTTTGATATCTTCAGGTGTTAAATTTCTTGTCAATAATCTTACTAAGACAGGCAAGAGGCAGAATTTATTGAAGTCAGAAGGTTCTGTAAAGATCCAAGACAATTTATTGAACGTATTTGGATCAAATGCATTATTTGGATTGATTCCAGTTTCAATAACAGTCGACTTGAATGATCAAAAATCACGGTTAAAGATCGCAAGAGAAGTTGAGTTGGACTACAGCTTCAAAATTGAAGGATTGATATCAAAGTCTTCTTTCGGATACGGTCGATCAATTCATGATAGACAATTTTGGTTTGTTAATAAGAGACCTGTTAACTTGAATAAATTTTCAAAAATAGTAAACGAGGTCTATAAGAGTTTCAATCATTTGGAATTTCCTTGCTTTATATTAAATTTTGACATCAATCCAGATTTCTTGGATCTCAATGTTACACCAGACAAGAGAACTATTTTGTTACATAACGAATCTGAAATAATGGAGGAAGTTAGAATAAAACTGATTGAGTTCTTTGATGATCTAGACTTGAGTGTTCCAAGAAACACTGTTCAACGTGGTATTGAAAGTTTCCCTCAAAATGTCAAAACGGATGAAAAAGTCGACAACAGTTCAAGCGAAGAAAATGGGGAAGCAGATGAAGAATCTCACGATGGGATTGTTGGTATGGAACAAGATGAGTCTTCAACAAAGAGAAAATTGCTGGAGACTATTTCAAGAATATCCAAGAGACAAAGGACAGAACCAACTCACCCTGAAAATGATGACGACAACGAGGGTTCAGACACCAGCAATGAGATAGGATATGAAGAAGTCGAAGAGATGCAGGATCACGAAGAAGATGATGAAGAAGAAGAAGAGGAGGAAGAAGAAGAAGGAGAAGAAGATGATCCTATGGAAGTAGCACCAAGGCCAAGTGTACGTTCAACAGAGAAATTACAATCGATATTAAATACAAAAAGGATAACAAATCTTCCAAGATTATCGTCATTCAAGAATAATAGCTCTACATCAGCCTCTCAACAGGCAAATGAAGATATGATGGAGGAAGTAATCATCAATATTAACGATCAGGAAACAGTTCACAAGGCTTATTTGAAGAATTCGAAGCTATTATTCAAAGATTGTCATTGTGGCAAAGAACATTCTGATGATCATGAACATGTTGACCCTGCAGAAGGACGCGATGATCTTGATGATGAAATGTCTCAGGAAAAATCAGAAGATGATATGGAAGATATAGAAATTGAGGAAACTGACCCGGAGAGGACAAGAGTTGAGGCAAACATAAACAGTTCTCCTCAAACTGACAATGAAGATATAACTCTCACTCATACGCAACCAATCAAATCACAGAAATCTGCTGTTGTCAACTACGAAACTACTGGTTTAATGCCTTTAACGTTTTCTACTTTTATGGATGGAAAACTCCAATTTGACCAGAAAGAATCAGGTGAAATTGAATTGGATGATATTGAAGATCAAGATGAATCTGAACAATTATTGACCCTGACAGTCTCTAAGAAAGATTTTAAAGATATGAAGATTATCGGACAGTTTAATTTAGGATTCATCTTAGTGATTAGAGATAATAAAGACCTGTTCATAATTGATCAGCATGCATCTGATGAAAAGTACAACTTTGAGGATCTACAGAGGAACACAATCTTTGACAGTCAACGATTAATCCAACCTAAAGGCATTGAATTAAATTCGATGGATGAGCTAACCGTTTTGGAGAATCTTGATATATTCAACAAAAATGGATTCAAGGTCAAAATTGATGAAAATTCAAGACCAGGTTTTAAGATTTCGCTGGAGTCTTTACCACTTTCAAAAAAGACGATATTTGACGTTTCTGATTTCAACGAATTGATTCATTTAATTAAAGAAAATCCGAACAATTCAAGTGTAAGGTGTTCAAAAATCAGATCAATGTTTGCAATGAGAGCATGTCGTAAGTCAATTATGATTGGACAAACATTGAATATGACCACTATGACGAAAGTTATCAGAAATCTAGGTACGTTAGAGAAGCCTTGGAATTGTCCACATGGTCGACCAACAATGAGACATTTAATGGAATTAAAACAATGGGAACCATTCCATAAAGATTATACTTTATGAACTTCCCCATATTAATGATAGATAATGATGAAATATAAACTTTATATTATTATATGTACACGATAAACCCAGCGAATCTTTTCAAGTCATTATCATCTCTCTGTCTCTATATGAAAGCTTTGAAGAGGTTTTTGAACCCAGCAAAGGCGCCAGATGTATTCTCAAATTCTGATTTACTCAAAGTAGCAAACCCTCTTCTTTCTAATCTGTTTAGCTTCTTAGCCGTCTTTGCATTAGTTCTGGTATTTTGACCTCTAACAGGCAATCCCATTGCATGTCTCATACCAGCGTATGAGTTTATAGATTTTTTCAATGCGATGTTCTGTCTAATGATAGCTCTTGCATCTCCTTCAATGGTTAGTTCGGAAAGCTCCTTGGTTATACCCAGTATCTGTTGCTCCGACAGCTGATGCATTCTCATCGCAGGATACAGACCCAATCTGGCGCATATTTGTGAAACTTCGTGTCTACTGACACCATAAAACTTGGATTTAAGACCAATCTGGTGAATGATGTTAGTACTGACTCCTCGAATATTGGACTTTGTTTCATTCGTAACGTACGCTAACTAATTCCTTGGCGCGGAAGGGTTTACCCATAATAGTTGTAACCATCTTAAAGACAAACTCGGGACCTTAAAACTAAGCTACTCGAACTGTGTTAGAACTTATTTAAAGCTGATCTTTTGATATTTTTCATGTTCACCAAAAACTGGGTTCGGGAAAAATGCGCGAAAATTTCCTTATTAGTATTAGTGTTTGGGTGTTCAGAGGTGCTAGCTATACTAGCGGCCAGGAACTACTGATAAAATAAGCTTGAATCACTTGCTGTTAAGAGTTTTACATTGACTATAATAAGAAGGATCCTATATTTTCTTAAAATACATACAAATAGCAGAAAATGAGTTGCAAAAAAAAATGAAAAATAATAACCATAACCTGTTCATGGGACTATCAGAATATCCATTTCGTCATTTTATCAGTTCCCAATTCCCTATTCTCAATATCCAATCTAAGGATTAATAAAGCCCTTAGTAAACCTATCATGGATACAAAACTTGCAAGCCCGACAGGAACAACAGCATATACTGTAATACTATAGTAATCAACACTTCTTGCCTTATTCTCGTTTTTCAAGTCCAGATTACTTGTGACAAAATTCTGCAAGATATAAGCCCCAGTCAATATGCAAGATATGAGTATCCATGTGTGTAGTGAATAAGTACCACCGGGGCTGAAAATAGCTAGTGTTGCCTGTTCTATCGTTATTAAAAGCATTGACATCGATAGCACTCTGAGAATCGCAGCTGATGTTTGATATGTTACAATCCATCTGACTACAAGCCCATCAATGACTGTGAATGACAAGTATGCTGCAACCAAACACCAGATACCAGCGATGAAATGTTCAGAAGAACCTGGACTTATCAGTTGACCAACAATAACTGAGGTTGTATCGTTATCAGAGGAGTGTAAGTTAGGATGGTCTAGATAATAGGCAGTCTTGAAGCAAATGAAGGCATGGTATAAAGGGGGTATCAGAACAAAGTCCCGACAGATGGCCAGAGCCAAATGTTGGCGAGCATTAAGGAAGTTCAGCCCCAATATCTTCAAAAGATTTTGATTTTGGCGTCGTAGATTTGAACTGTTGTCTGTATCAGAGGAGTTGTATTGAATATTTGTCTGTGAGTGGGTGCGTGAATGGATCTGATGACCTTCTGATGGTACATTGTTGACTGATTGAACTGAAGATGAAACTGACATTCTTGTCGCAGCATTTACCAATTCCTGGTCCCTACTTATAGTCTCGTCATAGCTTGGAACAAAAAATTCCCCTCTGTTTGAACTAGACGTGGCATCATGTAGATATTGATGGGGCTGGGTCTGTTGAAGCCTAGTCAAACTCACATGCGAATTAATCGCAGATACAAACAGCTGCTCGTCTTCTACGAATTGTTGCTCATTTCGATAGGAGTGGTATTCCATTGATGTGGGGGATGGTGTAGGGGGAGGTCTGTCAGCATAGCTTGTGTCGTAGTCCTCCTGGTGATTGGCATGTTGTATCAACCTACGCCTGACGTGGTCAACCATTAGTGTGCTGAAGTATCAATGTAGTATCAATGCTAAGTATGGATAGCTGAACTTGTGTCCTTTGGTATGTCAAAGATAAATTGATACAGCTGATATACGAACGGTTCTGGTGCTTAATTTTGGTGTGACTGTTCCTGTTCAAAAACTGTTTCTCTTGTTTGCCGTGACTGATGCGTTGCTCTTATCTAACAATAGATAATTAAACTGCAAGTGGGTTAATATGTTACAGCTCGGATGGGCAATCGAGAAAAATATTTGACGTCAGCCGGCTTTTCTATGAAAAAGACGGATAAACAAAGAAACTGCTTTCTCTTTTATGAAATGAACCATTGAAGATCGATAGAGAGTGTAGTAATAAGATGCTGGCATTTTATCCACTCATTGCGCTGATATTGCTATGATGCAATTATTGCTAATTAATGGTTACATACAATTAATGGTTACATACAGACTTCCTACAAGAACTGAATAAGGCGGAGCGGAAATATCAAATTATTTCTCGCTGATCTATAATACCCACTTTGCAGTGTCCATTGCCAAAGATGGCAACAGAAGGTTCTGTAATAAAAAATAGTGATACAAGATTAGGATTTCGAGCACAGTGAATAGCCAATTTACCAGAATTTATACCACGGTTTATGTAGTCTTCTGCTTAGCGCCTTGTAATGCGCCATTTCATTCCAGCAGTCTCTTCCCCAATCACAACCAGCCATATTCACTATAAAATCACGAGACTTTTCATTATAGAAATATCTTGGATCATTTGCTTCTTGAGAACATGCGCCAGGTGGGAATGAATTAATTTTTCTCAAGGGAATAAATCCGACTCTCTCCCTGATCCAGGCTTGTTTAGTATACAATGTCTCTAGGCAGTCCTGTTCTTTGTGTTCCCACTCCATGTGCATCTGTTCATAGAATACTGGATCCCACCAGGAATCTAGTAACGCCTGTGACCAGTCTGATTTTCTAATTAAGAAAGAACCTAAGTTGAACCCACCACAATCTTGAGTGATAAGCATATCGATTGGATTGCGGGAGTAGTCGACATATGGAATGTCAGTTTGAATACCCAAAGGATTAAAGTCATATAGTTGTCTTTCAGTGATGTTATCAATCTGATTGAAAATATGTTCTTCTAAAGAGATTTCTGGTTCCATGATATAGGTATGCAAATCTAACCACCAGAACCATTCTGCATTAGGATATTGTCTAAAGGTTTGTTTCAAAATGTCAACCTTCTCCCAGCTTTCTCTCCATTCATGACTGTATCGCTTTTTCATTGTTAAATCCTTTATGGCTAAGGCGTAACCATGTCTTTCAGCATAGTCCTTTTTGTTTGCGATGGATGATCTTTCAATGGACCACTCTTGAGCCCCTTTCCAATTCAAGACACCACCACCTTCATTAGCAGCTAATATGATGACAACTTTGGGACCACTTAGTCTGAAATGGGGAATCAGGGGGATATTTGTGAAGAGTGATAAAAATATTAATGATACCAGCAATATTAAAATTTTCTTAAATTTGTTCAGTATTACCAAAACATATTGAAAATTCAGTGAAGTTCTTGACTTTGGCTTATATTTCAGATTAGATTCAATATCATTATCGACGTAAACCATTTTTTAAAACTTTTTTATTATGATACTTAGATGAATGCGATGGGATCGTCTCAATTTACCAGGAAAGAGAAAACTGACCGTCTCTCAAAAAGAGCTGCTCCAGTGAAAAAAGCTGAGAACAAAGCAGATGATCCAATCAGGTAAAGTTTTCCAGCAGCTTGGTGATGGAGAGCTATTTATGTACCTGATCAAGCTTCTATCTGTCCGATCTGTTCGATAGGGGCTTGATTGTTCGATCAGAACTTGTGATCTTTTGCTGCTGTTCTTTTGAATTTTGAGCCTAAATATACAATAACTTGGTTCCTGAACGTTCCTGAATGTCAACTTCCGAGGGTCAGTCACGTGACGGTTTTTTTTTTTTTTTTTCGATAACGGACATGTGAATGAATTATATAACAACTTGCTTATAACTAGTACTAACTAGCGTTATTTTATATCATACATTAAATGTTGTGTACCTGTTTAATCTATATAACTGTAGTTGCTTCGCTCATTGTTGTTTACCTTGAACCCTTTCCAAGAATGAGTACTTTGCGGAAAATGAATGCATGTGATTACGTAAGCGTAAAATGATGTAAAAAAGCGCAAACTTTGAGAAGTATCCAAATCCGATATAGTGTAACGGCTAGCACGGTTCGCTTTCACCGAGCAGACCGGGGTTCGACTCCCCGTATCGGAGTTTTTTTTTTTTTTTTTACGCTTACGGCGTTGATAGCCACATTTTTTTTTTAGATACCGATTAGCCATCATTTCATTTCATCTACAGTTGGTGGAACTTCATGGTTTTGACTCATCCGCCATTGTAACAATGAAAATTTCAGGGAAACCAATAAATCAATCGACAAAGCTATCAGGTTAATAAAAGAGGCAGTGACTAGTATTAGATAATGGGAATCTCATCGTTTTTTGCTCGTCATACAGGGCTAGCTACTCTTTTAAATGCCCCAAGAGATATCCACCTGATTATTACGATGAGATGTCTGAGATTATCAGCGTTTGGATCTATGAGTCTCATAATAGTATCCTATTTGAAGAATATTGGACTGAATGAGAAAGAGATTGGATATCTTTTAACAACTGTCGTCATTGGTGATTTGATTTTATCATTTTCGCTCGCACTGATATCAGACTCTATTGGTCGAAGAAATGTATTGTTTTTGTCATCATTTTTAATGACGATTACAGGAGTTATACTGTTCCTCTTCCCAAAAAATCTATACGTTGTGGCAGCTGTTCTATTCTTAGGAATTGTCACACATTCAGGAGGTGAAGTTGGGCCTTTCAGATCAATTGAGCAGAGTGCTATTTCATCATTATGTAAACTAGAAGATAGATCTGATATTTTCACATGGTACACGTTTAATGGAAATGTTTCAAGTGGACTTGGAAGCGTAATTATAGGGTACTTAGTTACTGAAACTGATTATGGCACATGTTTTGCATTTTATTCAGCTATTGGTGCGCTGCTGACCATCATCTCATTGCTATTGTCTGAAAAGATCGAGATCCATCAAGACATTACACTGAAACAGGAAAATGAGGGTGAACAAGAAGATCCTTCAGAGACTTCTAGTTTAATATCATTGAGACGGATAGAATTAGCCGATGACTCAAGGAAAGGAAGTTTCTTCTTACCTAACATCTCAGCAAAATCTTTACCAACTCTGCTACTGGTCACATTTCTGATTGATGTTGATTCTTTGGGGTTGTCAATAACTTCAAAGTCATGGACAGTTTATTACTTTCTTGAAAGGTATAGTCTTCCATCATCTAAGCTTGGTGTAATCTTTGGCGTGGCTTCATTCATAAGCGGTGCCAGTGTCCTTGTGAGCTCATATATCAGCAGGAGAATTGGTCCATTGAAAACAATGGTAATCACTCATACTATTTCATCGATTTTATTGACTTTGCAAGCTTTACCAATAGGGTACCATGAGATGACAACCCTGTTTTTGATTAGAGCTACAGTTAGAGCAATGGACTTACCTTCAAAACATGTTTTCATTTCCATGGTGGTGAAACCAAGTGAGAGAACCACGGCAATTGGATTCATAAACGCTTCTAAAACACTTATTGGAGCTGTTGCTCCGATTATCTCTGGCTATCTATCATCTAAAGGTTTGTTGTGGTCAGCTTTCCTCATAGCTGGGTTACTCAAGCTTACATACGATGCAGGTCTGTTTTTCAAATTCGTTGGAAAATATAAAGACCATTGAGGACTGAGTTAATGTAAGTCTGTGAACTTTTAGGCTGAAGACGTGTAGTACCAATTTCGAGAAAAAATCAAACTGTTCCCTTTCAGTTACCATTTAGTGAAACGTTTATTCAATGAAACCTTTGAAAATAAGTGCCACTGTATTTGTCTTCTTACTATGTCAAGGAGGCTAGTACACTTACCATGCGTGGTTTTGAGAGGCATAGAAAAACCAGAGTGCTGTTTATAAGGGCTAATCAGAGAGAAGAATTCGTTTTCTATTAGTAGTATGACAGCACTTACAAAGCAGCAGATTTGCGCTAGTATTTATGGGTAAAGTGTATAATAAACGGCTCAACAGTAAATTAAAAGCTAGAAAGAATGTTTAAAGCCCATATCCGGCTATTTGACACGTATTGACTCGTCTTTTGGTCTCATTTGTGGCTTCATCTGTGGACCCGTCGTTTGCTGCCAAAGTTCGGCACTTTTAAAAATTTCGCGATAAAAAATAAGTAAACAAACAAAGAATTGTAAACAAAAGATAAAACTATACGCCTAGTGCAATTGTAGAGTCTGGTGGCAACCAAGGAGGAGAGCTAAAGACTGTGCGTTAGCATGTTTCAACATACTGCAGACGAGCTATACGAAATCATACAGAGTGACAACTATGGTGAGTATCATTTTGTCAGAAATCACTCTTTAAAGTCTTTCACTAACCATATTATTATTTAGATCTGGAATCCAAACATCAAGCAATCGCTGATTTGAAAGCTCACATCAAAAGAGACTTCGTTGACTTGTCCCAAGTTCCGCGGTACTTTGAAGCGCTGAAAATAGCAAACAAAAGCCAGGATTTCAAGTTGTCCTCGCTAGCTTTCAGCTCAGTTTGCCATTTAGTCAAGAGAGTTGGTATGCAAGACCCAACTTCTTTGAGAAATTCATCAAAAACTGTCTTGCCGATTCTCATAAATAGGTTGTTGGATCCAAAAAGCAACTTCAAATCCCAGGCGAAGTCCTCATTAGAAACTTTCTGGCTGGCAACTCCTTCAATTGTGGAGAACTACATCAGAGATACTGCATTAATTCATTCAAATTTCAGAATAAGATCTGAATCAATAGTGTTCATATCCGACCTGATTGAACTTAATAAGAATTTTGAGTTTTTCTGCTTCCTTCCCAATTTAGTGAATCTTTTAAGAGATGATTCCATTGAAGTGGTGAAAAATGTGGAGGTGTTACTTCTCAAATACTTCACGTTCAATAAAAATAAGTTGCATGAGCTCGTTTTAGAATTCAAAAGTCAAAAAATTGAAGCCAAGCGGGCTGTAAAGATATTACGTGATTTAGATTTGGCTGCAGCCAATGCCTATGCAGCTGAGTCAAAGGCTCAACCCTCGAAACCTACAATAGACACGTTCAGCAATCTCGCGAGAAGCAAAAAGTCCATTCCATCGCTAACTTCGCATTTATCCAGGCCCTCATCCAGTTCGGCTTTATCTGTTGCGAAAGAGTTGCCTGAGATTTTGGCCAAAATCCAAACAGCAAAACTAGATGATTCAATAGTACCAATTCCAGTCAGAGCTGCCGATGATATACTTAGAGAGGCCGAAAAATTACTGCCGCCATTTCAAGGGAAGGAGACCGAGTTCAACTGGAACGGTAGAGAAAAGAGTATTGTTAGATTCAGAGGTTTAGTTGTCGCAAACTTTGAGGCCTATCCAGAAGAGTTAGTCCAGGCCACAAGAACGTTATGGGATGGTATAAATAAGGCAACATTATCATTGAGAACTACGCTATCATCCAATGGGTGTCAGTTAGTGAAAGAGTTAGCTGTCTATCTAACAAAGTATATTGATCCAATTGCTGAAGTTTTGTTCCAACCATTAGCTTCTTTGACATCAGCCACCAAGAAGATTGCCTCTTTGAACTCATTCGGTTCAATTGCAGTCTTACTAACAAACACTAGTTTCAACAGCAGATTGTTCAATCAGTGTTTTAGTTTATATCAGGAAAAGAATGTTCAACCAAGATTATACTCGTCAACGTTCTTGCAAATTTTCCTTTTGAAGCATGGATCTAAACTTGATTCACTGAACTTGGATACAAGCGTCAAATGGCTGACAAAAGGTGTCGCTGATCCTAATACAACTGTCAGAGAGTCTATGAGGGTCACTTTTTGGATATTTTATAGGAAATTTAAGGAACATGGTGATACACTTTTTTTGATGCTTGACTCTAACGTTCAAAAGAACTTGGAAAGATCAAGACCAAATGATATTAAAAGCCCTTTAGTCACTTCCAAAACCAAGCTTCCATCTACCACCAGAACAGGGTTTGGACAACAAAAGAGACAGTCCGTTAGAGAATTTGTCGCAGCAAAGCAAAGGGATAAACGTGCAACATCTAGTTCACAGTTAACTTCTACCAGAGAACAACAACAACCACAAAGACCACAACCAAACGAATATTCAGGCGAAACTAATACTACTCAACCCTCAATCTCTGAAATTGGAAGGCCAAATAGGATTGGTGTGCCTCAAAGGGTACGTCCATCAAGTGGCGAATTTCAACCTTTACAAAGACAGATTTCCAGAGGTTCATTACAACACCAAATCCACCATCAGCAGAATGCTTCTATTAGTCCAAGAGATGGCACAATTGATATCAACCAAGACCTCACAAATGATGCTAACTTGGAAAAAATCGAAGAGTTGAAGAAACTATTAAGATCCCCTTTGACTAGGGAGCGAACGGATGGTGTTCACCAACTTGAGAAGTTATTGTTATCTGGCGACACAATCATTCCTGACCTATCATCAACTCTTTTCAACCTGGTCATTCTTGACACATTATTGCTAAATCCGTTGTTGAATCATTCACATTTTTTCAAGATTATTGATATTTCTCTAGCCCTAAAAGTTTTAGCTATCAATAAGCGCGACCTATCCATATTACTAGACACTCTTGATGCTGAAAAGGTAATCTACGGCTTAGTATCATTGGTAAGGTCTTTAGAACTGCTGAAGTTTGACAATGCACCATCCACTATGTTTCACATCAAGTACAAGAATCTATTCCTAGATTTTGCTATTCAAAGTGCTTATTCAATATTAGCATCAGATCAGGGAGAGGGGTTGAAAAGCGATTCGGTTATCAATAAGGAGATATGTCAAGTTATGTTCCCCTTATGCATTAGTGATTACCCAAGATATGATGAGTTAATCCTTCTCCTACACTCGCAGCAGCCTAATGTATTCCAAGAAGTTTTGAGTGGTTCCACTGCCTATATAAAATCTAAAATCAGTTCCATTTTGGATGAGTTTAGGGATAATGGTATTACGGAGGTTCATAATGAGAACAGTTTTACTGATCACGGGCTTAAAGATATGACCATGATTAACCCTTTGAACAGAAGCGCCAATGATCCAACCATTTCCATGCGAAACGGGTTTAGTACAGATATGACTATGATCATGCCAAACATCAAAGGTAATGTACCAGCTTCTGAAGCGTGCATCAAAGAACTAAATGAAGAGGATCAAATGGATGTCGATCTTGTTGGCGAGGACATGAAAGCTCAGACAGATAATGATGACCAGAAGGTGGAATATTTGAGTGATATCTTCAATCCATCCAGAGAGAATATCAAAGAGGTTGGTTCAGAAGGTGAAGGCGAGTTGGAAATAAAAGAAAACCTAATAGGTGAGATAAGGTCAATTGGTCCAATTATGCCCAGTACCACAGAAAATAGCGATCATGAAACAGAGACCGAAAGCAATAGAGGATTAAGTCACTCACCACATTCTCCATTCCTGGATGATTACGTTGAAGATGATAGAATTGATGGTCGCTTTCCTACTCATGAGTTGACAGAAAATATCACTAGTAAGATTAGTGAGATCTACATCTCTCCTGAGAAGAAAATGTTCAAAACTCCGGATAGAAAATCACTCAATTCGATAATTGATCATGCGGATCCTTTCTTCAGCAGAGCCAAAAAGCATATTGAAATCTTCGAGGACTCACCCGCCGCCGTTTCGCAGCAAGTCAACAAACGATTGGTCGACTTTGAATTGTCTAAATTTGATCTGTTGATGCAGGAGGAGGAAATTTCCATCAGAACAATCACTGAACTTTCAACAAGGCTCCAAGATGATCAGATCTCGAATAAGGAGTTGAATAAGTTGATCAAATCATTACACCAATTGATCAATGATGAAGATATTTTAAACTGGATCAGGCAGTCGGGTTTCAGACAGATCATGTCTAGTTTGGTTCATTATTTCAACAAAAGCATCAATATTACAAAGCAGTTATGCTACAAGGGTCTAATTGTGTTCAAAGAGTTGTTAATTGTTAGTGAATATCTTGGAAATTTGATCACTTTAGAGGAAGTTATGTCAATTTGGAACATCATGACAATGATTGTTGAAAACTTGAAAGATTTCAAGAACGGGATTTTTATCTCTATTGATGAACTAGTTGACGATTTATTGGATTTGAACTTGAGTGGGAATAAGCTAGAAATTATCAAAAGTTGTTGTGTTTCGTTGAAGACTCAGAAAGATCATTTGCTATTGACTTCATTCTACCTGTTGACATTAACTAAATGCATTGAGAGGGAAAGTTTAACACTGGAACAGATTAAAGACATTGACAGTACAGTTTTCAAATATTTGTCGTATCATGAGGTTGAAGTTAGAAGACTGACCATCATAATTTACTCAAAGTGTAAGAGAAAGTTACAAGAGTTTGATCAGAATTCCAGCAATGATCACAAGTTTGAAGGTCATCGTGATGAGAAGAAGATTGCCCATGACACATATAATGACGTGTTTCAGAAATTGAGCTTGCCTCAAAGAAAGTTAGTGGATTACTACTGCGAGAATTAAACATATTTATCCATTACTCATTGGAAATAGCCTAATTAGATGAATATTATTTATTTAAATTTGTAGAAATCTCACTCAACGTCTGAACTTATTGCTTGAGAATGAGGAGCGTGGTCTTGTACAATTCTCATTCCCATCTTGCACACTTGAAGATTTAGCTCTTTGTAATGACCCAATCTTCATATGTGTGGAGAGCCTCTGTGCAAGTTGTGAAGTGGAGGCACGTTGTTTTGACCCCCTATTAGCATTATTATTAGCTATATTACTGCTTCCTGATGGCGGTTGATGCAAAGGTAGTATTCGTGGCTGGCCTTTAGAAGATTGACCATGTGGAGTAATGAAATTATTTGATGAAGGAATTGAGGTATTAGGAGAACCATTAGAGTACGGTAAACCTTTAGAGCCTGATGAAAGGGTGCAATTGCTGTTGGAGCTGCCCATTCGATTTACAACAGGATGAAGATTATTCCCTAGAGGAACATTGGATCTTAATGGTGAGCCATGATGACTGAGAATGTTCGTCGACTCTGCAATTTTCGACTTTGCAAATTCCATCGAGCTATTTGGGCCTTGAGGAGATTGAACTTTGCTGAAATTCTTTATTTGGTTGGTGCTTGTGTAATGTGGAGCATAAGGTTTATTTACTGAAGATTTTTGGCTTGAATTCTTTTTGATCTGTTTGATGAATGTGTCTGAGATTGTGTCTCTACTTGAAGTTTCAACCATGCCGCATCCGGTGCTCCCAAAAGAATCATCAACTCCTAGATCAATTGTCGTAGGTCTGTGACTAGATTGTTCTTGGTTTCGAGGGTAACTTTTGGCAAAGTTTCTCAAATTATTATTCTCTTGCTGCAATTGCTGTACTTTTAAGCCTAGACCCTCAACCTCTGATATCTTCTCCTTTGCTAACAATAACAATTGTTTCTGCTTGTTCATCTTTTGGAGCAACTTTCCTATCGTTGATTCTTGGTACTGAATCCTCTCCATCATACCGACATACTGAAACTGGGCAACAGCAAACAATTGCTCCACCTGCGTAGGGAAAGGTGTCAAAAAGGGACGTATATCTTGAGGAACTCTTTGGTCAAGCCTCACGATGGTTACATTCTTATGATTACATGCCAGGCAGACAGGAATATTGGGTCCACGCGACTGTGCTGTAGATGTTAGTCAATCTCGATGAAGGTCTACGCATTCTCGACACGTATGTCAATAAATTATGGTATAAGATAATACTGTTTATATGGTCTCTGCACAAGATATGGGCGCAAGAGGTCAAGAACAAGTCCTTGCTTGAAACTACATCGTGGCAGACACTGCAGCTCACAAATGGCAGGTTTAAGTCGATCAGATCGCCCATTTTCCTTTAGCCGCCATGAAACTAACCAGCACCAAAACAATAAAAAGTAAACAAATAAGTTAACAAAGTGGTGATTTACCAAAATCGGGAAAAAAGCGCGAAATGGTACACGCCGCATGATTATAGTATTTTGGATCAGTTGGCCGCAAACGGGGCTTCATTCACCGGTTATTCACCGGTTCCGGTGCAAAGTAAAGTTTGATTCTCGATGCGGTCGGAGAAAAAAAATTGGGTCTAAATGATTCATCCAACTTCAGGACTTCTTTTGTTTGACTTTTTAGACCAGCAAAAGAATTCTAATTTCACGATGTTACGTTTAAACACTGCTATGAGATCTGCCATCAGATCTTCCCACTTCACCTCTTCCAATGCCTTTGCATCTTACCGTCAATTCTCTCAAACTAGAATTGATCTAGATAAGATCAAAGTTAAGACACCAATTGTCGAACTGGATGGTGATGAAATGACCAGAATCATCTGGCAAAGAATCAAAGACACTTTGATCTTGCCATACTTGGATGTTGACTTGAAATACTACGATTTAGGTGTTCAATCAAGAGATGCTACCGATGATCAAATTACCATTGATTCAGCCAACGCTATTAAGAAATACGGTGTTGGTATCAAATGTGCCACAATCACACCAGATGAACAAAGAGTCGAAGAGTTTGGTTTGAAAAAAATGTGGAGATCGCCAAACGGTACCATCAGAAACATCTTAGGAGGTACTGTCTTCAGAGAACCAATTGTCATTCCAAGAATCCCAAGATTAGTACCAGGTTGGGAGAAACCAATCATTATTGGTAGACACGCTCATGGTGATCAATACAAAGCTACTGATATTGTCATCCCATCTGCCGGTAAATTGGAATTAGTCTACACTCCAACTGATGGTTCAGAAGCCAAAACTTTAGAAGTTTACGATTACAAAGGACCAGGTGTCGGTTTAGCCATGTACAACACCGATGAATCAATTGAAGGTTTTGCTCATTCTTCTTTCAAGTTAGCAATTACCAAGAAGTTGAATTTGTTCTTGTCCACTAAGAACACTATCTTGAAACAATACGATGGTAGATTCAAAGATATCTTTCAAGCAATCTACGATGCTGAATATAAGACTCAATTTGAAGCACTAGATATCTACTACGAACACAGATTGATCGATGACATGGTTGCCCAAATGGTTAAATCCAAAGGTGGTTTCATCATGGCTTTGAAAAACTACGATGGTGATGTTCAATCCGATATTGTTGCCCAAGGTTTTGGATCATTAGGTTTAATGACTTCAGTTTTAGTTACCCCAGATGGTAAAGCTTTCGAATCCGAAGCTGCTCATGGTACTGTCACCAGACATTACAGACAACATCAACAAGGTAAAGAAACCTCAACCAACTCTATTGCATCCATCTTTGCCTGGACTAGAGGTCTTGCTCAAAGAGGTAGACTAGATGGTACTGAAGATGTTGTTAAATTTGCTGAATTGTTGGAAAAAGCCACCTTGGACACTGTTCAAGAAGATGGTATCATGACTAAAGATTTAGCTTTGGCCACTGGTAGAACTGACAGAGAATCTTACGTCACAACCACTGAATTCTTGGAGGCTGTTGAAAAAAGATTGAAAACTCAAGTCGAAGCTCAAGTTTAAAGTTGATGCTTACTGAAGGGGAACATTCTAACATACTGAATTGTTGTCTGTTTTCCGTAAATTAATTATTTCATATTTATGTCATTGATGTTGAGTCTTTATGCTTAAAGTATACACTCTCTCATTGTTTATATTAGGGATACATAGCAAGGGAAATGCTGGTCATAATGTTACGTTTTTTATTTTTATTTTGTTATTTGTATCTCACTCTGTAGTAGTAGTTTCAGGTTCTTGCCATTCTAAAAACTCCCATAGATAAACCAGGCCGTAGTATGTCGTAAATGTGAAAGCCAATACTTTCACCAATGGTTTACCAAATTTTCTATAAAACAGCGCCTAGGAGTAACAGTTAGTAAATATGCTCAAGCATGTCATTCATAAGCTGATACATACATGTGCTGATGGGGGTGGTGGACTATTAGGCTGTTGTTGTTGATTTTGAGATTGTGATGAATTGACTTGGGTCTGCTGCACTTTTGGACTATTGAGCAATCTGCGTGACGTAGATAGCAGTTTTCTGGATTGATCAAGGTGCACTCGGCTCACGGGACCTTTAAATAGTATTCTTTGAAGCATTATAGAGTTCAAAAGTTGTGGAGATAGTGAACCGTAGAGTGCAAAGTGTTTTTTTTTTTTTTTGTCTTGATCATCTGGGGGAAGATTTCACAGCTTTTCAAGTCACGAAGAAAGAAGTAGCGGAGTGATAATGACTGTTCAACTACATGAAATCAGGTTATTCTATACAAGTGGTACTTTATTTTTATACAAGTGTTCTAGTTCTCCGGATTTAGGGCCCTGTACTCTCTTTCCAAACCTCTCACGGTTCTCCAGAGCAGATTTCTCTCAGCGTCAGAGGCCTCACCACAAGCAACCCATCTGATCTTCCCTTCATGATCTAAGACATAAATGAAACCACCGTAAGTGTTTTCTAGATGTATTTGTTCCCTTAGATCCAAACTGATGTTTTTTCTTGGAATGATGAAGTATTTACCATGTCTTGATTCATGGGTGATCTTTCTCAAACCTGACTTGGACAACTTGATGAAAAATGCCTTTAAGCCGTTCTCAGTTATATTGAAGTCAACAATCTGGGAATTTGGGAAAGTGCTTTTGAAGTTTTCATGACCCTCCACTGCGAGATAATCGGTATCGGTAGTTTTGAAGAATGATTGTGAAGCCTTTTCACCAAGCTGTGAGGTATATGCCCGGATCACAGTGATTTTGCCCTTTATCGCGGGCAATGTTGGTATTAGTTTGGAGTTTAGCAAGGTTTCACCGTAGAAATTAGGGAAGAACAGTGCCTTATCAGCTTTCCAATAGGATGGTGGAGCAATGAAGAATTTACCGTTTGTTTTACGGTATGTATAAACATTGTACATCCCGCCTTTTGAAATCTCTTTCTCTAGTTCAGCCTGTCTTGCCTTATTCTTTTTAGGGTCCAGGAAATCTTTGTACTTTCTGTAGATCGATCTCTGGTCACCTTTATTATCTTCTATTGTTGGCTCGTTCTCGAGGCCGATTGGTTTGGTCAATGATTCAACGACATATTCCTTGGGTTTCGTGGCTGCTATTTGACGGTTCAGCTTCCCCAGAAACTGATGGTTCTGCGAGGTGGAGAATGTCCGTATCTGGTACCTGAGCTGAAATAGTTTACTGCTCATTGGAAAGTCTTCGGTTTTGAGTCTTCAACGGGTATCTACGTAGTTTGTGTTTTTCATTTTGTAGTTTTTCGTTTTCGGAGAAACGCTACATTACATACAACATGGTTATATAAATATTCTTGTATTTTTATGAAGCAAGCTAATGGGTATAATAATTCAAACCTTCTCTTATCCAGGAGATAAAGAAGAACAAGTTCAGAAGGATAACAGAACCTATGAAAAGACTAAAAAAGTGTAAATGTGTTTTTCGAAAAGAATAAAGGGTATCAGAACCATGCCATGTACCAGTGATGATATTTTAAAGATAGGGTAAAGTAAAAACATTCTCCTATAAGGTTTTTGGGATGTTAGATATAACGTCAGTCTATCTATAGCAACAAGCCAAATGCAAAGGCACCGACTAAGGCACCAATTGGAGCATTCAAATCTAAAGCTTCACCGGTTTGAGTGACAACAGAAGCAGTCGTAGCAGATTCTGATGCTTGTGCCACAACAGTGGAGAAACTGGATGATGGCTCAGCAGAAGTTGTTGGAACATCTGAAGATGTTGGCTCCTGAGTAGATGACTCTTCAGAAGTAGTTGATTCAACCACTTCGGAAGATGAAGTTGGGTCAGAAGAAGAGCTTGATGGAGCTTCTGAGAAAGACGACGATGATGATGATGATGAAGATGATGAAGAAGAAGAAGAAGAAGAAGAAGATGCAGCTGCAGAAGAAGATGAAGAGCTAGCTGAATTAGAGTTGACGTCTGCACCAACACCATCACAGGCAGATTCAAAGGCTTCGTAAGCGGTATCGGCATTATCATTTGGACAGATCGAGTCAAGACATGACTTGATGGCACTGGCCTCGTTCTCACACATGCAACCGACCTGATTTAAAGTGTTACATTCAGATGATGCTTGATTAACTTGTGCAACACATGCTAGAAGACATGCTGGTGGTGTAGCGATGGCTTGTTTGGCCAATAAGGCAAGGATGGCAGCAGAGGAAAAAGTGAATGCTTTCATTGTTGTTGTTGATGTGGATGATAAATAAATATGAACCAGCGAAAGAACGAATGTTTCAAGAATTTGAAAAGGTGGTGCTTATAGTGAAGAGCACAAACAGACGGAAAAAAAAGATCAAATCTACTTCTCGATCTGGTTAATTGGTGCTAAAAATAGCACTTTTCCTCGAGCTGGCTGCTGGGACGTCCACTTTGGGAATATCCGGGGGTAACAGAAGGTCGGAAGTGGGGCACCATTTCCGGGAAGATCTAACCGGAATTCAGATCCGGTACCAGACCCTTTTTTTGTTGTTTAGTTGACGACCTAAACGGTTGATAATACTCTCCCACCTTGGTAGAGGCCAAGGAACAGGGAAGACATTGCTAATGGAACTGAAATCGTCAATTACAATGGCCGACTGTTGATAGCGTTGCTTCTTGTAGATCGGCTATTCGTTTTTCTTCAAGAAATTACCTCTTCACGTAATGCACTACAGAGTTAATCATTAACAAGTTCTGTGCAGCTCGCACACTTTATACGACACCTCCAAATTCCTTTTTTAGGAATACGTCATGTAGAAAGGTTCCAATAAAAAGTACCAGTACTATTATAGGAGACCTGTCCAGTTGTGATAACACCCTCTTGTTATCATATTCATATATGCTTAAGAGTAAAGATCCGAATTAGTGGGGCAGAAACCCAAATTACGTAAATCTGAAAATTCAATCGAGGCAATTCATCGCTTAAAGCGTCATCTTACTATATACTCAACAACCCTTGTCGCCTGTCAACCACCGTTGTTCTATAGACCTCTACAGCTCTAGACCATTTTGGAGAGTATTCCCTCGTTAGCTGCTATACCCCTGTATCTGCTTGTGTAGCGATATATCTGGTCAGCCGTCCGACATCGAATGAGAAACTGTTTTCATCGATTGCCGTCTCTATCCAATTCTCTAATTTGCCACTCATCAATCCGTTCATCAACAAGAACATTCAAAAGCCCCTTCGCCATCACCCCATACCAGTTCAGAACCAATATGACCTTCAATACTTCGAACAGTATCCAAAAGCCGGATCTTGATGACAGAGAGTATAAGATTATCACTTTACAAAATGGATTAACCGCTCTTTTGATAAGTGACCCAAAAACTGATAAATCTGCAGCTGCTTTAGACGTTAATGTCGGTGCCTTTAGTGATTATGAACATTTGCCAGGTTTAGCTCATTTCTGTGAGCATCTTTTGTTCATGGGTACCAAGAAATACCCTTCAGAAAACGAGTATTCCTCTTACCTCTCAAATCATGGTGGCCATTCAAACGCCTATACCGCGGCTGAAGATACCAATTATTATTTTGAGATCAATCACCAGTACCTTGAAGGTGCCTTGGATAGATTCTCCCAATTCTTTATCGAACCATTGTTTGATCCATCTGGTAAGGACCGTGAAATTAGAGCTGTTGATTCAGAAAACAAGAAAAACTTACAGAATGACACTTGGAGATTATACCAATTGAGTAAATCCCTATCAAACCCAGAACATCCTTATCATAAGTTCTCAACTGGTAATTTGACTACTTTAGGAACAGACCCTGAATCAAAAGGAATTGATGTCAGAGATGAGTTATTGAGATTTTACAAAGATTCATATTCTTCGAACTTGATGAAACTTGCTGTCATTGGCAGAGAGGATTTGTCAACTTTAGAACAGTGGGTCTTGGAGAAATTCACCTCTGTGCCTAATTACAATAGACCTAAACCAACTTTTGAAGGTTCAGTTTACACTCCAAAAGAATTGAAGAAATTGATTAAAGCCAGACCAGTCATGAGTAAAAACAAATTGAGCTTGTCATTTGTTGTTCCTGATCATGAAAAGCATTGGGAAGTTCAAACATCTCACTACTATAGTCATTTGATAGGTCATGAAGGTGATGGTTCATTGTTTGCAACCCTAAAATCATTGGGATTAGTCGATGGGTTGAGTGCTGGAGGTTATACCATCTCTGAAGGAAACGCTGAGTTTGGAATCGATATTGACCTAACTGAGGCTGGATTAGAAAATTTCGAAGATATTCTGGTATATGTTTTCCAATACATCAAGCTACTCAAAGAGTCTGGTCCTCAAGAATATGTTTTCGAAGAGTTGAAAGAAGTGGGTGAAGTGAACTTTAAATTCAAACAAAAATCTTCACCATCTGCTACAGTCTCCAAATTAGCCAAAGATTTACAAAAGACTTTTGTGCCTCCTGAATACATTTTGAGCAAGCATGTTCTCAGAAAATACGATCCTAAGCTGATTGCAGAGTATAGTGATCATCTAAACGCTGATAATTTGAGAATTACTTTGATCTCCCAAAAAGTTGAGACTGATTTGAAGGAAAAATGGTACGGAACTGACTATTCAATAGCTGATATCTCAGATAGCTTATTCCAAAGAATCTCTAATGTTGAAACAAACACTAAATTCCATCTGCCAATCAAAAACGATTTCATTCCAACTAACTTCGATGTCGAGAAGTTGGACAATGTTACACCATCAAAGAAACCAGTTTTAATAAGAGATGACTCCAAATTAAGATTCTGGTTCAAGAAAGATGATCAATTCTGGGTTCCTAAAGGCTATATTCAACTGTCGTTCAATCTACCAGCAACCGGCTCTACGCCAGTTAATTTCGTATTGACATCATTATATGCTGAATTAGTTAAGGATTCTTTGACAGATACATCTTATCAAGCTGAACTAGCTCGATTGAAATTTGACTTTTTGATTAGCAAAGAAGGTTTAATTTTAAGCGTTTCCGGTTACAACCAAAAATCACCGGTGTTATTGAAGGCTGTCTTGGAGAAAATTGTCTCTTTCAAAGCCAGTGAGGAAAGATTCAATGTCATCAAGGAGAAAAGCTTGAGATCTTACAGAAATCATTTTTACAATCCGCCATATAATTTAGTTACTGGTATCTTCTCCAGCATTATCAATGATAAGTCTTGGTCAACAGAGGAAAAGCTATCAGTTGTGGAAAAGATTGAATTCAAAGATTTAGAAAGCTTCATCCCATTAATTTTCAAACAGGCCTTTATCGAAGGTTTGATTACTGGTAACTTCTACAAGAATGAGACTCACGAAATTATCAAGATTGTTGAAGACACGATCAAATTTGAACCATTGACGGTATCCCAGCACTCAAGACCAAGATCCTTCTTGTTGCCAAAAGCTAAAACTTTTAAATTAGATAAGGTTTTACCAGATGAAGAGAACATTAATTCGTGTATCCAGTACTTTATCCAAGTCGGTGAAGTTACAAATGATAAAGCATATGCTAAAACTGATTTGATTGGCCAATTGGTCAAAGAACCTGCATTTGACGTGTTACGTACCAAGGAACAATTAGGTTATATTGTTTTCAGTGGTGTTTTGGAAACGAGAACAACCTTTGGATTTAGAATCATTATTCAAAGTGAAAGAAATTCAAGCTACTTAGAATCGAGAATTGTCAACTTTTTAGGCAGCTATCTTGAAACTTTGAAAGGTTTATCAGAAGAAGAGTTTGAACAGAACAAGGAGGCTTTGATCAATAAGAAATTACAAGCTTTAAAGAATTTAGGAGAAGAGAACAACAGATATTTCCGTCATCTTGCCTCTGGTTACTATGATTTCCTGCAACATGAAAAGGATGCTGCTTTGATCAAAGAGATCACCAAGGAAGAATTGATTCAGTTTTATCAAGATTTCATAATCAACACCGAAAACTCAAAATTCATTGTCAACTTGCATGCTAAAGGCAATACTGATGAAAGTAAAGTTGATGGTTATCCAACTGGTACAGCCGTTGAGGACTACAGTGTATTCAAAGGACAGTTGTATTTGACTCCAGCTCCTCAGCCTGTTGAAGATTTGACGTTCAGCACTTTTGGCTCAAAGCTATAAATGTTGTTAAAGTAAATTTATAGATCATTCCCGATTTAGATCCCTTTAGATCAACCTGTTGTCTGATTTTTGTTTTACAGGAAACGTATTTGTTATATTATCACATCTGTAGATGATTAATCGTAACATGTCCCAATCTTGCCTTATACAACCGCCACTTTTAACTCGCGTTCAGACCTTCAAGATAGAATGAAGTCAGACAATGTAATTTCCAGAATCTGGATTACCTGCAACAGAGTATATCCCTATTTTGATGAAAGTATAGTGTGGAACATTGAGACTTGCATGGGACGAAGTCTTGTATTTTCTTTCAATTCGATAATTGGAAACTTTGATGATGGTGGTATACACTACGTTGAAGATGATTTTAAGGTTGAGATAAGATATTGAACTAACAAGGTGACGTAGAGCTAATATATAAGATCCATCTAGAGCGGACAGTTTCAGATGAAATAGGGCTGAGAGGGGGTAATACACAATATTCTTCCGAATGACAACGCTCATACGACAAAGCTACCAAAAGCAAAATAACAGCAAACTATGCATTAAATAATACACATGTACACTGTACAACTATACCATATATACAAAACGATATATCCTTTCATCGACATTCAGAGCTCATCGCCTTCCTTAGAAGACTCACGAGTTCCAAACTTCCTATCCAGGATAGCTTCAATCTAGGAAACGAACATTAACGGGATTGCGGTCCCTGTAATGGCAATGAAGTTACTTAGGAAATGTAAACTCATCGTGGCAAATGTTTCCATGTATAAAATACTTTTTGATTGAAGAAAGGAAAAAAAAAGTGTGTAGTAGAAGGCAAAGAGAGAGGGAAGTAGAATTTTTTTTTATGGTGAGAATTTGCAGGGGCTCCATAATTTTTGATTTAGAGAGGGCTCCGTCTAATATCTTGATAGGGACCAAATAGATTCAATTTTCTTTTCAGGCGATATCCTTTCTTAGCCCTTCCTTTCATTGGTATTCTTGTACCATATTCCTTGGATAAGTTCAATTACAAGTCAAAAGGGACACAATATACAACAGTATAGTGGGATCAAGGCTAAAATGTGAACTCAAAGAAAGATTTGACACAAATTTTCCTCTGAAAAGCCGAAGCCCTATTATTCATCATGTGACTTTAGTAAGGGCCCTTGTTAGTTTTTGTGACCGCGAAAATGTCCAATGTTTTAGAAATGTCGCGAAACAACGCATTTTTCAGATTTCGCGACTCGAGTTTCCGCTGATTTTGTACGGGAAATTTGGCGTTGAGCGCTGAGAAAGTCTGGTTCGGACCGCATTCTGATTGCAAAAAATTGTTGTAGCCAATTTGATTGAAATTAACAATTCACAACACCTTTGGAAACACCAAGTACAGATTAAGACAACAGATTAATGTAAGTGGACACACAATACTGGAGGCCCTGTGAAGATGTGAGCAGTGACGAATGCAATACCTCAAAGACAGCTCTAAACACGGTCAGATCACAGACTATCATTATGTCGAGCTCAAATAATTTTCCATTTCAACAAGCATAACACTTTATATTACATCGTGAACATTGAGCGAAGCATGGCAGACTATCCACGAAGTCGCCGACATCTAAATTATATTCGTCATAAGTGCATGTCAAGTATCCACCAGAGATGATACCGACCCCAGCAAAATATTTGAACTGAACCAATGTCAGCATATATATCACAACTACATTCAGTCTACTCTCATCCACTAATTTGGCCTGTGGTAGCTTCGCAACTCGCAGAAGAAGAAATACTAACTCAATCTCAGCAATATGGCTCACGAAAACGTTTGGTTCTCACACCCAAGAAATTACGGTAAAGGTGGCCGTCAATGTAGAGTTTGTTCATCTCACTCTGGTTTAGTCAGAAAATACGGATTAAACTTATGTCGTCAATGTTTCAGAGAAAAGGCTAAAGATATCGGTTTCACCAAATACCGTTAAGAAACCACAATTGTCAAGTCTTTATACGTTCAATTATCAATGAATTAATAAAAGGTTTTAGTTGGCATGAAGTTTTGAATATATGATGGTTTGAATGCTTTTTCGGTCAATCATGGTGCTTTCGTGTATTTAAGATGGTTTTAATTTAAGAAAAAGTTACAAATAATGTCCTTTAACGTAGTGTCACTGGTGGTCAGTGGCCAACTTAAGCTCTACCTGTGTCGGAGGACCGTTGGAAGGACCGTTTCTTGGATTTCCGAGGGGGGCTCTGTGCGTGCCGCCACCGTTTTTCGGCTGGATTCTGATACATGATACCCATCTGATTTTAACTCCACACAGCTTACAGACTTACAAAACAATTAATTGAGTAGTACTTTACTGGCTCCAATATAATGTCATCGAATCATTTCAAGTGTAACTCATGTGCCATCCAATTTCTGGACTCTGATGCTCAGAGATATCATATGAAGACCGATTGGCACAAGTATAACTTGAAGAGAAGGGTTGTTGGCTTGACGCCAGTGGATGCCGCTATCTTTGCTGAGAAGTTGGATCAATCTAGACAATACACTGAGGAATTGGATGAGTTTGGGTTTAAGGTGCTGCCAGATGTGAAGAGGGATGGTAAAGCTGGGAAGGCTCTTAGTAGCAGAGCTGGTTTACATATTCAACAGACAAGAGGAAGACATAATGAGATCAATAATGGTGGGCCTGAAAGAGACATATCTCCTGCGAGTACTGTCGCTAGTGGAATGTCACATTTCTCATTAGGTGAATCGGTTTATAGTCATACGGGAACCCACACCGATATCGACAGCAACTTTGAAACTGCATCTGAGGCCGAAACTCATAGCAATGTTGAAGACGACAACTACCAGGACTTGAGATCAGAAACTGGTGAGGATCACGAAATAGATGGGGAGATAGATGAAGATTATGAGAGATCCATACAGCCTATAACATCATGCATATTCTGCGGTATTCCATTTGGTGAAGTCGAAACTAACGTTACTCATATGTTCAAAAATCACGGACTATATATTCCTGAGAGATCCTATTTGACAAACTTAAAAGGCTTGCTAGAACATTTAATCTCGGTTATTGTGCTCGATAATGAATGTCTGTGTTGCAGTTTCAAGGGGAAGAATTTGGAAAGTATAAGAGCACATAGTACTTCTAAAGGACATTGTCGTTTGCCATTTGAGACCAAAGAAGAAAGAGAAGAGTTTGCTAGCTTTTATGATTTTTCTTCCATCAATTCGGAGGTAAAGGCATCGAAATCTAAGAAACGTGTTGGTTTCGCTGCTGACAACGAAGAAGTTACTATAAGTCAGCAGGATTATTCCGATGACGACAGTGGCTTCAGCTCTGATAGCGATAATGGAATCAATGACAATTATACAATTGCTACAATTGACCCAATAGACTCGCAATTGACGTTACCTAATGGTCAAAGATTAGGACATAGGTCACTGCAGAGATATTACAGACAAAACATCAATGGTCCATTGACTCCATCTCAAGGACAATTGACAGTAGCTACAGCAGACAGAAGACTTGCTGGTGGAATAACATTACAGGAGCATAAGAAACAAGAAAAGGCGATCCATTTGACAGAAAATAAACTGAAGAGTAGAAATGTCGTACGTGACGTTAAGAGATTTAATTTCCAACCTCATTTCAGAGATCCAATGCTGGGTGGTTAGAGAAGATAACATCGTTGTTGATTCCATTTGTTATACTATAATTTTATATCCTCTGTGAAATGTATTACTTATCCCCACCAAATCCTTTCAAGACAAACGATCTTCCAGATAGTTTTCTAACTGCTGATCTTAATTCACTTTCACGGGTCTTTTCAGCATCAGAAGATTTTGGTTCCTTCCTTTCCAGAGGGTCATCCATTTCTGCCATTGGTGTAACAGAATACTTTGGTAAGGTTTTCTCATTTGATATACTAGTTCTGTTTTTCAATAGTGAAGCTTCTTGTTCTCGTTGAACGTTTCTGAATCTTTGTAGTAATTCAGCCCATTTGAAATCTCTCTTAGCTAATATACTGGCAGAATCACTAACTGATGGAGATTCACGTAATTCAGATGGACCCATATTATTTGAAAATGTGTTAATAACACTTACACTGCTCAATCTGTTTCTTAAAGTTGTAAAAGCAGTTGATTGGGGTAGCAACATCAAGATACCATACAAACACTTGTATAAGTATGGATACTTTTCAGGCTCCAACAGTTGTAACCTCACTCTTGTGAAAACAGGAGATTCTAATAACTGGACCAATATATCAATCTGAATTAGGACATTGACAGTGATTTCAAAATCCACAAAGATCTGTAAAACAGAATATGCCAATTCATACGATTGTGCCAACAGGCATAATGCTAAAGTGGCAGGAGCATTGTTACACCATACTTTGAAAAGAGTTGAAAAAAATTCCCAATCATCTTTATCTTCCAAGTTTCGTAGTCTTTTTCTCAGACCTGATAATTCTGGTGCAGTTATGAAATTGTTATTCAAGATCTGGATTAAAATTCCGACGAACGCTGAGTCCTTTTCTTTTTCTAAGACCTTCGCCAAAGTCTGGTAAACTCTAACAGGGTCCAATGAGATACATAATCTTCTAAGGATGAAGTTACCTCTAGATTCTAATAATTTGGAATCCGCTTTGAATAATTCTAGTAGGTCAATCATGAAAAACTGGAACGTCTCATCATCACTTTCATATGAAATTTCACTAATCAATTGTAAATCTCTATAAATAACCTCCTCGCTTGAATCAGATAATGCCTTTAGCAAAGTGGTGAAAGTATCATTATGTTCAAGCAATTGTTTTGGAGATTTCTTGTGTAACATTTTCAACCAATCCAAAGTTGTGACTTTTGTTATTTCCTTCTCAGTTAGGAAATTTAGCGTTAATGTGTTGATTGTCATTTTATAGTTCAATTTTTCTTCATCTTCTGGACCTAGGTTAGAAATGAAAGTCAGTAATTTATCGTTCAATTCTTTAGAGCTTCCTTGTGAACTTGAGCCACTTTCTTGATTTGGCATTGTGGTCAACAAAACTGATAATAGCTTTGGCAAATACTGAATGAAACTTTGGGGAGATATCTCCAGTAGAGTTTCAAGCCATGTCAAGACAACAAGCTTAATTTTTTCATCACTTGAGTCAATGAATGAGATTAATATTTCAATAATCTTCGGATAGTCTAAGTGAACATCTTGACCGGGTATATAAATTTCACCATTATGTGTTTCTAAGATTGGCTGCTCACTTGATTGAATGTCAGAATCTGGAAACTTCTCATAATCAAGAGAATTTGTATCATCGGCTTGATCTTCTTCGACTTGACCACCGTTGGAGTCGTTATTAGTCTCGACAGGCTTGATCTTATTTGGAGTAGAGGTATCGATGTCCGTGATGGTTATACTATTCTTCAATCTCGTATCGTTTGCAAATTGTTCCTTAGAAGCAACAACTTTCTTTTCATCTTTTACAAGTTTTTGAATCTCGCTAACTCTTCTAATCTCATGCAAGAAAACATCTAGAGCAGATTGGGTCAATACTCGAACATCACTGTGCGAATCCTTCAAGAATGTCAACAGACCACCTAGGAAAGCAGGAAGATACGAAATCAATTCCAAATCAGGGACTGAGTTCAACAAAGTAATCCAAGATACTAGGAAGACTCTTGTGAAAGGATCAATAGTATTGATTCTTTCTATCAACAGAGGTATGAATTTGGACAATGAAAATGCGGTTGGTTCTTGTGGTGATTGTAGTTGTAAAGTCTGTCCATTCATATCTTTGTAGACAGATTGAGTTGCACTTTTGTAATCCATCTCTGGGTTCTGTTGGATGACACTGATATAAGAGGTGGCCTTCTCACAGACAATGTCCTTGATTAATCTATCCAACAAGTCTGCACCATTTTTAACAGACGGCTCAGAGTCTGCAGCCAATTTACAGAGAACATCAAAAATCTCATTGAAATACAACAGGATCTCACCTTTTGCCACTTTAGAGATATTGTAAAGACTCTCACATGCATAATATCTGACACCTGCATCCTGATCACCGAAACATGCCAACACTGGGTGAATAATGTCTTGTAAATACAGGGCAACTTCATTTTGACCTAAAGCAATCGCGGTAGCTGCCAGCCCAATAAGACCACCATTTCTGGCATTTGGCTGATGAACTGCATACGCGTAGTCACGAGACAGCTGGCTGATGATGTCTTTGATCTTCTGCGTCTCTCTGTCAGCTACGCAGTCCCTTATTACTTGTTCCAACTCGAGCGCGCGGGCTTTCCGCTTCTCGTAGAGCCTGTCGCTGAGCCCTTTGATGATACCCTTATCTGCAGGAAGATGTTAGCATTTAGTACAAACCCCGTAACGATTTTCAGTGTTCTTACCCATTAGAATTGCCACAGATCCAGTACAACTATGTTAAAGACAGTCGATTTGCTTTGTTTGTTTTGATTTACAAATCTGGAGTTTGTTTGAAGCCCCGGGTTCCCGTGGGGCTGCATTACGAGAACTGATGGCTGATGGCTGCTACTGCTACTGCTACTGCTACTGCTACGTGAGCTACTACTGTTAATGGTGCTCTTCTGTATTGCCTTCGCAGAGTCAGTCTTCGGTAGATATTTGCAGTGCTAAGTAGAATATATATCTCGTAGAATCCTACTGCTGTTGGCAGTTCTCCTCCAGGTCCTTCTCAATATCTTTACCCAAGTCTTCTGGCAAGTCATCACCATCAAACTGGAAACCAGGTAGCCCAGTCTTGCTCAAATCATCCGTCAAATCAGGGGGTGGATTCCCAGAGTTCTGCATCTCCTCTAGCTTCTGCGAGATAAAGGCTCTATGAGGTTTCGATTGATCTGAATATGACTCTTCCTCGAACTTAGCAACGATGCTCTCCACAATCTCAGATTGCAGCGTGTAACGTTTCAAGTCCTCATCTGGTGTCTTCTCTTTATTCTCATTGATCCATTTCGGATATTTGGCACGGAGATCTTTCAAAGGTTCGTAAATAATTGCCTTTGACGCCAATTGATCTAACAGATCACCCAAGAGGTCACCAATGTTAAAATCATCAGAGCCCAAATCACCTTGTCCGTCACCAAGGTTCAACTGTTTCAACAGATTCTCTAGTAACTGATCCGGTTCTTCATCTTTGATCGACTGATCGACTTTAGACCCACTTTCTTTCAGTCTGTTCAACGTGCTGGAGATTGTATCTTTCAAATTAGTAGGGATCTTCTCTTCCTTATTGTCATTGTCTTTCGCCTGCGTTTCAAACTCTGTGACATTTTTCAACAATGACTCGAATTGGGCCTTAGCCTCGGGCGAATCCCCCTCTAATTCCTTCAAAACGCTTTCCAATTGGCTTGATAATTCCTCCTCATTCGTGTTAGACGAGGGTAATGGCGGTTTTGAATCTTTATTTCCTTCAGTTTTGCTCTGGTTTGCCTCTTTTGCTAACTCCTCGGCTGGTTTACTCAGTATTTCGTCCTGGAACTCGTCCAAGTAGTCGTCTAGATCGTCTAAGTCATCCTCTTCAACGGGATTTTTCGTTAGATTTGACATTTCAGCTCCGTAATTCAACAACCAAGAATCCTGTAAGTCCTTCCTATCACTGCTTTAGTGACTTTTACCAGCTTGGAATGCTTTTTGTGGAGAAATCAAGAAGATCTCAAAAATGACTACAAGTTAAAGACTGAAGACTTCGCGAAAAAAGCGACAGAATGCGGAAATATTCGCGAAACCAAACTTTGTTTTGCGAACTTTGGAAGATAAACAGTAGTCATTTTGGCTCCATTTGTGTTGCCATCTCGTGGATTCAGCCGCTGTCATGTCCAATTTGCTCAAGAGCCGTCTTCAGGAGGAGAGAAAGCAGTGGAGGAAAGACCACCCGTTTGGGTTTTACGCAAAACCTATCAAGGCTGCTGATGGGTCTTTGGATTTACAAAATTGGGTAGCTGGTATTCCAGGTAAAGAAAACACAATATGGGCAGATGCCGTATATCCTATAACGCTCACGTTTCCTGACGACTACCCTTCAAAACCTCCAAAGGTGAAATTCCCTGCTGGTTTCTACCATCCAAATGTCTACCCTTCAGGTACTATTTGTCTATCGATCTTGAATGAAGATCAAGATTGGAGACCTGCTATCAATTTGAAGACCATTACCCTAGGTATTCAGGAGTTGTTGGACTCTCCAAACCCTGATTCGCCTGCGCAAGAACCTGCATGGAGAGCATTCGGTAAAGATAGACCACTTTACGAAAAAAAAGTTTTAGATCAAGCTAAGAGATACATAAAATAACATAATAGAGGGTCTCCGCTTTCAAAGACGAAAATACTCTTCGATGGTCTATATCTTTTTTACTTGGTTATGTTTATTTGCGTGTACTGTGTATGTCGTATATACTTAACTAATCTAATGTATCATATATTCAACAGAACGTAGCTCATTTGATCAAGCTATTTAGCCTCGCTTCTTTTGTATTGAATGAATCTTCCTAAATTGTTGAATACTTCTTCAGCTTTCAACTTCAATCCTGGATTCTTATTCTTATCTATCAATTTGACCGCGGTCTTAACAGCCGGCGTTAGCTCTTCCAAAGTAGACAAATATCCTTCATTAACAAAAACAGGACCGTCATAATCGAACTCAGAGTCACCGTAAATCTCATAAAACATATCCAAGATTTCAATAGCCAAAACAGATGAAAGTTTTGGCAATGAATCCAACTGTTGAATGAAAAACTTGGAAATTTTCAAATTTCTTTCAATAGAGCCTTGCCTTTTAGCTATCGTGCCCAAGAATCCAACTAATCTCGTCAAGTATTCATCTTTCAACTCAGAATCAACCTCTGGATCATCCACTGTCTTTTGGAAATCGCTAATAACTTCATTAATGAAAGGTTCATCGATTTGGATCTCACTTCCAGCATTACTTGTGGCGAGAGCCCATAACACACCAAAAATATGAACTTTTTCTTCAATTTCCACATCTTTCAACTTCAAAACTGATTGCCAGATCTTAGAAGAAATGGAAACTTCAATATTTGCACCAATTTTCACAAATAACCAAGACAAATTATTCAATGCGGTTAAAGCACTTTGTCTGAACTCGGAATATGATAACAACGACAATAAAGCTTCTAAAATTGTCCCTGTTAAGAATTCAAGTAGATTCTCGAATTCCTTAGTTATATTTCCTTCCTCTGAGCCTCCTTCAAAGGCAGCATATTCGATTGCAGCTGTGATTAGTTCAACCGATAACTCAATTGATTGGAATTTCGATCTTGATTCCACTCTTTTCTTACTATCAATGTTCAAGTTCTCAACGTTGGCGTTGTCCACCTCTTTCAGTAGCACTGCTCTGTTTGCATCTATATCAATATCCTTAATTATAAACACGATTTGTTCTAATGAGTGAAGTAACGAAGAGTCTTTGTTGACAGTGGTGTTGAGGTCTAGTAGTTGTAACATAATACCCTTCATGTAGACTCTAGAAAGTTCGTTGCATCTTGGTGTGTCTTTCACAAACTGATCCAATACTTCAAAGTTGAATTCCCATTGTGATATCAGTGACTGCGTGAAGTCAAGAGACTGTGTGCTGAAATTATAAATCAAATCTAAAACGGCATTAAACAGGTTGATTGATGTTCTCAATGTCTTTTTCTCGTAATCGACTGCATACTCCAAGATCTTCTTCAAAAATCCAACAATAGGATCAATCTTTTCAAATATCTGTTCAAACAAAAGGTCAGCAGAGTCACCTAATCCGACAATTAAAGAAATCAAATTCTCCAAGTAATCAAATAATAATGCAGTTTCAACTTTTCCATTTTTCCCATCTCCTTTCACAAGTCCATCAAAGGAAACTTTTGCCTTCTCTAAATTGGACTCAATTTCTTTCCAGATATTCTGTCTCCACAAGTAAATGGCAACATCGTATCCTTCCTCAATGACTAAATTTCTCAAAAGCCCAAAACTCTCAACAATAATTTCATCATTTGAATCTTTCAGCGATTGCTCCATTAGAATTTGCAATAATTTTTCCTTCAATAGCAATTTTCTGAAGGTTGGATCCTCCGCTAGCACGGAAATTGAGCCTAGTGCCATTGATCTATCATTTGGTGCAGAAGCTGAGAGGTTAGTGATTAATGGAAGCACCTTATTTGTTCTCAATGTCTCATTTTGCTTGTCTTCTTTAACACGCTTATTCTGCGCCACTGGGTTTGCTCTGTGATTTGAAGATCTCGATCTCTTCTTTAATTTACCCATCGTCTCAATCTGAATTCTGATGGATTTCAACTTCAAAAGCATTCGAGTTTTGAAAAGCTGAAATTTTTTTAAAGATTCTTAGCTCATCGCGGATTATGTCAGAAAAAAAAGGAAAACTGCTGCATTAGGAAATTTTTCTAGAGAAGCCGTCGCAACTATTCATGACGAACCAGATGCTGAAGAGAAAGAGAAAAGACCTACCAATGTAACAGAATAGGCAGTATTACCCAAGGATCTATAGTATTCAAGTCTATATTCGTAGGACATTTTATTCTCTTTTGTCACTCCATTTATTCATCACTAAAGGACTTGCGAGTGGTACAGGGCCTCTACTTCTATTTACAAGACAGCTCTCTGGCTAAAGTGGTTCACAATCACTATTTCTCTCTATTTTGAAGCTCTTTCACCTGTTCTGATATGGGCTTCTCCGGCTGCGATAAGAGTTCTTGTCTTTGTTTTTGCTTTTGAAGTTGTTCTCGTTTGATGGCCTCGACTTCAGGAACAACAGGATTGCCTTCGTCGTCATATTCTGGAAACTCCATATCTGATCTCAAGTTCCCGTGTTCTCTTAGTTTTTCACTGTGTATGAGTTAGTAATTTGCCTGTATGGATTCTAATGTATCTGTAAAGACTTACACAACGATCGGCTCAAAGAATCTGACACCTGATTCGAATGTTAGAATAATGCTGCAAAGACGGGTCCAGATAAGCACATACCAGTGTAAAGACCAACTGTCACACTAAGCATCAAAGCTGACAGGTTGAACATGTTCAGTCTACTACCCATCTTGAGTGATTGTTTTGGTTTAAAACGGGCTTGAAATCGTTAAAGAGAGATCTATGTTTTTTTTTGGTTTTTTGATATTGTCACTTTTTCCATCATGGTAAAATACAAGGTAGGAAAACGACTATCTCAGTACTTCATTATAATCTCTACAATTTTGATTGGAAATACCCATATTATTATAAATTCCCTATCAGAAAGTAATTTTCTATACAAAACAATCTTCAAGTGCACATGATCATACATCAAAACTACTGTCAGCTTATTCAGCAATATATCAACGGTACTGTACGACCTCATAACTGTCAAAAGGTCTAGCAAGCACAAGTCTCATCCCTGACACAAATACAACTATACCGGCAGAGTTTATGCGGCCAGCTGGAACAGATAATGAAGGAAGTTGTAACTTCAGTTGATGTACTTGATTAGAATTGGATGCAAAATCGTAAAATGAGCTTCTATCAGAACTGATACCACCGATCAAAGGTGTTTTATTTGCAGATGTAGATGTTGAGGTGGGAGATGTAATGTATTTAGAATCAACTACCCATCCATTCAATTGAACCTCTTCATTGGCATAAGTATACCCTGTACCTCCATTCAAATCATCAACACTGTATTTCTTTAGCCATCCATCACCTACAACTATTATCTTGTTTTGATGGATAATTACATCCTTAATGAAACTTTTTGAGTTGACTGAGTAGGACTTTGGATAGATTGTGTACAGCCAAGCTTTATTTCTCCAGTCTAGAACCTTGACAACATTACCATTCTCAACAACAATTATTTTATCGAAATCTTTATCGGCCCAAAACTTAACAACTGTTGGAATCCCGTACGTAGGTATTTTCGCCTGAATTTTATCGTTATCCCATATGATCACTTGCTTATCATCCCCAACACTGACAATCAACCCATTATCTGAAATGTCGATATCATTTATATCACCTGTGTGTCCATTTTTATTCAATTTTGTTTCTGACTCCTCGAGGTTATTGATCAAGGTCATTGAATAATCATCATGCACAGCAATCAAATATTTACTTGTAAATTTCACTATTCTGACAGGAGAAGATGTCTCGATGTTAGTCACTTGAAATATCCATTCTCTTTGAAATGGACTTGGAAAACTCTTTGCTATTTTAGAGTCCTGAGGAATTGGTGTGAGCACAGAAACACCGTTATCATGACCATATGCTAATAGATTACCGTTCCAGTCAACTGATGAAGCAGAAGTAGGAAGATCATATCTAGATACACCATTAGTACAGAATCTTCGATTTATTGTTTTGGTCAACTTACATCAAAGTGTAAACATCTGAACCTTCTGTGTACTTTTCGTTAAATATCTCAGGCTTTAATAATACTGGAGTTTCCACATTGGAAGCAGCAGTCATTTCGGATAAATTTAGTTCTAAAGTCAGCTTGGTATCAACTACAGTTTTGAGTTGATCAGATCAAAATTATGTTTTTGTTTACTCTTTGTTCTTGACTTCCCGATTAGGAAAAAACAATTACAAAGGACTCTATAATTAAGTAAAACTATATACTACACAACGTACTTATGCCTTCAATCCACTTCTTTCAGCAAATTCCTCATAGTATTCTAACATCTCTGAGGTAATACCACGGCTAAGTTCACTTAAAGCCTTTTCGAAATGTTTCTTCGAGACTTTTTCAGCCTTTGAATTTTCCATAATCGCAGCCAGGCCTGCCTCCTGACACACTAGTACAACCTCAGCACCTGAGCAGCCTTCTGTTGCTTCAGCTAGTTCTTCCAGGTCTACTTCTTCTGAGTCGATCGCCATCTTCCTCGTGGAGTTTTTAAATATCTGGAGTCTCGCTTCGAAATCAGGTGGTCCAACATAGACATGTCTGTCTAATCTGCCAGGTCTTAGCAAAGCAGGATCAATTTCAGTTGGTCTATTAGTGGCAGCGACTATTACCACACCTTTCAACTCTTCCACACCATCGATTTCATTCAACATAGAGGTCAAGACATGACTTGCAGCAGCAGTTGTTCCACCTTCAGATCTATCTGGAGAGAGGGCATCTATTTCATCAAAGAATATTATACTTGGAGAAGCAGCCCTTGCCTTTCTGAAAATTTCTCTAATTGCCTTTTCTGATTCACCAACGTACTTGTTGAATATTTCAGGGCCTTTAACAGCTAAGAAGTTCACACCTGATTCGGTGGCTAGTGCTTTGGCTGTCAATGTTTTAGAACAACCAGGAGGACCATACAATAACACACCCTTCGGTGCTGAAACTCCTAGTCTTCTGAAGGCATCAGCTGCCTCCAATGGCAGCTGGATCATTTCCTTCAATTTTTGTTTCAGGTCCTCTTGTCCCCCAATATCACTCCAATAAACTTTTGGCATCTCTAAAAAGATTTCTCTCATTGCACTTGGCCTTATCTCAGGTAGCGCCTCTTCAACATCGTCTGTTTCAACTTTTAACTCAGCTGGCTTGATTGCTTTTTTTAAACCACGTTGGATTGTCTTCATCACAGATTCCCTACATAATGCAATCAAATCTGCACCGACATAACCGTGAGTTCTTGAAGCAATATTGAAAATATCATCGTCTTTCAAACTATGACGGTGCTGCATCTTTGAAAATTGTAGTTTTAAAATATCAAGTCTTGCTTCCACATCAGGGATACCGATCTCAACCTCTTGGTCAAACCTTCCCGGTCTTCTTAAGGCGCTATCGATAGAATTAGGTCTATTTGTGGCAGCAACAACAACTAACCTACCGCTGTCACCAACTCCATCCATCAACGTCAATAGAGTAGCAACAATCCTGCTTTCAACCTCTCCTGAATCATCACTGTTTCGACTTGGTGCCAAGGAATCGATTTCATCGATGAACACAATTGATGGTTGATATTTCTTCGCCTCTACAAATATATCTCTCAACGCCGATTCACTCTCTCCCAGGTATTTCGAAATAATCGAAGGCCCGTTGATGGTTAACACATGTGCATTAGCCTCTGCCGCAACTGCCCTCAACAGCATAGTTTTACCGGTACCTGGAGGGCCATGCAGTAGTATACCTCTTGGAGGTGTGACACCAAAATCTGAAAACAAAGTCGGTTGATGTAATGGCAACTCAATAGTAGATTTCAGTAGCTCAATTTCTGCACTAAGACCACCAACTTGTGAATATGTTGGTGCCTTAGGTAGGGTATATTTAGGATTTGGCTCAGTGGAATCCGTGAACATCACTGAGGTTTCACCCTTTTTGAAAAGTAATGAAGGAGCTATGAGTTGGGTCGAGTTGTTC
Organism: Komagataea norvegica; assembly: GCA_030567455.1. NCBI lineage: Eukaryota > Fungi > Ascomycota > Saccharomycetes > Phaffomycetales > Wickerhamomycetaceae > Komagataea > Komagataea norvegica. The sequence continues at coordinate 186,465 of JAJLSD010000005.1, forward strand.
TCAGTAATATTATCGTCAATTTGCAAATTTTCTAAATCAAGAGCATCAGCTTCTGTGATAATCAAGGTCTCATATGTCTCTTCACCATCTTTATCATCACTAGGTATACCAAACTTGAATTTCATCCCCGGGGTAATGATACCCACGTCATCCAGTAGCTTTTCGACTGACTTCTTAACCTTTCCATCAAGTTTTGTTCCCGAAGTAGTACCAATCGTAACGGTAATCGCATATGAGGGTTGTGTGGTGGCTCTACTGATCTCTAATCTGTCACCAAGTAAGATGTTCGAAATAGATCTCAACACTTGAGATACTTGAATCACGTTAAAAGGACAGCTTTGGTCAGCGGCTGCAGCAAGAGCGAGTATACCTTCATTCTCTCCTTCTTTTGTGACGTTTATGAAAGAGCCAGGCGCTATCTCATGGGCTTTCAGTATGGAACTGTGAAGGTAGACTTTGGACATAGATTTGAAACTAACATTGGGTGACGGTCTAGTGATAAAAGAGCGAGGAAGTTTCACCTTTGGTGTCTTGGCAGAGGCTGGGTTTTCATTTTCATCCAGCTTCTTCTTGGATCCTTTAGCAGCGGAGCCCTTGGACGACATCTCTGAGTTTGAACGGAGATTTGCAACACTTTGTTAGTTATACTAGAGTAAAGAAGCTCATCGCTTTAATTTTTTGGTGGTCCGGGCCGCATTTATGATTTGTCCCGATGTGCGATTTTTCATTTAGTTTTACCTATAGACACTGGGTATTACTGCAGAATATTCTGTCAGTCAAACAGGGGCTGCGGTCTACACGAGAATGATGATAAGGTCTGCTCCTAGAGTTTTGAACATACCCTCAAGGTGGCGAAGCAACGTACGGAGTTACAAATCACTCGTCGGAGCCATCAACGATTTTGATCCTATACCCAGAACCAGAACAAAATCTTCATCATTGAATTGCAAAACTAAAGATGTTCCTTTAAGTCCTATACTGAAGAAGCATCTCAACAAGACGGAGATAAACCAAAACCTGGTAGAGCGTATCAAAATGCTTAAGAAAAAGTTGAAACCGCATTATAGCCTTTCTGATGAGTTACTCATAAAGAGTCTGTTCTCTTTCAATGAAGACTATGTTGAGATACATCCTGCAGACGATACTCAGAAGCAGTTGGTTAGCATTCACTCTATTGAAAGACTAGGCCGCGATTTGTTCAATTTACAGAGAAGTTTGTTTCTCGTTGACAGTCTCGCGGAGTCATATCAAGATTCGTTAGCCATTCTTGATGAGAGAATAGCCACATTAATGAAGAAGAAAGGAACTTTTAACACGTTCTTGAGAAATCAGAGTATTACTGACATCGCTTTGAATTCAAGTTACCGCATTCATGATAAAAATATCAATGCTGTGAGGACAATGCATATAGTGATTGGTTTAATTGCATACCAGCATAACAGGGAAAGGGCTGCACAATTCATTCAAGAGGGAATAATCCAAGGTAAGGACGGTCTATTGTACATATTATTAGAAAGGCTAAATAGATAGGGTTAATAAAAGGAGAACTGCATATATTTTATTCACTCCACGTACTGTAAACACCACTGGTTATAAGTATAAACTTGCACAGAAGACAATATCTCTCTTGATCAATTCTTGCGCATGTGTCATTTTAGCATGTAGTGCTGAATCACCAATGATCAAAGCAGCAGATCTGACTTCTCTACAGATTTCATCTAATCTTGTGATGACTCTGACAATAGTACCTTCCGCTTCAACACTTAACTCCATGATCTCCTTGAAGGACAGCCCTCTTGCCCATTCGTAGACAACATTCACCAAAGCAAATCTCTTTCTCTCAAAGAAACTGGTCTCTTCAGAGGTTAATTCAACTTGAAATTCATCATAAACTTTGAACACTTTTTCTATGATTTCATTGATTTTCTTTTGACCTTTCTCCAATCTTGGAGTAATGACAGGTTCAGTTTCATTCGAGTTACTACCTTCGTAAACGAATGCCGATAATAATGCAACAATCTCTTCGGACTCGAAATCACCCAAGAAGTTATTCAAGACTAATTCGGTCAGGACTAACTCCCAACCACAATTGATCTCACATGCAACTCTTCCTTTCACAACAACATTCAAATTTCGGTCAACGAATCCCAAGCTTTTCAAAACTTCAAGTCTTTGTTCGTAATCTGGTAATAACCTCAAGTTTTCCTCAGACATCAATAATTTCAACTCATTGATCTTCGTTTGCGTTTCATGTTTCTCATATAGGTTTCTGTATGCATCTTTGAAATTTGGTGACTGCAATATTGAACTCTTAGAAATTGCGTCAACGATTTCTTGTCTTTCAGTTAATGCCTCATGTAGTTTGATTGTTGAAAACCCAGTATTATCGATTTCATCAAGCACAGATTGGAATCTCAACAGTAAATCCAGTTGCTTCTTGAATTTCTTGATTTCCTCAGCATCACTCTGTATCACCTTGTTCATTTCAACTTGAACTGAAGCTCTGCTAACCAGTTCAATATCATCGATGGATACCTCAACGACCTTCAACCCACCTTCGTAGGAAATCGTCGGGAAATTTTTCTTATAATATGGTCTCAATCTCGAAATGTATGGTAGACCCGTAGGTTTAGCAAGTTCAGCTTCTCTACCCATATTGAACGTTAATGCAACAATTTTGACATCTGTTGGAGAGGATAACTTCGTTTGTTTGACGATAAACCCAATCCTCGTCACTTTTTTGGCATCTTTGAAGATAATCAAACGACCGGATCTGAATCTCTTCCACAGGACTGCGTGTGAAAGATATTCTTTGATGATATTCGTGGTCAATTCCTTGTACCTCAAAAGTTTATCAAAGATATCAGTGAGTTCTTCTTCTTTAATATCATCGGAGAGTTGAAGAGCAGGCAAAGCATCCAATTTCTCAGCTAATTCTGTTATTTTCTTCTCATGTTCAGGTAATAAAGTCTGTGAAGTGTTTTCACCAAATGAATGTTTTATCATTTCTTCAACTCTCAAGGCTTCAATTCTCAGAAGGTTCAAAATCATATTGTATGTCAATCTAAACTGTGACACCAACTTAGTTGGAGTGCCCAGCATAACGTCCTTCAAAGTTGTCTTGCTTAGAGCTTCAGTGTAGGACATTATTATAACGGTCCCTGTTGGATCCAAACCTCTACGGCCAGCTCTACCTGACATCTGAGTGAATTCGCCAGGAAGCAAGTTTCTGAACTGAGTACCATCATGTTTTCTGATTTCACTGAAGACAACAGTTCTTGTAGGCAAATTCAACCCCATGGCAAAAGTTTCCGTTGCGAATAGTACTTTGACCAATGTCTTTGCAAATAAAATTTCAATGACTTCTTTGACAATAGGTAATAACCCACCATGATGAACAGCAATACCTCTTGATAACAAATCTCTAACGGCTATAATTTGCGGCAATTCACGATCCTCCTTTTTCAATCTGGAGACTGCTTTATCAATAAACATATGGATCTGAGATTTCTCTTTAGCGTTACAGAAATCAATACCTTGCAAAGTGCCTGCATATTCCTCACATCTTTTCTTCGAAAAGACAAAAATAACAGCAGGTAACAGCGTATTTGAATTCAAGAAATGCACCAGCTCAATCCAGGTGTTCTTGTTCGGTCTGCTGACTTGATCAAATCTTCGACGAGATGGACCAGAAGATGCACCGCCACGACCACGAGAGGAATTATTGTTTGCACCACCACGAGAACTAGCATTCGAGCCACCACGGCCACCTCTTGAATTGTTATTGCTACCACCACGACCACCGCGTGAGTTGCTGCCGCCGCCCCTACTTCCTCTAGAGCTGCCATTACCAGGTTCAGAAAGCTTCTTGCTCTCATAAAGATCTAAATAATCATTGAAATTTTTCTCTAAGAACGTTCTATCAGCATTAATGATCTTTGTCAGCTTACTTTTACCCCAAACAGAGATCTCTAATGGAACAGGTCTCTTTGGAGTGGATATGACATAAATGTTCTTATGTTTCGTTCTGCCAATCCAATTGGCAAACTCAAATGTGTTTGGCACAGTGGCAGATAACAAGATGAATTTAACATGATCTGGCAGCATAATAATAACCTCTTCCCAAACAACACCTCTGTCAATATCGTTAACGTAATGAACTTCATCAAAAACAACAAATTCAACATCTCTAATCAAATCAGCTCCTCTGTATAACATTGATCTTAAAATCTCAGTTGTCATGATTAAACAGTTTGCCTCTGGGTTGATCTGAACATCACCAGTGATCAAACCAACGTCAACTTCCTTGAATGTTTGTTTGAAATCTCTAAATTTTTGATTTGATAGAGCCTTGATTGGTGATGTATAGATGGTTTTAGTCATGTTTCTGTTAGCCATCGCAATTGCATATTCTGCAATGACTGTCTTACCGGCAGATGTATGTGCAGCAACAAAGACAGAATCACCCTTCTCTAAGTGATAAATGGCTTCTTGTTGGAAAGTATCCAGTTCGAAAGGCCAGTCTCTAGCCATATTTGGAATCATCTCCTTGAAATTCTCAATCTTATGATCCAAATCAACAACTACGGCCCAATCTTTCTGTTTTCCAGCCAATGCATAATCTTCTTTGTATAGGGATCTACCAAAGTTTATATCAACAGGTAGAAGTTCATCGATTTCCCGTTCGAATCCAGATGCTGAAGACGCTGGTAATACCGAGGATGAGCCCACAATGTCTTCGATGAAGATCCCATCCTCTGAACTTATCACTGCTTCGATATCATCAAGTTCCTCTCCCTCAGTTTCCTGCTCCAACTCTTCAATATCCTCATTCAGAGCGTGTTGGGCATTATCCCCTCCAATTTGCAAACTTCTGCTCAGACCCTGAGCAACATCAAACAAGCCAGCGTCATCTCTATGTAACAAACTCTTCTGTAAAGATTTGCCATTAACACTTAGACTCCCACCTGGTTGAAAAGGTAAATTGGAAGTGTTGCCACTGAACGACTTCTCATTCGCAGCATACTGTCTCTTCAAACTTATAGAATTAGCAGCCTGTGAACTTATCAGATCAGCATTGTTCAGCTTCTCCTCGTATCCCACAACCTCACCGTTGATCCCGCGTCTTTGTAGCCTGAACTGCGATCTTGAAATAAACGGCGACAGCTGAACCAAGGAGTCATACAGCCCAGTCTTGTCCGTCTGAGGCACCTCTTGCACAACGTCCAACAAGTCCCATGGAAGCACGTTTGAAGGCGTCAAGAACTGGCTCTTCAATTGCGCATTGACGTCAACGGGGTCTCGCAAGGAGGTGTCCCTCAGCAGAAGTGCTAGCTCGTCCAAGTCCACAACAGCAGCCATTGTCAGTTGTCAAAGTGTCCCTGTGATGGTAAGCGATGCTCCTGGCAGCGCAAAGCTCCTTCTAAAAGCTGTGTTGACTGGAAGAGTTCCCACCGCGGGTGGCCGAACCAGCGATGCCCGGCCAAAAAAAAAAGCTGTTCTTTTCGCAGACGATGACTCTGAAGAGCTGCTTGGTGTGTGCATGTTTACAAGACCCATCAGAAGAACACTCATGTCTGCTGCTGAAGAAACCGTTGCTGCCACTGCTGCTGCCGTCGCCAAGGCTTCCAAGGCCTCCAAGGCCAAAAGCTCTAAGACACAATTCCAACTGAAGGTGCCAAAGGGAACCAAGGACTGGGCTGATACCGACATGGTGATCAGAGAGGGAATCTTCTCCTCTCTTTCCCAACTGTTCAAGCGTCACGGTGGTGTCACCATTGACACCCCTGTTTTTGAGCTTCGTGAGATCCTTGCTGGAAAATATGGTGAGGACTCCAAGTTGATCTATGACTTGAAGGACCAGGGTGGTGAGTTATGCTCATTGCGTTACGATTTGACTGTTCCATTCGCCAGATACGTTGCCATGAACAACATCCAGAACATCAAAAGATACCACATTGCTAAGGTCTACCGTAGAGACCAGCCTGCTATGACAAAAGGTAGAATGAGAGAGTTTTACCAGTGTGATTTCGATATCGCAGGGTCTTACGATAAGATGGTTCCTGACGCTGAAGTTTTGGCCCTATTAGTTGAAGGGTTGACCGGGTTAGGTATTAACGATTTCAAGATTAAATTAAACCACAGAAAGATTTTGGACGGGATCTTTAAGGTTTCTGGTGTCTCTGATGAAGACGTTAGAAAAATTTCCAGTGCCGTTGACAAGTTAGATAAGGCGCCATGGGATGCAGTTAAGAAGGAAATCACTGAAGAAAAAGGTCAGACTGAAGAAACTGCTGACAAGATTGGTGAATTCGTCAAACTTAATGGCTCTTTAGAGGATGTGTTAACCCTTTTGAAAACTAAGGAAGAACTAACTAGTAACGAATTAGCTTCTCAAGGTTTAGAGGACATGGAGACTTTGTTAACATACGCCAAAGCCTTTGAAATCGAAAAATTCATCTCTTTCGATTTATCATTAGCTAGAGGTTTAGACTATTACACTGGTTTGATTTATGAAGCAGTCACTTCTGCCTCTGCGCCTCCTTCAAATGCTCAAGAATTGAAGAAAAAAGCCGCTTCTAAATCAGCTGATGAAGACGCTTCAGAATACGTTGGTGTTGGCTCTATCGCTGCTGGTGGTAGATACGATAATTTGGTCAATATGTTTGCCAGTGCAAGTGGTAAAAAGAACTTGACAATTCCATGTGTCGGTATCTCTTTCGGTGTGGAGAGAATCTTCTCATTAGTCAAACAAAGAAACATCGAATCCAACATCAAGCCAAGTGCTACTCAAGTTTACATAATGGCATTCGGTGGTGGACCAGATTGGAAAGGTTACTTGCCAGAACGTATGTCAATTGCTAAGAAACTATGGTCAGAGGATATCGAATCTGAATATCTTTACAAAGCTAAGGCAAACCCAAGAAAGCAATTTGAAGCTGCTGAAAAATCAGGTGCTCCAGTTGCTGTTATCTTAGGTAAGGAAGAATACGCCGAAGGTAAGATCAGAGTCAAGAGACTAGGACCTGAGTTTGCTAATGATGACGGTGAGATTGTTTCCATTGATGAATTGGTTGCAAAAGTTCAAGAAAAACTTTTAGAGAGTAAAGGCGAACACGGTGTTGATAATGTTACTCGCTTATTGAGAGGTTTGTAAATTAAACTGATCATAATGTGAACCTGAAATAGAACTTTAGAAAATAATACATGTAGCTGCTACGTTTTAGTCTCTTTCTTTCTTCATTAATACATTTATGAATGCAAATTTAAAGAACCCAAATCAAATGTCTTTTCATGTCTAGTTGGAAACAGCTTTGGAGTAGATGCTAAAGAGCGAACCACGGGAGGAGTGTCAACTCCTTGACCAGGTGGTGGGATAAAATAGGTGGATAACTCATTGTCATCTATATCTAACGGAGAATCGTTCTCTTCATCGTCATCCACATCATCTGTGTTGTTATTGAGTTGATCACTCAAGTTATCGTCAGAATCGTTGAAATTGAACTTAATTGACTTCGAGAGCTGTTTGTTCTTTGCGTAATGTTTCTGATTCTTGGTTGACAACAAATGAACAAAAGACTTCTGCTCTTCTCTAATGTTCCAATTCAGTGTCCGGCTGACACTTTCAAAGTATTCAGTAGATGAGGACATCACCGTTGGGAACGAAAATGGACTTGCCGAAACAGTAACATAGTCTCCCTTCTGTAATTCAACTCTCGATCTACCATCAAACGAAGCCCATGCGGTAGAGCGACTTCTCTTTGGAACTTTCACCTTCAAAACCATGCTATCTGGTAGCAAAATTGGTCTGAAAGACAGCGTATGTGGACAAATTGGCGTCACAGAAATGACGTTAACGCCAGAGTGGACTAATGACCCTCCAGCGCTTAATGAATATGCAGTCGAACCAGTTGGTGTAGCAAGAATCAATCCATCAGCTTGTGCGACCGTCAACAGGTTCCCGTCTCCGTATAACTCAAGCATTGAGACAAATGGTGACGGACCACGATCTACTGTTATTTCATTCAATGCTTGTTGTTCGCAAACCAATGTACCATCTGCACGATGTACTCGACAAGATAATCTGGTTCTTAGATTTGTACGCACACCTTTCTCAAGGACGAATTGTAATGATTCTTTGAAATCTTCAAATTGGAAATTGGTTAAGAAACCTAATGAACCTAATGAAAATGATATAACTGGTGGTACATTTCTTTGGAATAATGACGAAACGTATAGAACAGTCCCATCTCCTCCTAAAGTTATAATCAAATCCACTATCGAGTGATTCTGTCTGATAAAGTTCTTATCCCAATACTTCAAATGCTGCTTAGCTCTAGGTATATCCTTATTCAAAGTATCAGCGTCAAATTTCTTGGAGTTTTCCAAGTGATAGTCAACATAAACCGTCAGATCCTGAAAGGAGGTTAACAGCCAATCTGAAAGTTCTCTTGTTAAATAAACCAACGAGTTATCCCTAGCCTTCGTAACAATCATGATATGCTTTGCATCTAGCTTGAATGTAGTTTTGGCAATGTTTTTAGAAAGAAGCCTCACTCCATGAACAGTCTCTGATAGCTTCGCATGAGACTTACTTTTTTCCAAGAGATCAGAACTGCTGTCCGATAGCTTCTTAAACTGTCTCAGCGTTTCCTCCTCGCTCCGCAGATTGTGGCGGTGTGCTCTAGATCCGTCAACGCTCATTATCCTACAGCTTAATACAAGGAGTTCACGGCGGCTCGATTATAAATCTGGAGGATCTTGATGTTTTGCAGCTGTATTCGGGGGAACTATTGATCGGTTGGCTAAGTATGATTCACTGAATACTGTAGAAGTGCACTGGTATTCAGATCTAAGACGAGTAATTCCTTCAAGGGGCGAGCTATGCGTTTCACGTTGGAGGAAATGGAGTATGAGGCAGCTGAAAGGGTGTCATATAAAGTACTGAAAAATCCGGGTATCTGATTCTACATGAAAATATTACTAATCCCGAAACCCGGTAATACAGATCAACTCACGTTGTTGTAACATCTAATGTATACTTATATCGCACTTTATCTACGGAATCTAGTTAGCAGCAACCTCCTCAACACGACAACTCCAGTCCGAGTTCTTGTCCAACAATGGAAGAGATGCACCGAGACACCAACCCAATTCGTTTCCGGCAATCTTCTTTGCAGTTCTCAACTCTCTGTGTAATGGGATATCGTAACCAGTGTGTAATAGGGCGACCTGGAAAGACAAGTCGAGACACCACTGTGGTTCGTCGGCCAACTCTTTCAATGACCCATCAATGGACAAAAGCGTAGAGGCCCATGTTTCCTCACCTTGACAAACAAGTTTAGCCAATTCGGTCAACTCTTGTAATGTGAATGATGATGGCATACCCAATGGATTCGTTCTATCATAGAAATATGAAAAGATGTATAGATCACTATGCTCTCTGAATGTTTTCACTAATGAAGGCTGGTGAACACCGTTAAATGAGCATGGTGTTTCCTTACATTCAACGTCTTTCTTCAAAATAGATTCTGCTAAGAATCTACATTGAGCAGTGGCAACAGATTCTGAACCCTGGAAAGTAACTGTATACGTTTCATCAGAATCCAATTTCACTTCCACATCATGTGCGGTTAATCCAGGTGGAATACATGGGGAGTTTAATGTGATTCCAGTCTTTTTTGATGTATCAACTTTACCATTTTTGATGGCTGCCTCTAAGATCAATGAATTGATTTTATTTCTACCAGCCATTAAACCATAACCTAAATGAGAAAATTGATATAATGAAAAATCTCTGTTACCGAAATTGATCTCATATTTATGTTCACCATCGATCATCTTTTCACCATTCTTGAATTCTGGCTCAAAGACAATTTGAGTAGAACCACCACCAAGATCGAAAACTGCAGCAGTTGGAGTCTTTTCACTGGAGCCGATGTTACCTAATAAATAGTTGGTGGTGATCCAAGCGTAAACACCTTCATCGTCACCACTCATGATTTCAACACCCTTCTTATCAACAACTGCAAAAGGATAATCCTTTTCTAAATGTTCACGAACTTGCTTCAAAATCTTGTTTGATTTCTCTTCACCCAACAATCTTAAACCAGCAGTAGCTTTGACGGCAATTGGAGTACATCCTTGTTTCTTAGCTGGGACAGATTCCAAAGCCAAATCTAACAAAGGATCTAATGACTTAGCAGCTCCGACCGCATCTGTATCAAACGACGACAAACCAGGTTTCAACATTTTGAAAACTTCATTGTTCAATTTTGGTGGAGAATAACAAACATCAAACTCATAGATATGAACACGTGAACCAGTAGACCCAGCATCCACCATGACAACATATTCTGGCTCTTTCGTACAGTCAGCAACAGTCTTAGGTTCGCTTGGTTTATTTGGCCTGTTGGAGTTATCATCAGAGATATCCAAGGATTCAGCACCGGAATCAACATCCTTGTCTGGAACGCCCTCATAGGCCTTGCTCTTATCCTTGATAGCAGTGACGCCATTTTTATTTCCTGAACCGCCTCTGTTTGGCGTAGGAGCCTCTTTGATTGGTGTATCTTTATCCTGGGCCTTTGGATTTTGTCCATTCTCATCTATTTTTGAATCATCGTCGAACCGAGATGGACTCTTAGTAGGTTTGGCGGCAGCATTAATATCGTCTGCGTATTGTGGAGAGTTCCCTACTGGTTGGTCTCCGTTTGGTTTTGGAGGGTAGTCTTGTGAATCAAACGACGAGGTTGCTTGTTGGATGGAAGATTTGGCCTTCTCTAACGAGTCTGTGACTTGCGAAGGTGGTGACGTAAACAGGAACAACATCAGTGAGAAGATCGCCGCCCCACCGAGCAGGAAACGGTACTTTTTCACTGTTGGATGAAGTGTGATGGCCATACTGATATCTAGAATAGCAACTGGACCAAGACAAAGCGCTGAGTGTCAAGATCTAAAGAAGCACTTCAAAGAAGAGCATTATTCGTTTTTTGAGAAGGCGCGTTTGCGTGTCCAAACCGAAAATTCTTTAATACCCAACTGAAGCCTTTTTTGTTAGTGAAACTTCTGTATAGACAGGTTTACAAGTTACAAGTCCTGTTTCTTCATTTTTTACTGGTGTATGCAAACATGTCCAGGAATATTGACAAAGCTAACACAGTGCTATTCCGCTACCAGGAGCAGAAAGCTGAAGCTCACGGCTACCTTGACTACCATTCCACACAAAGGCCCAGAAATCTAACCAAGTTGAAGTCTCTGACAGAGGCAGAGAGCTGGAGGAAAGTCATCATTAAGGAGATCAATGAGAAGATACTGCGAATTAACAGCGACTCCAATCTGTCCGAGTATCAGATACGGGACTTGAATGAAGACCTGAACAAGCTGTGTAAAGAGAAGTATACCTACGAGTACCATATACTCCATAACATGAATGGCACAAACTATCTAACTGGTGGTGGAACGATAAACAAATACATTGAGAGTAATTCGATCAAGATAAAGGGATATAGATATTTTGGCCGTGCAAGAGAACTGAGTGATGTTCAAGAGTTGATTGAAAGACAGAATGAAATAAGAGCACTGAATTCAAAGAATGCTAGTGATCAAGTGAACTTATTGAAAAAGGTAAAGGAATTAGAAGAAAGAGTCGATGTCCATTACTTTGGGTATTTAGAGGACATTGAGTCATATGAAAGTCATCAATCAGATGTGAGGAGAGAGGCAAGAAATATACTGGGTGATCTTCTGAGTGATTCCAGTGATGATGAGGCAAGAGATGAAAAATCAACGCTATCTAAGGCAGAAAGAAAGGCTACCAAGCAAAGAACTAAAGTGTTGAAGAATGTTGAGACTACGGGACCTGTTACATTGATTGAATCTTCAATTCCAGTTAGTCTGGATCAAGTACAAAGCTTTCTTGTTGAGAAAAGAAGAAAAGAATTAGAATCAAAGTATAATATTTAATAATGGTAATCTGAGGAGATACTATGAGCTTTTATCGAAGGTAGCTGCTTCAAACGACTTGCTTCAGCATTAAAACTCTGTTACTGTGTGGAATTCTTAAAGCATTGATTGCACCTTGCTGTGCTAGAATATTCAGTACGCTTTTCTCTGGTGTGGTAGCGCTCCAGTATTTATAGGTTTTGAGATGGTACGCACTGTTTGAATCCTTCTAATGGCCGTTCCTTGTTTAATCATCTGTAAATGCTGATCACAAATAATTGGGCCACTACATCCACAGGGTGAACTTCCTATAATGAGCGTTCGCGGCTTTCGCTGATTGCTCGATCCTGGCATCAATTCCGGATTCTGTGTAGTAGATATCGTATAGTCTTTGAATGCACAATTCGGGAAGACCTTTTCTTGATGAGGCAGCACCTCGGTTAAACAAAAGGTCGGTTGGCTATCCACTGGCAGCCCAAACGGATTGTTTTGAATAGTGAAGGATGGAGAACCTGTCGTTAGACAAGTTGTCTCAAGTGCATGTTCTAAAGTTGTTCTTATAGCTGACAAAGATGTACCGACGGATCTCTTCAAGTAATCATCTCCCAAAAATGGATTGGGCAAATCTCTATCATCCTGCAAAACCTCAAAGACTGGAACAACGTTTGCACAATCTGATAGTTCGCGGACTACCCTGTTTATGGGAGATTCTTGTGGATGTCTCTTATAATCATGTGCCTTTGGAACCGGTTTCACCAGCTTTGTTTGGAAATTAGAGGAAGTTCTCTCAATTGGAACTAAATTGATATTCTGACCTTCGTGGATGTTGACTTTAAAGTTATTATAGTTTTCCTCATCAGAGAGGACAGCATCACTTATGCTAAACATTCCATGAGTGTTAACTTTACAAAAGTAACAAGGTGTACTAGGAAGCAAATGGTAGCACTTTTTAGAAACACCCTGAACGCCATTCTTACTCTCAATTTCCTCATAAGTAACTTTAGAGACTTCTGGATTTGGATCAATTTTGAGTCTAATACTAAATGATTTATCTGCTGTTTTCCCTCTACTTTTGATTGTAACTAGCGTCTTATTCAAATGAAAACAGTCTGCAGCACGATGACCTCTGATGCACTGTTCACATCCAACTCTCTCATTTTGAAAATATATCATAATCTTGGTTAGGTTAACAAAGTTTCTTACCTTATTGACCACTTCAGTTATCTAAGATTTCATGTTGGTGAAAGTTTGAAATGGTTGATAAAGGTTCATTGAGATCCAATAAGCGACAGAAAATCTGAACAGATAATCCAAATAGATAGTCTGAACAGATAGTCTGAACAGATAATGTTGATACTTAAAGTTTATTTTATCAGAAAGCCAAATTTGCAAAGCACTGGGGTGTCGGAACCTATAGAACTATTATTTTTGATCACATTTATGTCGTCCTCCTCCTGGACCCTCGACTCATGACGATCAAGTATCGAACGTGAGAGAAGATCTTAAAACGGCGATTTGGCTTCCTCTTCCTCACAGACTGTTCAAGGCCTAGCTATAAAAGAATCGGAATGGCTGGGTTCTGCCACTCTTCCATCAGAATAATTCACTAATTATATAAACGTTTGATTCCAATCTCCATAGCATTTATGTGTCAAAATCTGTATGGCCGATTACCAGTCGTTTCTTTTTCCTGGAATCGACGGCAGTTCTCGGATCCTTTCTCCGATCTTCCTCGGGGCGACAAAAAAGACAACACAGATGTTTCAGATGGAAGGAGAGTCAACTATTTGCCAGCTTGTACTCTTACAACTAGTTCTGACTTCCGCAGCATAGGTTCGTACTAGTAGTATCTTCAATGTCATCATCCTCCTCAAGTTTGAATTGAAAATTCAAAGTTATTAGACAAAATTTGGCTGTATTAGCGATGTTGTTTGACCGCATCACCACAGAGCCTTACTTGAAATATTGGCGAAAATAACATTTAAACCTGACCGCTTTTCAAGGCAATGATTTTGAAGACCAAACTACGAGTGGAATGACATAAATATATGACCTTTAAATAAACAAATATATACAAATTGCAGCTTTTTTTTCAAGTCCTCTATATAATTAAGAAAAAAAATGAATATCGAACATCTAACATGCTTTCATTTACTGCTGCTCTCTCCTCATCATTATTCATAAAACGATTGATTGTTTCTCCCTCTATTTAGTGGCGGAGACTAAGTAAGTAATCAAATCGTTTCTGTCTTTTTCTTTCTTTAAACCACCGAAGGCCATTTTGGTACCTGGGATATATTTCTTTGGGTTTTCTAAGTAATCAGACATGGTTTGTTCAGTCCAGGTAACAGCTTTTTTGATGTTAGCATCAGTGTAAGAGTAACCTTCAGCTTTACCAGAAATTCTACCAAAGATACCGTGTAAATTTGGACCAACTTTGTGTGGACCACCTTGTTCAACGGTGTGACATTGTAAACATCTGGTTTTGAATAAAGTGGCACCTTTCTTTTCTGAACCTTTTTTGTATGGAGCTGGCATTGTTGTTGAATATTAAATGTGTTGAACACAGGCTGGTTGTATGATTTTTCGAAAAAAGGAATTTCAAAGTATTTATATTTTCTCAATTTCCAGACAAATTTTTCATGCTCTATGAATGGCCAAAATTTATGCCGATTATGAATTAGAGCGCCCTGATTGGCCCGGAGCTTGAAAATAAGAGGTACTACTGCATTGCAGCACATCTAGCATACACACGAATGTGCGACTTAAGGATCAGCTTCTCTCTCGTAAACAGGTACCAGAGGGTACTCGACACACGTTTAGAAGCTCTTGCAATGAAGTTCCAACTCACTACGAAGATGAATCGAGATATAAGCAACAAAAAGTTCTGTGTGAGGTGGGACAGAATGGGGGCTTCGCAGAATCGGATGCAGCAAGCCATAAAAAAGCAACAGAGACTGACTTGCTAGTCACCAAGTACACTACGAGCCGCGTCATTAATTAGTTTGCCCCCATAGTCTGCGTCTTATAGCTCTAATGCGCTGACGTATCCAAAATGCAAAATGCACTCTTTCTATTCGCGTTCAACGTCATCATTCACCGTCTTCCACTGATATCGGTGTTATCGCCAAAATGGACTCCCACGCATTTCGCGAATGGTTATGGTGCGAAGCATTTTCGCGGGCATTTACAAAAAATTTGTATTAGGCCCACTATGCTAGGATCGATGTAGTGTATTGTTCTTAACATCGCTCCACTTCCTTCTGTGTTCTGGGACCCTTCATTGAGCTATCTCCTCAGTTCCGGAATAATGAAAGCACTAGGTCGCTGCAGAATCTGTAATGAACAGGTCGCAAAGTACAAATGCCCTAAATGCTCAATTAGTTACTGTTCTTTGAATTGTTTCAAATCAGAAGCTCATTCTAAAGTGGATCTAAATATACCGGAAAAGAGTGAAACTCAGAAAAAGGAGAAAAGTGGCCATGATCAGGATATAATAGCCCCACCAGATTTAAATTCAACGATAGATCCAAAGTATGCTGATCTTTTAAATGACAAGAAGCTGAAATATCTACTAGGTTTCAAATCATTACAGGTTCATTTAAGTGATATATACTCTATACTTGCTAATAATTCGCCACTTCCAGGCGAGAACAAATTAGACCTTGCCAATGACAAACTGTCACAACTGAGGCAGGCTGGGAAAGATGAAAATGAACTAGTTGAAGAGTTTTGCCAGCATGTTATATCTTTATTAAACTCTTAAGTTTTGGTCTTAAAACACCTTTTTGGCCTTCAACTTTGAACCTAAATAATGAGCCGCCCAGGTCTTCCGGGTTTTCACCCAGTTTACTTTCATCTTCAAGATTCAAGTTGGCACTCGTGACGAAAATTTCATCTAGGTTCACACCACCAAAACTAACTGCACTAATTCTTTCTGCTGGTAAAGTGAAGACTTCAACCAGTTTACCATTTTCGTCATAATGAGCAACTGAATTGGTACCCCAGACAGCAGTGAAGATATGGTTTGATTCAGTAAGGGCAAATCCATCAGGTTCAGGACTTTCAAAGTCATTATATGAATCTTTAATAAAGATATGCGGTCTCTTGTTACTAACTTGATTTGATTCTAAATCATAATCAAATTTGTAAATTGTATGCTCTAACGATGAAGTCCAGTATAGAGTCTTACCATCCTTACTCCAATTGATACCATTTGGAATCAACACTTCAGGAACAACAATTTGGAAAGCTCCTGTGGTGGCATCAATCTTGTACAATTTACCATCTTTAATTGGACCAACGTCGAAATGGCCCATCAAACCAGCATAGATTGATCTTCCTAAGGGATCAACATTACCATCGTTAGATCTCAATTTTGAATCTGATTCAGGATACTTGATAACATACTTGAATTCCCTTGTTTTGAAGTCAAACGAGGCAATACCACTTTTAGCACCAACATAGATCAGGTCGTCGTGATTTTCAACGAGATAAATGACTCCAATTGCTTCGTTTGGGATAGCAATTTCCTCGTGAGTGGAGTCTTCCTTATCAACGACAACTCTATGAATTTTGCCGCCAATAATATCAACCCACAGTAAAGTGTTATTTGATGGGTTATAGGTTGGGCCTTCAGAGAGTCTCCCATTGAAGTTTAAGTATGGAGAAGTTATTTCATGATGTTTGACAGTAGAGAATGACATCTTGGGTATATGTGTTTTCAACAATTGAGGCGACTTGTGAGTCTTGAATTGAAACTTGGGGGAAATATGGGTATTTATTGGTCGACTATGAATTCTCATCAGTGTGTTAATTCTCGTGAAGTTCTTCCTCATCTAGTGAATTTTCCGGTCGTGCTGCTGGCTATTCCCGACAGGCAGAGAGAATCGGATCTGTAGGCAGAGATGCTCTCCTTCCGGAAAAACAACTTGGGGCGAATCCAGTCCGGGCGGGAGAAGGGCAGAAGCGAATTGAAGAGATAATCAACCTCCTATAAATAAATCATAAGATTCTACTCGCTGTAGCACAGTTATCGATATGCAACATGGTAAATCATTTTGCCGCTGCGTTTTTCGATGAAGGTGCCACCAGCAATGGTTCATAAAGCTTTCTGCCACTTATTGTATCTATACACTGTGGGGTTGCCTTTGACCAGTTGAAAGCACTAGAGAGTCATGCCATTGCGTGGGCTTTCCCTCCGCAATCCGCAGACACTTTCTTCGTGATGTATTCTCGAAAAGTGGGTAAAAATAAACGTTGTTTTTTCGCCATTTTTCGGAAACTTGCGGGCGGCCACCAGGATTTCGACCCCAAAGTGTTTGTTGAATCAACGAAAGCTCAACAGAACAATCCTATGTATCTGCTGCTTTCCTACCTTTGCTGCTGATCATATCTATGTATCGTTAAGGAAACAGTGTGAAAGCCCCTCTTAAAGTGCGTATTACAGCTGGTCCAGCCAAGCTAGTTCATGTACGTTCGGACTTACATATGTGTGTCCCTTGGTGTGAAAACGTCAAATTTGCATTTGGGCCGAAGTGCTTTACGCATATGTGCCCATATTCCAAGAACATGATATGCATGAGCAACTGACATCAAAGCTGGTAGAAATGTTCAAGCTCAGTTGTTGAGCTTAGAACACCTGATATTATTAGAGTAACTCTCTTGCTCTTGGGGGTGCTATGTCTTGAGACTTCTACAGAAAAATAGTAATGCTTGATAAACCGTAGTATTCATGAAACTGTATTATAATGATAATGCTAGTGTGATAAACCTTCACACTGAACCTTTTTAAAATGCCAAATGCCAACTGTCCAATAATGTAATGTCCCTTCATCTACCGAAATGCTTGTGTGGTGTAAAAATTACAACATTGATCTCATCCCATTGGGATTCCCACCAATGAGGTTGTTGGATCTAGTGTAACTGCTGTTGTATCCGTTTGCCAAATTAGTCATTGCACAGCACGTACAATTTATCGGATGTGGTTGTTGTAATAACGGGATTTCAGGATAATTGTTATCAACGTTATCCAATGATGTGGGCTGATAGTTAAACTGTTGGAAAGAAGGGTACTCCAAATACGGATCATTCATGCTGGCAATAGTTGATGTAATGTTGTGGGTTTTAGAACTATGATGCTGTGAGGGTAGATTGTTTGATGTGCTCAACTGTAGTGACTTGATTGGAGTCAATAAATAAGATGTTGATAAAGTTGATAATCTTTGACGTTTTCCCTGTGGTTGTATGAAGACTGGGTCATTCAAAGGTCTTTTCAATGACTGTATTTGATAGTTGATGTCTAATAGAGGTGATCTTGGAGTCAATGGGTAACTTTCATTGTAGTCAGATGACGGGGTTGATGATGGAATATATGAGGATGTGTTGTAAATAGGTGGATACTGTTGTGTTGGAGCTGATTTTGGGCTCACTGGATCAATAACCAAGGAAAACTTGATGCATTGGTTGTATAGAACATCTAGCCATTTAGAATAGTGTGAAGGTGAAAGAAAGACATTGTAGTTGATCTTCTTCAGTATTGTGATTTCACGTTTCTTGAGAATGGGTATTGTTAATGTGGTCAAGTTTTCCCATGTCTTCATGGTATATGAAGAATCATCGTGTGATTTATTAGATATCATCAATAACACAATTATCAACTCTTTCAATTCCTTAGAATTTCTGCGGTGCTCGCCACTAAGTAGTTTGACTCTTGAAGATGTTTGAAATGAAGAATATGTACCAGATGTGTTTGGGAATAGAGAGGTCTTATGCTGTATCAACAAGTAGAGGTAATACAGAGAATGGGCCAGTAGTTGCCTATTGAGAGCAGTTGTTTTGATTAGATTGTCCACTTCGCTGTAATAGAGTTGGAAATCTGAGGAGTTGGTGGACTGGCCTTTAAAATATAGGCACCATGATAACCGTATAAATGCATGCTGGTTAAAGAAGCTGTCGTCAAACATAGCGTCTCGTATAGGTAGGTGTGAATAAGATAGTTTGTGTTTTTGAAAAGAAGAGAAAGAAAGAGGCAAACGGAACTATATAAGTAGAACGGGAAGGTTATTTTAATATTTGCGAGCCTCGAGGCCCAAGTCTTGCCATTTTGGTTTGTGATGTTGGCTGAGCGTGGTTGCAGTAAAACTGGGAATTTCAATTTTTTGTTGACACAGCAGCTGCACACAGAGTTTTAAAAAAAGAAATTCAGGCCTATCCGCACTACTTTCGCGACTGGGTACAGACATAGTCGGCTCTTCTGGAAGTATGCACTGATCCGCTACGAGCTGGGTATCCTGAAGCTGCTGTGTTACTGTTGTGTGTAGGTGATGCCTACATGTCTTCTTCCCGTGAGACCACCTTTTCTCTCTCGTTCTCACCGCAACTGAGAGACCACTTTCGACCTCCTCACTAGTTCTGATGCTCTGTTAAACTGTGAAACGGTGATTTTTCTGAGCAACATCTGCAACTTAAATTTTGGGGCCCAGTCCTTTCGGTGACCAAAGTTATATGTCTTGAAATGTGCTCCAATAACCTATCCTGCGCAATTATACACCTTCTCTCTTTCTACACAGCTACTACCCCCTATTGACCCTACTTCGCAGAAGTCATGCTATGTTGTTTTTTCCCGTAAAATCCAGGTGAGCACAGCTAGTTTCTACACAAACCCAATCTAATGGCAATTTTGTTTACAGGACTTATAAAAATTGAAATGGGGTTCATTCACTATTACCTCTAGCCAGGAGGTACCGGTCGGTGTGAGCCGATGTCTCGATCATTGGCATCCGCTGCCGCTGCCTAGCAATCGGGTGCTGTTCAAGTCCTATCATTCAGCTCTGTCTCTACGAATACTAATGAGAGCATGATGAGGCAAGCACAGATTATGCTCATGCCCGCGCAAAAAATAAAATTAAATGGCTGATTTCCTCTGCGCGCAAACAATCTATTTACATTTACATGTTCCCAGATTACGTGGGATTTTACTTTAACGTCTCGAATCGACTGATGGCGCATTTCGGCTCCTTCTTTTTAATGTGCCATTTCATCTTCCGCTACAGTCATCCTTGCCGTTGCCACTTTCACTTCTTTTTTTACGTAGCTGCTCGCAATTCGCAACTAATTTACGGAACTGCGCCCATCCATCATCAACCCGGTTCTTTTCTTCTGCTTCGTTTAACTACTTAGTAATTTGTTCGTGTTTTTTCCCGTTTATTCCTTTTTTTCTTTTTTGCCCGCAAGTCGATATATATAGCAAATCTTTGGGTAACCATACAAGACTCAAAACTAAAACCTAAGAACGTACAGTGAGTGCAGGCATGCTTCCACATCCAGAATTTCATTAATAGATTCCAATGCCTTAAACCTGTTCATGATGCGGTTCTCCGTCATCGCCAGATGCTAGTGCCATGTAGCTGGCTTACGCTGCGCTAAATGTAGCTCGGACCTCAAAAAGAAGCCAAGCGGCGCTGTCCTAATGACCCTTTGGAGTCATAGGACCTTCCTTAACTTTGGCCAAGCATAGGGGCCGCCATCGCGATTACATGACTATATTAAAATATTCCATTTGTTCGATTCCTTCGGAAATATGAGGTCATGGACTTTTTATAAGAGGTGAACTGTTGATAAAGAGGAGAAATTGAACGAGGGACATGTGCTCTTTACTCACTTAACATCGTACAAACTAACCCGTTACTCTGGCTTCAAGAGAATGATAAGTTATTACTGGTTTAGAACGTAACTACAAAAATGTTAGATCGGACCATTTCTGTTCCCACAAATTTAAAGCTGAGAAGAACTCACAATCCATTAGTTGGACTAAACAAGTTGCGCATGGCGCCAAAATTTAGACTCCACATCGCAGGCTCTACATTCTCATGAAGTTTATACCATTCTACTGCTGACTGAGGCTTGATCTAACTTTCTGCCAGTGATAGGAAGTTGAAACTTGATTCTGGAGGATTTAGGGTATAGCGCGAGGCTGTTTAACAAAATGCACCTAAAAAATTATAATGCCTAAACTCCAAAAGCACGGCCCGTTGTTTCCTCTAGGATCATTTCAAGAATCACGGCCCAAATAAAACTGAGGCTTGGAGCCAAAAGCATAGTATCTCGCTCTCAATGCCGCTCAATACTGTTAAACACTAATCGCTTTTTGTTGAACGGTTGATAGTTACATTTTACATGGAGCTGATTGGTGGATTTGTCAATCTGGCGGCTCCAGAATCGAGACTGGGAACGTTCAAGACACCTATAATAATAATTCAGAAGACAAATCAACTAAGAACTGGCTAGTCGTGAGTTTATCAGCAGGATTTTAGTTCCATCTTCCATCCGCGCTGCATTCCACTTTTGAAACTTGTAATTTCAGTTCTGCCAGCTACATTAGCGGGGCCCTACTTATTACTTGCCGCATGGTATCTAGAGTCTACAATCCATCATAATATTGGCTTTCATGGAAACTTGGAAAATGCTGTATAAACGTTGTAACAAATTCGTGCAGGATTGCATGATACCATCTGTTGAACTTGCAGCTCAGATGGAAAGTTGAATCCTGTTCCTTTCTTTCGTTTTGTCATCTAATTGATATAAGTCTATATAGGCTTCTACTTCTAGTACATAGACTCTGGACTTTTTAGCTTATCAGTTCTTTCTCAAGCACAGTTGGTGCTAAGAAAAAAAAAATCTATATCAATTCAAGCCCAATATTTGGATTTCACAATAGTGATGATTGTGGAATTGCAAACACTATATGCAATTGATTACTGTGTTTGTTCAAAACACAAGGAGTCATTAGCGCACAATAATAGTTTCTACTTTAACACTCCATTATTCAACGTGAGTTAACAGCTCCTTGAATTACCGGCACAATTCAATGGGTCGACTGATATCAGCTTTACAGTTTTACAAAGTCAAAGATATCAAAATCCTCACCAAAGCATGATGATGATTCCCAGTTCAGATCCACCTATCACGACATTGCAACCAAAAAAAAAAGGTGTAGTAGCGATATTGAATTACCCCTATAGTCGACACGTAAGATAAGATCCAATCCAGAAAGGCGCCAAGGACCCTTCAACAATTGTAACTGACGGTCGGTTGTTACTACAAGGTCTGTTTTTTTGAGCCATGTCACGTGATATCGTCTTGAATTCCCGAAAAGGCTTGTAGTTTTCGCTTCGAAACCTGGGATTCTCATTATCAATGAGAAAGCGGGTGCATACGACTTCAACAGTCTGACCTTAATGAGATGGCCAGCGATGTGGAATCTGTGGGAAATCTCAGTGAACCGCGAAATCAGGAACTGCAGGTGCTGGAGACCATCACACCTTTTGAGAAATCCTTGATCGAGTTGGTAAAGCTTCCATATCGCTATGATGACAATGATGAGTTAGTAATGAGGGTTAGTGGTGATGCTGTGATCTTGAACTGTGGTTGTATTATCACTGAGACACTAGTGAATGAACAGATGACGCACTATAATAGAACCATCGGTAAATTTAAGTGTCCAATTTGTTATTCCACTACGAAACTATTGAAGGCTAATGAAGAGTTGAGGAAACTGTATCTTTTACTAGAGGAGAGAGGGTTGATCAATGATAAGTCAAATGCTAAAGATGGGTATCAATATCGGAATAAGAAGCAGTCTTTGCTTTCACTGTTTTATTCGGCTGCAAAGACCATTAACGATGAAGATGACGAGGCTGAAGTCGATCCTAATTTTAATGGTGACGCTGTCTCTGCTACTGAAATAGAAAGTGATCGTCATTCTTTATCATCATCCTCGAAATCAAACATTTCAAACACCATGTCATTCTACTCATCGAAGCAAGCTGAGTTTAAAACCTCCAACAGTGACTTAAAATCATCAACTACGACGTCAGTTCCCTTTAACAAGTCAACATCAGTTTCGACCAAAGAAGCCACTTCAAAATCACTGTCGTTACTCTCAAAGTTCCCATCAAACACGATATCTGTATCATCGATAAACAAGCGTCGGTTTTCAGGTCCGTCGAAACAAAAGGAGAACGTTATAGATCCAGAGCATAAAGAATACCTATTTGTCAAATGTTTCCCTATGTACAGAGGTCACTTTCAACATCAAACACATCCAAAACTATTCAAAACAAAATCCAAAACATTTTCAAACGTTTCAATCTCACCAGGATGTAAATTTTTTGTGCTATTAAGTCCTAAAAAATGGGAAGTTTTCAAGATTCCTACGAATAATTTCAAGAATCCGCCCGTGTTATACTGCTGCGGTACGTCTAGTGGTGAATACGGAGTGAATTTCGATAAGACAACAGGGAGTTCGTCAGTACAGGATGAGATCAAAGGGGGTGGATTCAGTGTAAATAACGATCCAAAGGGTTCGCATTTCAAGAAGAAGATAGAAGCATGGGAGCATCTCTATTGTGCATTAAGTGATTCATTATTGGTTGTATCAGGGACAAATGGGATTATGAGAGTGTTTGATTTGAACCAGTACGGAAAGCCGATCTATAGTTATTGCTCAAATTTCCCGATTAGATGTATTGATATTTCATCGAATTCAAAATTGATAGCATATGGTATTACCGGGAAGGATAGGATAAGTGGTAGTGAGCAAGCATTGAGCGTGATGCATTGCTTGAATTTTACAAGTTTTGATGACCATCATAATACATCATCTGTATCTTATCAATTTATGGACACTGAATATAATAAAGGAGGTGATAATGGTTCAGATGATGTTGAGTTTAATTTGTTAGGAAAATTGAAATCAGTTGATCCAATAACGATAACATTCCCTTACCATGATCCAATTAACCATATCTCATTTTCAAACGACTCTAATTACTTATCCTGTTCAACAGCATTAGAGTCTAGGTTTTTAACAGTTAGTGTCAAGGACCCAGCTAAGCCAAGGTTAGTCATGAAAGCAATCAGATCATTGGATACGTCATTAGAAAGCGAAGGCATCACGTCTTTCAAAATGTTTCCCAATAACAAGTATATGGTTGTCTCATCAGTGGCATTTAATGCACCACCAATAATCATTGACAACAACATACGAGTCGCCAATTCCGGAACGCCCACAACGAAGTCTTCAGGGCAAGCATCACTATCTGTCTCGACTGCTGGAATTACAACTACTGCTGTTGCTGGGACTGCAGACATAACCGATTTTGATTCCACTGCAGATATAAACACATCAAACCCCCCACCTGCAGCAGCTGGGTCGTCGAAACCTCCTCATCAATCATCCTCCCCAAATCCAC
The DNA here is from genome assembly GCA_030567455.1 of Komagataea norvegica. Classification (NCBI taxonomy): domain Eukaryota; kingdom Fungi; phylum Ascomycota; class Saccharomycetes; order Phaffomycetales; family Wickerhamomycetaceae; genus Komagataea; species Komagataea norvegica. Next base: position 210,662 of record JAJLSD010000005.1, read on the forward strand.
AAATGTTCCAGAGGGTAGCACAGCCGAAACTATTACAAAGACTTGACGAGGTTGGCTACAACATTCATAAAGTTGCAATCTCTCCACGGAATGATTCAATCGCGCTGCTGGACAGAAACGGTACGGTATACCTGATGTTTGCAACAAAGATGGACGATTCGAGCTCCAAGAGATTTGTGATTGTTGATCAGGTATCTAATTCGTTCCTAGCGAGAGAAAGCGCCAGTTTGTGCTTCAGCAAAGATGGTCACCAGTTATTTTTGGTTGATCGAAAAGGAATGCTATACATTAATGATTTCAGTGCGGGATTACCCTCAAGCCCAGATATAACTAGATGCAAACCCATTGTTCTCTAAATGAAATGACATGATGATGACTATGTACTATATAATAACCATGCTTTTTTAGAGGGTCAATCGGACTAGACAGATGTGTGTAGATTGTAATATAAGCCCGTTGTTGGGTGTATGCGATCATGCACCCAGACACCATATGCGCATCATTTTCCGTAAAACTCCGATCTCGGACGAGCGAATCAATACAAATTGTCTTGAGATGCAATATGTGGCAGAATGATACTGGAGGGATTGATGCGGTTTTTGTGGGTAGCTGGTGCGGGGGTTAACACGACAGGACTCCATTATCAATATGGGACAGACGTCGGACTTTAACCCACATTAAAAGTCTTGTTGGTGTTGAGAATATATTTGATTTCGAATGTGATACCTTTGTTAGTGGTCATTTCTGTAGCGTGCATATTATTTCGAGAAAAGTATATAACCTGGGCGTTTTGGCTCAAAACTGTGTTTTATGTCATATATATAGATTTGTGTCATAAAGTCAATCAAAGAGTACACGAGGAGAACAGTTAGGTATCAATAGCGTTATATAACTGGAGTTGAATCGGGCGTTTTGATTCATACTAGCTATGACATTTGCAGATTACATGCTAGAGAAAAGACTAGAGAAATATGATATTCCACAGTTAACTACACAAGAGATCAGTGATCTACGGAACAAGACAAGTTTGTTATTGAGTAAGATTGGTAGCACGTATCTTTCAAAGGAGAGAATCTTCGATGCACAGAATCAACATCATCATGAGCATGTTCATGTGAAAGAAGTTGATCATGTTAACACCCGGCATTTTTTCAATGAGTTTCCTAGAAAACAGAGTAATAACGATATGAGTTATCACGAAGAGGATATAACTATTCGGTTTATCTACGACTACTTCTTCAATAAGAGTGAAAAGAAATGACTGGCCCGCCTACCCGCCTACTTTACTTCTATTCATTGCATATCCACTATTTAATATTCCTCAGCAGCATACCAACAGGTTTAATTATGAATTCATGACTTACAAACGTTTAAACTTTCTTTTTTTTTGATTGTAGAGTAGTACAAAACAAAAGCATCGTTACAATTCAATCACATTAAAAGTATTTAGAAAACACAGATATAGAAAACGTAGTTATCGTTAACTTCTTCTTATTCTTCTCATTCTTGTTATTCTTCTTATTCTTCTTATTCTTCTTCGTCATCGTCGTCGCCTTCATCGTCAAACGTTTGACCTAACTTTGGGGCAAATTCACGATGGTAATGTTGCTTTCTCAATTCATCAAAGGACTTTTTCCCTTTTGAATCTTCCTCTTCTTCATCATATTTTTCATCATCAGCGTCGTCGTTTTCAACAACTTTGTTCGTTAAAGGGTTTTCAATTGCGAAATGCTCATTGTGATAGTGCTCTTTTCTAAGTTCTTCGAATGATTTTTTAGGTTCTGGTTCAGATTCAGCGTCAACCGCAACGACAACCTCAGATTGTTGATTCGGTATATCAGCACTTCCGTCTTTCTGCAGTTTATCCAGTTCGTCGACTTTGAATTCAGGGTCGCCCAGTGAGAAATCATCCAGGTCGTTTTTCTCATCATCATCGTCATCCTGGTAATATTCATTCAGTTCAGGTTGCGTCGCCTTCTGGAAGGGAGTCTTCGGTTCATCGATGGTCTGGGCCATGTTTTCCATTATGTTCTTCTGGATGATTTCATTCTCTGAAAGGTTCTTCTTGTTCCATTGCAACTTGTCATCACTGTTGTTGTTGTTGTTGTTGTTGTTGTTGTTGCTGCTGGCAGCGTCGCTACTATGATGAGTTGACAGGTCGACATGATGCTCCGACTTTAGCAGGGCATTCAACTTGGTGTTCTTGAGCACCTGTTCACGGAACTCCTTAGTGGAGTCCGAGACCCTGGCATCTGACGGGGATCTTTCCTGTTTGTTCTTCAATATGCCACCCATTGCTGCTGTTGGTACTGCTACTACTGATGTTGTTATTGCTGTTGTTGTTATTGCAAGTGTGTGAGATGTTCAGTGCGGTGAGTGAGAGGAACAAAGACAGGCCAACTTTGAGTGTGGCCCGTACCGAGTGGAGGGCCCAGTATAAAAAAAAGAGCGAAAATTTGAAAACTTCCGCATTTTCTCTTCCGCTTTTTTTCTCTTTTCTCCACCAGCCAGAAGATCAATATCGATTTAAAACTTATATCGTACATGGTTCTTGCCTTTTACCAGAGCCATCCGGGTATTGTCTTTGCTAATGGCTGTGTCGTTGCATTTTTTGGAACCCTTTTTTCTCGATGACATAAGTCGTTGAATTCTTTTTAAGCGTTGCGACCATGAGAGCATGGTCAGTGTTTAAGAGGATGCTACAACTTAGAAATGAGATGAGATGAGATGGTGTGCACGTATTATTGTACCTGTGTAAATGCCAGTGAGCAGTGAGCAGTAAAAGAGACTGCCGCTAGGCAGCTGATAGCCTACTGCCCGCCCAGTGCCGAGTGCCTAGACTGCACTAAACTCTCGTACAGTTCGTTGTGTGTGTATCTATTTCTCTATCGCATACCGTTAACCATTCCCAACACTGCTGCCTGCTCACAACCACCCATTCATGCACAAGCACTCTCAATGACACTGATGGTGCTTCTTCACTTCGCCCTGCAAGATCAATCTAATCAATTAATTAACTAATTGTCGTTTTCTATTTCTATTTCTATTTTCAGTGAAAAATGCTTATTTCCAAAAAAAAAAAAAAAAAAAAACAAAAGCCACTTTGAGCCAGATACTCGAAAGGCCCCAATCTCGTGTCATTCTTCCTTCTGCTGCTGTCACTCGCTAGGATCCTTCCCTGTGCTTTCGCTGTTGCTACTTGTGCTTGCCTGCCGCTCAGATATCTCTGCCACGTCCTACTAAGCCCACAATCCACGCTCATTAAGAATCATCAACAAATAAATCGGACGCGACGATTCTGGTTAAAGATTTGAATACTTCGATCCCCTCGTGTTCCTCCACTGATCTTTTCCCTTTATCTCCCTCTGAGTGACGCTGCTACTACTACTGTAATCAAGGCATCGGGTTTTCTTCGTGATTAGAGCCACATTGGACTGTTCTGTTCTCCCCCATTATCAAAACAAAAGATACCCAGCATGAGCCTTCAACGCGGTTCCTATTCCATTGAGATCCCTTCCTCCACAACGATAGATCTGGATCTCTACCCATCTATTACTTCTGCCTCTTTTGCCACTGGATCACTTTCTGTATCAAGCTCCATCACTACAAGTTTCGTGGATCTCAATAAAAGAGCCGACTCGTCCTCCTCATCTGGTTCCGGTTCCGGTTCAGCAAGTTCTACGAAATCAAGCTCAACAAATGGCGATAGCTGTTCAGGTGATAAACAAAAATGTCAAAAGGGTTCCTATGTCGATGCGAAGACCGTTGGGGTCTCTGTCGCAGTGCCCGTTGCTGTCTTTTTGTTGATTATTGGTTTCTTCATGTGGAGATCATATAGAAAGGGTAAGAAAGAATCCGCGGAAGATGATGATCCAGATTTCTATGGTGAAACAACCATCTTGCCTGATTACCCAAACAGAGGTTACGATGAATTTGGTAACCCAATCAGTGGCGCTAAAGGTCCAGGTGGTGGTTTCGATAAGTTCAATGGTGATAATCAATCATATTATTCAATGGATCCCTTTGGTAACAATAATAGTGCCAGATACCCTGCACAAGTGATGAATCCACCTCAATCTGCACGTTTGGCAAGTGAAAGATCACTTAACAATAACTCTCCATTTTATGAAAGTATCCCATTACCATATCAACATAATTTGGGCTCTAAGCATTCTTTGGATGAATTCGCCAAACATAGTTTAGGGAATGAACATTCAGGTTATGCTATATCTAGGCCATCTTCCAGAACCACCTCAAGAAATGATTCTGCTTCTGTCTACAAGACTCAATCCCCACATTCATCAACTTTCAACATGCTGCAACAACAACAGAAAAGAGCCGCTGCTGAAAGAGCATTGTCTAGTGAAGAACCAACCACCACTGAATCATCCTACTCGCATGAAAAGAAACCTGACGCTGAAGATGAGGATCAATTCAAGACGCGTAACAATGACGGCGATACTTTCAAAGATTCTGCCACTGGACAGGCCCAACATTTAGATTCTCAAAATTATCATCATAGACAGAATAGTGATCTTTCATACTCGGAAGATGAACCAGAATTCATTTTTGCAACAGATCGTCTTCCTGAAGAAAACGATCAATCTCGAAACAAGGATCAGATAATGGTTCCACCGACTGATAATCATCCAGTCGATCAATTAAAAGTCACCAACCCTGACGAAGAAGAGGAAGACGATGAGGATATCAAAAGAATGAAGAGTGTTTATAAAGTTTACTTTGATAGAGAAAACTCAGTGAAGGGTAAAAAACCTGAAGCTGACGAAGAAATTCCCTCACTACCAAATCTTGAAGATTCTTTACCTCAAGGACAGTCATTGAATTCAACAATCCCTACTCTAAATGTCGAAGAAGATTTTTCATTTGATAATGGTGCTCCAGAAAAAGAATCTCATGAACAAGACGAAGAGAATGATCCCTTACCAACCTCATTTGGTTTAAAAGTCAATGAGACTGCGCAATCCCGCAGAGCTGCTTCATCTATATATTCATCAATTCCCTTGCCATATGAAAACGCATACCCATCAGTTCCTGAACAACAACAACAACAACAACAACAACAACAACAACAGCAGCAGCAGCAATACCAACCATCTCATTTACCTCAACAATATCCTCGACAAGTACCATATCAACAACAACAACAACAACAACAACAACAAGGAACCCGCCCACCTCCACCATTATCGAGAATACAAATTCCACAATATAATGATCCAGCAGCTCCAGAAGTTCCAAGTGCAAGTAGGATGAACTACGATTCCATCGTCACTAACACTGAATATGCACCAACTAAATCATTAACTGGTGGTAGTAGACCTGGAAACTTTGGAACTAAAAAACCATTCAATCCAATCCATTACTCAGATCAAATCTTCCGACCAACATCACCAAGCACGCCAAGCTCTCCAGGTTTTGATCAATTGAATTCTGATGGTTATGACTTCAATGATGTAACACCGCCATTGCCTCATCATATCAGACAAAGTATCGTCATGGTTAACCCTGTTGAGATCGGTAAGCAGAAGATTTATAGACCTGCAGGTTCGTTCTCTCAATATCAACAACAGAGTGCAAATAGTTCAAGAAATGGCAGTATGACTAGTGCATCTGTTGCATATTCTCAACAAGAGCAACAGGAGGGTAATGACTATTTACCTAAGAGCGGTAGTCAGGCTGATTTGAGAAAACATTTGGGTTCGAGTAATAACTATTCATTTGTGTGATGTGATGTGATGTGTTTTTTTTGCTTCGAGGGCTATTGAACTTATTCTCCCTGTTTTCGCATTGAGAAGTCTTTGCATTTGTTTTTTATTTGTTGTTTTTTGAGTAACATCTTGTATTTATTTATAACTGTGTGGTCTTTCAGACATTTTTTTATTATATAGTTTTATTGAGATAGACATTTTCATTTAATATCGTTCATATTGTACTACTACGAATCCACTAGTAAATACTTTTAACCCATTTCCATTCAAAACTATTATACAAGGCATACTCATAACAAAAGACTCATGCTAAATCAAAATCATCAATTTTGTTTCTGTATTTCAACAAGTTTTCTTTGATCTTACTTGAATCAACCCAGGTTAGATAATCCTCCATGTTTCTAGTCACCAAGAATGCAGGATCAGTAATAACATTAGGACCAACTCTAACGTGGCCTTGTTCAATAAAAGTCACTGCATCTTTCAAGTTCTCACTCATCTTCAAACGACACATAACGACACCAATTCTTCTTCTGCAAACTGCACTCACTGTCACTTTGTTCTCCAGATCTGAAATCTTAGACTGTGTGGCTAAGATCCCCATACTGTATAGTTTCTCCAACAGCAGTTGTTCGTGCTTTATTCTGAAAGGGTCATTTGGCTGCAGCACAGCTAATTTGGCTGCAAGTTTTCTTATAGATCCACAAAGCTTGTTGTATTTATGATAATCCTCACGGTTCTGTATGTGGTATGTTCTCATGACTTGTGCATCACGGTGGCCCCCGTCCTGCTTCCAGTCGAGGAAGTCCACCTTTTTCATAAGCTTCTGCTCATGATGCTTAAGTTTTCTCACCATAGTTCTCTGGTCTGGTGCTGTATCTTCAGTCCTGAGATCAAACAGTTAAACTCATCGCCTTAAAGGTTCAGAATTAAATTTTTCTAGTCCCGCGATGAGTAGGTTACCCGGAACAACAACAACAAAAAGAATGCTTATTCGGTGGGACTGGAAACGCACCGAAAAAAAGTCTTAGTTGAAAAGACGAGACTAGGAATCCTTCACCAGTTCAAAAGCGTCACAATGTTCGCCTTCAGATCTCAAGGGCACGGTGCCTCGCTTCTACAGGGTGCCACAAGGGGCTTCTCCGTATCTGCTATACGACCATCACACATCGGGTCAGCACCAATACTCATCCCACAAGAAGTCACCGTCGAATTCACACCGTTAGACTATCCAATCACCAAGACGAAGGGTAGATCCACGTTGAAGTTATCACAGAACGCCAGAATCTCAGGTCCAAAGGGAGAACTTAACCTAGCTGTTCCAGATTTCCTCAAGTTTGAAAACGATGCATCAAAGTTAAAACTAACCGTTGAGGATGAAACCAACAAGACTCAGAAATCGTTATGGGGAACCATGAGATCGTTAATAAATAACCACGTCTCCGGTGTCACAGAAGGTCACTTGGCTATTTTGAAATTCGTTGGTACTGGTTACAGAACTCAAATTGAAGAAAGAGACGGGAAGCCGTATGTTTGGTTGAAGTTAGGTGCTTCCATACCTCGTGGTTTATTTGTTCCTGAGGGCCTCCAAGTGACATCTCCATCAACTACAAGAATCATCGTCGAGGGGATTGATAAGCAACAAGTTAGACTCTTTGCAGCTAACATTCGTCGTTTCCATCCACCAGAACCTTATAAAGGTAAGGGTATCTACCTCGACTCCGAGACTATCAAATTAAAAGACAAGAAGATTAAATGATCATACGCTTCGTCAATACGTGTATATAGGTTCCCAAAAGCATACATCTGTAAGGTTTCACCCACTAAATTGTAGAGATGAGGTGCTATATAGTTGGTTGATACCCGTCTGCAATTGTCTGGGTTTTATAGACGCAGCATAAGCACGTGGAAAGTCACGTGAGTTTGTACATCCCAAATTCAATTAAAAATCTCGAAAAATGAAAAAAATACCGAATCGAAAGAGAGTTAGTTGTAGCTGGATACTCAATACGTTTCAGAAGGTTTGCAATCCAGTAGAAAGCACAATATGAACTCGTTGTTGGGTCTACAGTGTCTGAGAGCACAGATAACGCCAACGGCTCCTCGTCTCGTGCGTACCGGGGCCTCGCTAACTGCTCCTTCCACCATTCAACGCTCAGTTATTCCAAGAACACCAAACCATTCACCAACAAATGCATACTTGAGAAGAAGACTTCCTTTCAGAAGCGGGGTCATTGCTATAAAGAGAGGCATGGCACCTTGGTTTGACAAAGAAACCGGTCAACAATTCGTGGTTACGATCCTACAGATGAGCCAGGTCGAAGTCATATATAATAAGACCATTGAAAAAGAAGGTTACAATGCGGTTCAAGTTGGCTACGGTTCCAAAAATCCAGAAAAGGTTTCCAAACAGCTGTTGGGTCATTTTGCGAATGCTCAAGTTAATCCAAAGTTGAAAGTTGCTGAATTCATGGTTAAGAATAAAGAAGGTCTGCTACCTGTCGGCACTGAACTAAAGGCCGATTTTTTCCAACCTGGTCAGTTTGTCGATTTAAAAGGTGTTTCGAAAGGTAAAGGTTTCGCTGGTGTTATGAAACGTTGGGGTTTCAAGGGTCAAAGAGCCTCACATGGTACTTCCTTGACTCACAGACATGGTGGTTCTTATGGTGCCAATTCAACTCCAGGTAGAGTTTTGCCTGGTAAGAAAATGCCTGGTCATATGGGTGCTGTAAGCTGCACAAAGCAAAACTCTTTGGTGGTTGATGTCGATGCTGAAACCGGTTACATATTGGTCAAGGGTACTGTTCCTGGTCCTAAGGATTCCTTTATTAGAGTTTCTGACGCTATCAAAAAGCTATAAGTTGTGTATATTTAGAAATAAATTGTAAATAGGATTTAACGAAAAGAACACCAGTTGTACAGCTCTATCTACACTATTCAAAAAAAGAGTTCAATATAGCTATTGGCAGTGCTATATAGTACATACATGTCTATCAACAGGTAAAAAGGGAGACTTGGAATTTTAGCTATATATATCCAGTTCAATCATCTTCCATTTCAGAAGGTTTCAACAAACCACCAACTTTTGCATCTTGAGCCTTTTTCAATTTCTGTCTTTCTAAGTTTTCAACCTCTCTGTCCTCGGCATACAAGTAATCAGTAGCATCACCACCGTACTGTTTGATTTGAACTAAGAAATCTCTTAGGGTGGCTCTGAAACTAGCTTGTTCTTTATATTTGGCAATCAACGCTCTGATAAACCCTTCAACTTGATCTTGCTGTAAGTGAGGGAATGCGTTAACCAGCATATTGGCTAAGTATTGTCTTAGGTATGCAGAGTTTGAAGTACCTTGTGGTGCTTGATCTGGCGAATATAGAGGTTCTGAAATGAATCCACTTTCAACAAGTTCAATCAATTTTGCTAGCAATTGGGATTGCAATCTAAACCCAGCTTTATGATCAGAATCAGTAATAACGTAAAAGGTATCATTCAAAATTGGAAAGTAGAAATTTTGGTAAAATGCAGTAGTAAATGGAGTGGTTCCTAATTTTTCAACATTCTTCAACAATTCAACAGCCAAATCCAAACCGTGACTTTCAACATTTCTATTGTTATGTTTAAAGGCCCACAAGATGGCGTTGACAAGTAATTGAAATGCGTCACCAGATAATTGCAATAATGCATTGAAAGATTTCAAGTTGATTTCCCTCAATAGTTTATAGAATTCCACACGATGTTCTGGATATTCCGTAAAATCTTTGTTGATCATATTCAAAGTTGGTTCAAAGACACTTTGTAAGACTAATACAACGCCATCTGGAATCAAATGACCAACCTTAGAAACAACAACTGTCAGACAACTTAAAACTTCCGCATCACGAGCATCAGGGACATTGGTCTTGTAATCCTCCAAAATTGTAGTGAATAATGGTTGAACTAAAGTGTTAACGACCTGTTCCAAATTGTCAGCTTTTGAAACGTATGTTTCAATTAAATGTAAAACTTCCTTCTTGATGGTTCTCAAACCACGTACTTTTGGAGTTTTAGTAGCAATAAGACCACTTTCTGCAACTGAGTCTGAAATCATGGTTGAAACAGCCTTATACAAATACAACATATTTTCATAAATGAATCCCAATTGATTGTAAAATCCAGCACCCAGCGATGTACAAACAGCAACATTTGTCTTAATAATGTTAGCGATGATCTTAACCGTTTCTGAATTCGTCAATAACTGAGGATCTTCGCCAGCTTTAGCAACAATGGCAGTCCATGCTGTGTTTGGCAAGTACATCAAGTCGCTTAGTAGACGCTCCCTAACAGGTTGGACCGTTTGCGCACCAATGATATAACCACATGCTTCATAAAAGGTATGAACTTGTTGAGGATGTAAGTCTTCTGTAATTTTCTGAATCTCTCTGATAATTTCATCAATAAATGGTTCTGATTCATCTGGTTGTTGAACAACAAAATGGCGACGACATTTCAAAGTGATCTTCATAAATGTGTCACATGCCATATCTTGAACACCTTCATGAGTTTCGTGCATGAATTCAAACAACTTATTGATAACTGTCTTCAAAAACTTCCAGTGGGCTTTCAAGAATCTTGGATACTGACCAACAATATACATGATGTTAGAAGCAACGACGGCTTTATTATCCTTACCACGTTTCATATCAGTCAAAGCTAGTAAATGCTTGATCACAGCAACCAAGAATCTCTTTTCCATATCTTCATTCATTGAACCAGAAATGGATCCGATTGCCCAACACAATGTGTTGATGTTGTGCCATGACCATTCAGAGCCATCGATTTGTTTGTTCAACTTATCACTCAAAATTTGTTCTGTGTCAACGACATCCAAATGAGTCAAATACACCAAAACCTCTCTCATTGATTTATATAAGGTGATAGTATCAGATTCTTTGACGAATTCACGAACAATTTCACCTTCATCATTTTGCACAACCAAAACTTCCTCTGGTTTAGCCATTGATTCAATAATAACTAATCTCAACTCTGATAGGACAGGCTTGTAGATATGTTTTCTTAATGGGTATTTCTCTAAGAGTTCAGGGTCTGGAGCACCACCTGATGTTGATGATATCGCATTTCCAAACCCTAATTGCATCATTGGAGATAATACACTGCTTGGTAGCTCTTGAACTTCGGTAAATAAGGAGGAAACCAATTTACTCCAGTAATCCAAACAAGTCTTGAACAATTCTCTTTCTTCAATTCTTGATAATTGAATCAAATATTCATGCGAGGTAATCAATAGGCCTCTGAAACTTTCCTTAGATTCTAGGGCTAAGACATGATTAGCTAAAAAGGTACTGATGAACATTGCTAGATCCTGTAAAAATGCTTGATCACTTGCATTGGCAACCGCGTAACTCTTTTTTAATTCGATATTTGGAGGAATAACATGAGCAATCTGTTCCATGGAATTGGCAAACATTGTAACAAATTTTTCGTCATAATTTGGTGGTGTTAAAGATGCGATTTCAGTCAGACATTTCAATGTGATAGCCCTAGTATCTTGTGGCTGTAAGAACTTCGAAGTCAATACGTTCAATAATTCAGTTTCAAAAACATAGCCCAGAGGAATCCACTGTAAGTATCTCAACAATGAATTCAAAGTTGCAACAATCAATGATGGTCTTGTTGCTTTATCTAAGACTTCGTAACATAGTTTGAAGATTTCAGCAAATTCTTCATTCATTCTTGTTTTCAAATTCTTGGTTTTAGCTTGGGTCATTTGCTCAGAAGAGTAGTCAAAAACTTCTTCAGATAGTAATTTCAAAATAACCATGTTGTTCTCACAAACGTTGAAACCAGCTCTTGAAGATTGGACAATCTCTGGAATGAAACTTGGCCAATTGTCTGGCCATTCTTGCTTTAAAATCTGAACTAGTGTCAAATCACATTTGTTAATCAGTGATCTTTGCTGATGGAACGACTCATCGTCTTCACATTGGGCGATAATCATATTGACAACGAAATTTCTAATACCTTTTCTTTGTTCCTCTGGTAGTAGTTTCCATTTAGTAGTAATTAATCTGTCCAAGATTGACAAACCGATGTATTTAGTTTGTGAGTTTGAACTGTATTGAAGAATTTGATCGGCCTTTTGCCACGCATCAGGATGTTCTTGAAATTTGGTGATGACATCTTGAGCAACCTTTTGATCTGGGCCTGAACCTTTGTAGAAGGTTTCAACAACTCGGTCCAATAATTGGATATCAAGATCCTTCGAAAAATCTAAGATGGACTCCATGTTGTTACACTACTCATATAAGTTAGTAATTGATTCCTTGGAAGAGGGTTTACTGATACACTTGGTTTCACAATGGATTAAGGTTGCTTGAATGCTTCTGGATCAAATGACAAGGAAGATGACTTCCCGAGTCAGAGTGAAAAGGTAAAAACACTTCCTTTGCAAATAACCCGCCCCACCCTTATCCCCAATTCAAACCAAGGTAGTAACCGGTCTAATATGCTCGCTTTTACTCACCTTTTTGTGCGTTAGCTTGTGAACTCTTTCTCAAATCAACAAGGAGACAATCAAAGCACAATGTGGTCCTGTTGAAAGAAAATGTTTCAATTCGTAACAGTTTGTTCTTGCAGAAGCGTGTCGGTGTATCGGCAGGGCACGCTTTCGCTATTTCTAACTTGAAGGTCAACAATTGATACAAGTTTTTTTGCAGCGCTGAAGTCAAATTGCAGTTCGATGTTTTCTCAATGGCTTTTACATGTTTTTATTTTTTTTCTGATCCTTTTGAGAGTCGGAATATCTTTGGGAATGTAACACTCTAGACCGGAATTCGGGGTTTTGCCACATATCGTATAACTCAATTAAACTGGACAGTATGTAAGAGGGTCTGAGATGTTCAGAGAGATAGGACCCGTTTGCTCTTCAATGGGAAGTGCCTTAAAGCTGTCCTCGTTTCTCCGTGTAGTACTAGAGCCGGCTTAGACGTGTGCCCCAGATCACCAAAGACATCACCGTCGGACTTGAATAATTACATATCATCACCATTGAAAGCCTGAAAGTAAAAGCTAAAGTCATCGATTCAATGAAATTTAACTGATTCCGCATTATCCGGCGGAGAAACTACAGCTAGTATAGCCAGCTTAATGGTAATCGACTATATTATTTATCATTTTATAATGTCCTCTGGTATCGTTGTAGGTCTAAATTGTAACTTTGCAGGAATTTATTAGCAATAGGGTATGACCGTCAAGATGTATACAGTATGTCTCATTGGTTTACGCACTAGCATGATGATTTTGGAACGTCAGCAACTATATGGCATGGCAAAACTACAACTATATCGATACGGGCTGCAGGCTTGAGAAAGCATTGAGCCAACACTGATTTGGCACGGTAACACTGTAGTAACTTCATTATTCCAAATTCTTATCTTTCTTTGATCGTATGGTAGCAAAAGGTTACAGCAAGTACCTCAGAAATAAACTAATGATCGTGGTCTAGAGATCTTCCAGCAATTGACCCGAAATCTACGTTCTGTTCAAAGATTCTAAATTAGACGAAAACTGAAGTGATTTCCACCTTTCTTCCATTAACACCCTCTAAACTTTTCTAAACAAGATATAGTAATCTGGTTTAATCACTTTTCCTCCTCTCAGCTTCTTATCAGTCGGGCTCTCTTCTGCTAATTCATATCCTAGCATTTGGTACCAATTCAATGCTTTATTATCGGAAAAAACCGTCAATTTTGTCCCCTCCAAGTCGCTTATATCTAGACCGTCAATAACTAAACCTTCTCTGTACATAGGGGCTAGTTGGTGAAAACTATCAATCAATGTTTTACCCAAACCTTGCCCTTGATAATCTGGTAATATCTGAATTTCATATAAATAAAGTACCAGTCCTTCTTCGAATGTCAATACAAATGACACGAATGCAATCACATTGCTTGTGGAATCACAATAATAAACGTAAATCAAACAATCTTCCTGCATTTCATTTAGCTTTTCATGTTCCCATTCAGGCCCTTTGTGTTTTATATAGTGACGCCCAATGGAATGTCGCATAACATCGACGAACTTTTTGCATGAAGAGGCAGTATTGTCAGGATAATAAATAACGCGTCTGTTCAATGCTTCTGTCGGAAGAACTATTTCATTGGGGAAGGCTGATTCAACGAGCGGAATCTGGGGTAGTGGGTCGTAATTCATCCCAGCACTGCAGCTGAATTGTCTTGGTTGCGGCTGATGTTGAGTTCGAAGAATCCGAAGCCCAAGTTAGTCCCTTATTTGACACAAAGACTGAAGCTATGATCTTCGGTTCTTCAGACAGGATCAGCGAATTTTTAAAGTTACAGGAAGCCGTTGGGAGCCGATTTAACCGGGCCGAATTTCCTGATTTTCTACCCCTGAGTTGAGTAACAACACTGATCAACGCATCGAGGCCAAGATTAGATCAATTTCCAGACAATTTGCAAATTCTCCTTCAAGTAAGGAATCGTTGGATCGACGGTTCGATATGCGTGAATTTTAGTTAAATTTTATCAGCCGGAGAGATCGACCCAGCAAACCAAAAAATAGAATCAAAGACCTAGAGACTACCCACCAGGTTATGAAAATTTACACAGGTATAAGGCAAAGAGAATCCAGATTCGGACTAGGAGCTTATACTGCATGCAAAGTATTATTGTAGCTTCAAGTCCTGGCCTCAATTTTAAGCCAGTAGATTGTCAATAGGAGTCCGTTTCCGAGTGATACATACAAGATTGAGATTATTTGGGTTGCATATGCACGGAGAAAATCAACCGGATGACAACCAGTTGAACGCCATTTAGTGCTGTTGCCCAACTTGAAAGCAGGGCTTTGAGTGCGGCTGCTATATCGTGGTGAGCTCGGACTCTGCTATCCAAATTACGAATACAATTCTCTTACCTCGTAAAACTCCAACGTCAAAATATACCAGATTTCAGATTTCAGAGTGCAGAGTGCAGAGTGCAGATTGCGATTTGTAACCAAGATCTCTGAACATCAACTGGAAGCAAAGTGAGGAGGATCTCAATCGCCCTGCTATCAAATGTTGAAAATTCAGCGATGAGAATTGAAATTGGAAGTTGGAGGTTGCATAACACTGAAACGACCACCTCGCTTCCAATTAATTTCCACATGTAGGTCAGAATGTTTCGTCAGTAGAGTCAGGAGTCAGAACTCAGAACTCAGGATTCAAACCTCTCAGGATTTTTTACTACATGCATAATGATACATAGCCGACCTTTCAACTGCATACTTTCTAATGCAGTAAAATTTTATAAAGAAAAACTGTAGCTGGCGACATAAATATGCAACTGTAATCTGTTAATTATCCTAGACCTGAAATCTTGAACTTCATATGCTCTTTGCGCAGTTTTCAGTAATCAGAGTATACGGCTCTGTTACAAGCATGGAATACCCCAGTATTAGGGAGGCAGTTATTTGTAAGGAATGATAGCCTATTGCTTTCAACTTTCAAGATTTCGAAGGCTTTCCTTGTTCGTGATTCATGCTCATGTTAGAGCATATGTATCGATCTGTAGCTTTATTTGTTGTTATTGATACTACGGCAGGCAAAGATAGCAAGTGTTACACCTTACAGCTCTGGAGAAAGTGAGACCGAACTAACAAAGATTTCACCAGCTATGGACTGACTGAGTCTAATTACACCCGACCGCACCAATGGAATATTGAAGTGGACTTGCCATGAGCCACTGATCTTTTTCAGCAGGTACCAGGCTTAACGTGTGCCGTTTTCCTGTAACAGTAGACAGCAGACCTAAAACAGAAACGATAAGACTTAGATCATTCTAATGGACTGTAGCTACCTTAGATTGGGTGCCATGATCCATGCAACAGTGTCTCGCTAATTGCTTTTGTCGTGTATGCCTTTTGCATTTAGAATTTGATATTGGGATTTTGATTAGGACAGGTCTCCTAGAAGGCTCACCATTGCGGATGCTGTATACTGTATGTAATCTGCTCTTGAGTTGTTTCCAGACGCTTGAATCTTGAAAAACACAAGAAATGTATGAGCATCCATAGTTTACCAAGGCGCCAGGACCCCACAACGCTTATTACGCTGCAGTTAACTGCATTGTTCAAAGGAGGCGTGTTGGCAGGGGAAGGTTGAAGGTGGGAATCATTTGTACTCTAAAAGGGAATAAGAGGCTTAAGTGACTGCAACAGACCCTTGAATGACCCATAAAGACAGATCACATCAGTCCCAAACAACAAAACCACACAAATTTTCTATGATCCTGCAGCTAGCAAGAATCGGTATTTATGGCTGAAGATTCTACTGTTGCGAATCTAATGTTCGATCAGAGTTCTTGAACAAGTATTAAGTTTCTCCCCACGGCAAAAATCTACGTTGATCTACTCTATTGTTCATGTCAATAGCAGGTTGGACCTAATGAAGTGGAAATGTAATCCTTTCACTTTTGAAGCCTCAATAATTGAAAGTTAGTCCGGCTAAAATCCCTTTCGTGTCTAAGTAATTACTTTGCGATCTTCCTTGATTCCTAAAAAGGATCACTATAATAGCATTTGTCAGAGAAATTATGGGATGATCTGCTTAGCTTTTAATAGGTAAGCCATCGCCTGTCAAACCCAAACAACTAGTAAATCTTGATGCAGCTGTAATCTGATTTTCAAACGTTATAAGGCTGCTGCGTTCTCAAATCAGAGTTTACCCTAGTACCTAGTATTAGCCACATTAGGTCTATCATTATACGTTTAGGTTATAAACCATAAACTTGATCCGGGGAGGTACCGAGGCTGGGTTGATAATCCCATACTAGATCGTTGCTGATAGTTTACTGTTAATATGCACCTGAACCCCATCACACATTTGGTGTTAGTTCAAGTAATTAGCTGCTGACCAGTAATGCGATAGGTAGACAATGACAGATGTCAGCCAGTGGCCGTGAATCGATAAATTCGGTGTCTACAACTAGTCGGCGGCGTTAACGTAAATGAAGGTTCAAAAATTAGTAAAAGATCAGTTTGAGCCATTAATTGGCCCCACTGAAACTGACCCCATCAGGTCATGAATTTCCTAGCGTCGTCACTTACCCAATTGAACATTATTCTGGACATTTGTTAGTCATAGATTGTTAGCTTTCTTTGAATTTCAGCAGAAAAAAACTTGAAATGTAACAGGAGGTCTACTTCTAATGATTTCTGGAACATTGTGACTATTTTCAATAAGAACTGAGTTATATTTTGATCCTAGTTCATCAATAGGCAATGATACTTGCGTATTGACAAACACCATACGAAGGTGATCGGGCATAATTCATTGTGAGTTTTCAATGATTGCCCTGACGGTTTTCGGTTAAACTCTGTCTGCTGCAGACCAAATTCGACTTTTTAAGTTTAAGCGATGCCATCTCTAGATTTAAGTTTCAGTTACCTTTTCCAGTTGATAGCGCCTTCAGTTGGTTGATGCGATCTGAGATGTGGAGAAAGGCCTCGAAGCTTGAGTCTCATATATTTTGATACCTAATCTCACAGACAGTCATAGCACCCAATTTGCCAGAAACAATGAAGTTTAATTTTTTACTATGATTCGCATATTTCAATTGTCTCCAAAAATATCTCTCGGCCGGATCCTACGTTAACGGGAAAGTTAACAGCCGCAAGCTGTGGACGAACGGTCAAATAGGTCACAAATTGTGAGAGATAGAACAGTTTACCTCGCCGAACAGCTAAGGCTGAGAAACCATTACCTTATTACCTACTCTCCAGATCCTTTCCTGTCTTCTTATAGCGCAAAAAGTGATGAGGCGCATTGTAAAAACCAACTTCTGTATTTTAATGCAGAAGTAGGCACCCGTAAAAATACAGTCCGAAATTGATTTCTCCTTTTGGTGCATAGTAGGCATGCGCAAGCACATTCAAGTTATCTTGGCAAGGTGACATGCACTTATATGCATGGTCTCTCTGGATGGACAGGGGACACATTTTTCAGGATTCAGAACACAAAAACATCAACATATAACCGGAAAGGAATAATAAATATTTCTTCATATTTTCATCCCTCGTTTGGCCATCTCAACGCTAAAAGAGGCTCTATATCATAAGAGCAATCCTTCTAAAACAATTGCTTAATTACAGCAACTCTAGAAGTATTCTGTGCTATCATTCTCTACTCTTCTTATCTCCATCAAAGTGAGACTTATAGCCTAAAGGTGCTTTGCCATCTATCTGTTGAGCAAGACGAAGGTGATTAATAGAATTGGGAATTACCATGATTTCACCAAGAAGCCAGGAAGCGCAATATAACGCTGCAATGCATTACCAGTCTTCTGCGCCCTACACTGCAGGTTCAATCAATGGTTCTCAACCTCCAAATGTTGTGTCTCACTCACAATTTCAACCTCAAAATAGTGCAGTCCCTCCTACTTTTCAATCTCCAAATGCTTATAATGTAAACAATAACAGCAACTATACAACAACTGCTGCAATTCCACCTACTGGTGCGAACTCTTTTTCACTTCCATCCTCAAACCACAGTGTTTTCTATGACCAACAAGGTCAAGGTCAGTTAATCCAACAACATTCACATTCTCCAACAGGAGGCCAGGCCCCTCCACAAGTACAGCATCTTACACAAAATATTCATGGCCAGCAAATGTCATTTCCTCCTTACTCTCATCCACAGACTGACCAAGAAGACAAAGGAGGACAACGATTCTTACCTTATCAAGCACCTTTGCCATATTATGCCACACAGACACCTGGTACAGCACCTGTCAACTCTCAAAATGAATACCCGTACCAGTTCATCAGAGGAGGGTTCAATACCCCATATGCTGATCCAAACCAACCACCACCACCACAACAACAACAGCAGCAATCAGGTGGAGTACATCCTCCACCGATGAATACTTCACAATCTCTTCCAAATATTGCCGCTCATCCTTCATTTGGAAATAACCCGATATCGTTAGAAGATGCCCCATTTCCTGGAGTCCTTGAGCCTCAGTATCACCCAAACCCATCATATCATCCAAGAAGTGCAACGTATCCTAATGATAATGCTAATGAACAGAAGAAGGTTGGCTCAGGATTGAGCACTAATCCATTTCTTGGGATGACTCCAGAGACAGCAAGACGGAACCGTTGTAATATCTGTCAGAAACAATTCAAGAGACCATCATCTTTACAAACACATTTATACTCACATACCGGTGAGAAGCCATTTGTTTGTGATTGGGATAATTGCGGAAGATTATTTAGCGTAAGGTCGAATATGATCAGACATAAGAAACTGCATGAACGCGATTCCAAACTTAAGAAAGAAACTGGAGAAGAATTGAAATCCGATGCGAAGAGTGAACATACTCCTGAGCCACAGGGGAGAAAACCTCATGGTACATCGAGTACTGGATCCCTTCCTAATTCACTCTATTCTGCTGAGAATCCTGCTAATGCACAATCAGATTTCCAGCTCGGTTGGTGAGCTTTCAAACTTCCCACTACGATTACGCCTTTCAATTCGTCCTAAACTTTTTTTTTTTCCATCTTGCTTGCTTGGATCACTTTAATGATTGTTAATTTTTCGTCGTTACCATTTTCTGTGAAGATTTCATCACAGTAATTATATTATTTTGTTTTCTATGTACGAGGTTGCATTTTCCGTTCAATATTGAAGGTTCTTTATATTAATCTGTTTTCATTGATATTTACTGATTTCTGTATTAAACACTGAAGGGCTTTGACATTTTTTTTTAGTTAGAAGAATATACTTATTTAACTTCGTTGGCAAAAACCTTTGTATCATTTGCTGTATCATTTGCTGTTTCAACAGGGAAAATAAACCCTTTTTACTGTTTTTCTATCATCAAACCTAAATACGAATTAGGAAATATATTCCTAAGTGCAGCAGCACATATACAAAGATTACCAGCATTTTGCCCACGTGACCTTAGCGATGAGTTTACCCGGCCGATGCTCATCGCAGGAAAAAAAAAAAAAAAATGTAGGAAAAAAAATTTTAAGAGGGAAAAAGAAAATCTAATATCATAGGCGCATAGGATTAAAACTTTTCATTCAGTTTCTTTACCCCTTTCACAAACGGTAAATTCCCAGATAGAAACACAAAAGGAAAGATGCAGTTGACTTGGAAAGACATACCTACTGTTCCTAATGCGAACGATCTGTTGGACATCGTTCTTAACAGAACACAAAGAAAGACTCCAACTGTTATTAGACCCGGTTTCAAGATTTCCAGAATTAGGGCCTTCTACATGAGAAAAGTTAAATTCACAGCTGAGGGTTTTGAGGAGAAGTTCCAAGATTTGATCACTGGGTTCCCTAACATCAACGATGTTCATCCATTCCATAGAGATTTGATGGATACCTTGTATGAAAAGAATCATTATAAAGTTTCCTTAGCTGCAGTTTCTAGAGCTAAGACTTTAATTGAACAAGTTTCTAGAGATTACATCAGATTGTTGAAGTTTGGTCAGTCCTTGTTTCAATGTAAACAGTTGAAGAGAGCTGCGTTGGGTAGAATGGCTACTATCGTTAAGAAGTTGAAAGATCCATTGTCATATTTGGAACAGGTTAGACAACATTTGGGTCGTTTACCAAGTATTGATCCAAATACTAGAACTCTGTTGATCTGTGGGTATCCTAATGTTGGTAAGTCTTCCTTTTTGAGATGTATCACTAAGGCTGATGTTGAAGTTCAACCATATGCTTTCACCACTAAATCTTTATACGTTGGTCATTTTGATTACAAGTATTTGAGATTTCAAGCTATTGATACCCCAGGTATCTTGGATAGACCAACTGAAGAGATGAACAACATTGAAATGCAGTCCATTTATGCGATTGCTCATTTACGTTCAACAGTTTTATATTTCATGGATGTTTCTGAACAGTGTGGATTTTCAATTGAGGCACAGGTTAAGTTATTCCATTCGATTAAACCTTTATTCGCTAACAAATCCGTTCTTGTTGTGATAAATAAGACGGATATCATTAAGCCTGAAGACTTGGATCAAGAACGTCAAGATTTACTACAAACTTTAACTCAGGTTCCAGGTGTTGAAATCATGACTGCTTCATGTCACGAGGAGGAAAACGTTATGACTGTTCGTAACAAGGCATGTGAGAAATTACTTGCCTCTAGAATTGAGCAGAAATTGAAGGGTGCTGCAAGAGTCAGTAACGTTTTGAACAAGATTCATGTCTCTAAACCAACTGCAAGAGATGATATCAAAAGAGAGGCATTCATTCCAGAAGGTGTTAAGAATGTTGTCAAATATGACGTCACTGATCCAAATAGACGTAGATTGGCTCGTGATATTGAGGCTGAAAACGGTGGTGCCGGTGTCTTCAACATTAACTTGAAAGATGCGTACCTATTGGAAGAGGAGGACTGGAAGAACGATACCATGCCTGAATTGTTGGATGGTAAGAATGTTTATGATTTCTTGGATCCAGATATCGCTGCCAAATTACAAGCTTTAGAAGAAGAGGAGGAAAGATTAGAACAAGAGGGATTCTACGATTCTGATTCTGAGATTGAAGATGAAGAGACTGAAGAATTACAAGAGAAGGCTCAATGGATTAGAGAAAAGCATCAAAAGATGATCAATGCCTCAAGAAGTAGAAAAACTTTGAAG
The DNA here is from genome assembly GCA_030567455.1 of Komagataea norvegica. Taxonomy (NCBI): domain Eukaryota; kingdom Fungi; phylum Ascomycota; class Saccharomycetes; order Phaffomycetales; family Wickerhamomycetaceae; genus Komagataea; species Komagataea norvegica. The sequence continues at coordinate 232,057 of JAJLSD010000005.1, forward strand.
AATGGTGGTACTATGCCTCGTTCTAAGATGACTAAGAGTTTCAATGAATTTGAATCTCATTTGGAATCTTTGGGTCATGACACTAGTGCATTGACGTCAAAGAAGAATTCCAAACTTGCTAATAACAGATATAGAGAAACTGGTGCCGATGTTGTCTCTGAAGAATTCAACGCTTCATTAGCTAGAAAGAAACCAGTTAACAAACCAGATAGATTAAACGATGGTGTTACTGATGGTTCCTTGAGAGATAAGACGGACAGAATGAATAAGTTACAAAGACGTGAACGTAACAGAAACGCAAGACAAGGTGAAAGTGATCGTCATGAGACTGCTTCTATTCCAAAGCATTTGTTCTCTGGTAAGCGTGGTGCAGGTAAGACTGATCGTCGTTAGAACAAACAAATGCTTTTTCAGATATATATTGTTTTACACATGTTGTTGGGAAATTTTTTGATAGTTTTGCATTATTATTGTTTTGGTTTGTGTTATTATTATTATTTGGTTATCTTTATACTGCTGCTTACTTTTGTAAATTACTTCTGTGCGTATGAGTGAAAATACGTCAGTTACTTTATTATTATTATTATTATTATTACTATAATTAAAGAATATTCGGATTACGAGTGTAGTTGTGTTGTAGATCTAACGAGTTTTGTTGTTCCCCGTATCTTTTTTTCGTATTGTATAAACCAAAACAAAACATTAACAATATAAAACAGTTTTTTTGTTGAACTTCTTTTTAAGACGAAGGAAGTGAAGACTTTACCTTACCGTCCAGAATATCTTTCTTTCTAAACCACAGCAACAACAGACACATAAACTTTCATAACGCCAATTCATCAAGAACTCCTTTACTTATGCCATACATACGCGTTCCCTCCTCCTCCTCTATTCTCGAATTCAACAGAAGACGTCTGAAAATCCTCATCCATCCTAAACTGCATCTCATTGTCATCCGCTTCCTCATCCACATCACTCACTGGCGGTGGTGGTAGTTGTTGTTGTTCCTCATCTCCTTTCAAATGAGGCAAAACCAGCGGTCTAGTTCCCGAGGGCCTTGATCCACGTCTCTCTAATTCCTGCGGCGTAAGCAGATCAGAAAGACTAGAAGGAACGAAATCCTCTTCGAACATTCCCTCATGCGCGTCTTCATCGTCCAGTATTGCACTCTCGTGGTCGTGATCTCGTGACGTTAAAGAGGAGCTGTTTGCGAATATGGGGCGGAACGACGCGGAATGCGACACGCTTCGTGATGAGGAGAAAAAGGAGGGTTTTGAAGAGCCGGCAGAATCAGTCACGGCGGAGCTGGTTGTGGCGGTGTTGCTCCAGATGGATGGTGTGTTGTAGGTTGAGGTGGGTCTTTGGTCACTCATTGATACTGTACGTGGGTTGGTGGTGGCTGTAGTTGTGGTGGTACCGTACAGGAAGCTGGTGTTGGACCCTGAGAAGGAGCTTCTTGAAGATGAGGTGATATTGTTGTTGCTGCTGTTGAATTGATAGGTTGGTGACGTGGATTGGTTCAAGTAGTCGTATTTTGCAAACCCATTGACTGTTTGTTGTGGAGAGAGTGTGTGTGAAGATATGATGTTTTGTGGGGAAGCTGACTGGTATGAGTTTGACTGTGAGAGGTATCCATTATTATTATTGTTGTTATTATTGTTGTTGGAGTTCTGTGGGGAATCCATAGTGAAGCTCTTTCTATGGCTATTGTTATTGGAACCGCCATGATGATTAAGATGATGGTTATTGTTATTGTTGTTAGTGTTATTGTTATTGTTGTTGTTATTGTTATTATTAGAGCCATGCTGATAAACCTGGGCCAGGGACTTGGGGTTCACACGTCTTCCATCAGGCAGGATGTGAGCCAGTGCGCATTTGACACCAAACTTGCAGTTGCCCTTCTGGAAGTACTTGCAGGGGGCCGTCTCGACCAAAGTGTCGAGAGTGTGGGCAAAGGGACATGAGGAACCAGCCTGGCATATTCCCTGACGGAAGAACTTGCAGGGGACATGGGCAAGGTCTGGAGGGTGGGGTGTTAGTTAGTCAGTCATTACGGGTTGATATACCAGCATAATAGCATGTACTCACTCTTGGAAGGAGGGCTCTTGGAGATCTCTATTTGCGACGTTTGGATCTTGCTGTCAAAGGACAGGGATCTGGTGCTGCCCGTTGGAACACGGTTCTTGGCCATGAGTGTAGTAGCGGTGTAGCGGTGTTAAGCAGTGATGTGACGTGTGTGTGTGATAGCAGTATTAGTTGATACAAGCTGCAGCAATAGTAGTAGTAAGTGAGTAAGTAATACAGTACAGAAGAGCACAGGATAAGACTCATAGATTGACTGGATGGAGCCACAAAGAGTCGAAGGGGTGTTTATCTTATCGGCGGAGGTTGATTACGTCATCACTAAACAGAGGGTAACTATGTTATATTACTTACTTACTTACTTATGTATTACTACTCATTGTAATGGTACACGAGGTAGTGAGGCAGGCCAAACACCTGGTATCCGAGTCTCTTCGCCATCTTGGCAAAGCCCTCGGTCTCGATGAGGTGGTAGAACGGGAACGGAGGAAACATTGCACCGTCACGGTGCACGTCCGCCTTCACTAGCACGGCAGCACCTCCGACACCATCAAGTTCCATCTCTGCATTGACGTCTCCATTGGCATCGTAGAAATGAGCCATGAGGGCCCTGTAGGTGGCGATCTCCGCGTATCCCTCAACGATGATCTCGTCATCGGCCATGTTGCTAGCGATCTTGAGTCCTTCTTCGCTCTCAACCCAGTTGTTGAAATCGTATGGTCTGATTGAATCCTCCTTCTTCTCTTCATCGTGATATCTCTGGTAGCAATTGGCAGAGATCACCGGCTTGTCGTGGGACACCAAGTCCTGGACCAGCGTTGGAGGCGATTCAACAACGTCTGCATCGAGCCACAGGACCCAAGAGGTGTAAGGGCCCAAAGTGGAAAACACAAGGGAGTTTCTAGCGAGTGCCATGTTGGCTCTTCTCTCCTTTTGCACTTTTAACGCGTGTCTGTCCTTCTCTGATTGTGACTGCAATGATTCAGTGTCCTGTCTCAAGATGGTGACTTTTGAGAACCTGTTCTCCTTCTTACCGGTCTGCACTTGTTTGATCACCTTTTCCAATTTTTTCAAGGCAGTGTCACCTTCTTTCGTTCTTGGAACGATGAACCCCAATTCAAGTAGTTCTCTAGGATAGGTCAATCTTAACAGGTTTGCCCAGTACTCGTTGTAGAATCTTGAGACAGGGGTCAAGATCAGTACCTTTTCCTTGTTGTACGAGGCCATTGGCGTTGAAGTGAGCTTGTTCAAGTCGTAGTGTGAGATGTGATCACCTGGCAGGTTTCTAGGAAGCACATCGGTCTTTCTGCCATAGAGTCCGTTCTTTTTGACCTTGTAGTTGTACTTTGACGCGTTGCTGGAGCCAGAAAACAGATAAAACACGACAATGATCAACAAAAGGGGACCGAGAAGCAGGAGGGGTCTTCTTCGTATGTGTCTCACGAGCTGTTTCTTGGTGATGCTGGGCTTCATAATGGTGGAGGTGGTAGCGGTGATGGTGATGGATGTGAATGTATCTCCGTCAGCAGCAGCAACAGCAGCAGAGAAGCAGGGCAGCAGTTGGGATTGGAAGTTTGGTGAAGAGAAACAGAGAAAGGCGATGCGAGTTTTGTCGAAGAATTTCAAAACAAAAATTTGGCGAGGGGTGTTACCCGGCCATAATTTACAGAAGCACATATATATTATAAAGCAGAAGGTGCAATACAATAATACAATACAGTACACTACAAGACAGGTGATCATAGGTAGACATAATTAGCGTTCACTAAACAACTATTTGAACACCTTACCATCGGCAACCTCTCTGGTTTCACCGTTGATTTCAATTGGCTTATCCCAGGCAAAGATGTCTTCGACAAAGGTCTTGTCTTCAGGTTTAGTGGCATCCAATTTGGTAAACTTGTAGGATTCCCAATCTGGAGCAACGTTGAAAGCTGGCTCGTGTTCTTGACCTCTGACCAAGAAGACACCAACGATACCGTTGTTGTTGTTTTCACCGTAAACGATACCTGAACCAAACAAGTATTTGGCAGAACCTTGTAGACGGTTGAAGAACCCACCAACCAAGTTGTTGGACATGAAGGTCAAGGTTAATTCGTCATTGTACAAGTAGTCGAATCTCCATAGGGACCATTCAGTTGGGTCGTAGTGTTCCCAGAACCATGGAAGAGCAGTCTCTCTAGTTTCTTCGTTAGAGTAGGTTCTCTTCCATTCGTCCAAGTTGAAGTTGGTGGCTTTACCCAAGAGTTCCAAAGGATGTTTTGGTTTCTTCTCTTCAACTGGAGCAGCATCAGCTTCGTCATCAGCAGCTGGTTTTGGAGCGGCTTTTGGTTTGTCAGCCTTGGCGGCCTTTGGCTTGTCAGCCTTCTCTTTCTTTGGTGGAGTGAATTCAACTGGTTTGGCAATGAATTTGAAGTTGGCAAAAGTCTCAGCTAAAGCTGGGTGGGCCACCACGGTCTTCCACCATCTGACAATGTTTGGATGAGCAGCTCTCCATTCGTCACCCCACAAGTTTTCAAAACCTCTGATGATGGCCGAGGCAGCGTACAAATCAGCTAAGGAGATTCTTTCACCAACCAAGAAGGTGTATTCAGCAAGTCTAGCTTCAAAGACAGCGGCAATGGCGTCGGATTTCTCGTTGGCGGTTTGCAAACTCTTTTTGTTGAAAGGGATCTTACCGGAGACGGTTTGGAAGGCAACAGTGATGTTGGCCAAGAAGTCAGAGTTGGTCAAGGACAACCATTTCAAGATCTGGTAGTATTCAGCGTCGTTCTTACCCAACAATTTGGCGTCTTTGTTCAAAGAGGCGACTGTAGACATGGTTAGTAAACTTGATCATTATCATCAAAAAAGGGACTGTAGTAGGGGACAGACCTTGTTGGTGTGTGCTTTGTTTTTTTCAGATTGTATTCATCGACATGATTTATTAAGACAGGGATAACTGTATGATTTAAATAAAATTTTCTCATCATTGCAAAAAGCACACGCAACAAGGTCCGGTATCCTCCCGGACAGACATAGATAAACATACGGTATGAGTAGACGGCGATGGACTCAGTCAATTTGAAACCCTTTGGGCCAACAAAGGCTGGGATCTTTCCCAATGGGAATTTTGAGGCAAAGGCGGCATCGGTGCTCTTGTCGACAACGGCGACGTCGAGACCTAGATGTTGGACGAGTCCTTTAGCGAGGAAGCCTCTGGCGAAGCTGCCGGTGTATAGGGTACCTTGGGACATTGTGTGTATGTGTAAGAAGGTGTGTACTGAAGGGAATTATATAGCAGAATACATTAAATGGACGAAAAGAAAAAATTTTCAAGTGTGGTTTGGCGCGTGGTGTGTGGGTGTGTTAGGGCTCAGCTTGTTGGTGGTGATAGTGGTTGGTGGTGGTACTGTTGTACTAGTGCGTGGTGGTAGTGGTTGGTGGTGGTAGTAAGGGTTTGATTACAGTGCCAGCAGTGTGTTTGTGAGTATAACAGATGTCTGTCATTCATTCGTTGTGGTTAATTACCATACAAAGGCACAGACAATGGCTGTTATTACTGGTAACAATCAATAACTTAACAACTAATAATACAACTAGTAGTACAACTAACAACACAACAACCCAGTATCTACACTACCAATGATACATACACTAATACACTGATACATATACATAACGTACGTAAAACATGAATACAATACTGCTACTACTGCTGCTACCCTCCCTTTAAGACTGTTAGACTGTTAGACTGTTGGTAGTTCGTAGATGGTACCTTGCAGAAGTCGCGAAAAGTGTTTCATGTTTCAGATTTGCGCCTCAAATTTACAACTCGTTTTATTTATGGCGTCTTCTTTACTTATTTACTCTTTTACTCACCTTTCTTCCCTTCTTCATCGCTATCTCACGTCACAATGCCCCTAAACGACAAGAAGAGACACAGACCCGCCACCCTCCAGCTCCACTCCACCAATCTCGCTCCAGGCGACCCTGCAAGAGACAAAGACATGAAAGAGTGCGCCTTGCAATGCGTCTCTCCAGGCCTCCCTCCGTTAAGTGCAAAGATGAAGTCCACAATCAACCTCTCCAGATCAATCGAGGCCCAGCAGCGCAGAATCATCAACTCCAGAAAGACCATGGACACAGATGCTGATCAGGATCAAGATGCAGATGCTGATCAAGATCAAGACCAAGACCAAGACCAAGACCAAGATCAAGATCGAGTGGACAATGAGAATAAAAATAACAACCAAATCACTCCAAGCACCGCCAATTCAGACACCTCAAACTCTCTGCACTCCTCGATCTCTCCGGGTGGCTTCAGCAAACGTCTCAAACGAAACAAGGCCCCACCACCACTAAACCTGGGCCTTGCTCAACAATCCGTCAGACCAGCCATCAAATCAGCTCCACTCTTCAATCCACTAAACAACTACAATTACAACTACAACAACAGTAACACACCAGCAACTGCAAGACGTGTTCAGTTCCAAAGACGCGTACCACCAAATGTTCCTACTCCAAACAGACAAATCCCCTCCAATAACGTCATAATGACACCAAACGGACCAGCAAGAATCATACCCTATCTTGCAGGAAATGACCCCAAAAGACAGCAACAGCAACAACAGCCACAACAACACGTTGCATACACACCGGGGTTCCGCCCATTACAAAAACCAGTGGTCCCGATCCCAAAGACTGCAACAACGTATCGAAGCCAAGCAAGTTACAGAAACAATGGCATCCCTTTAACACAGCACCAATTGGCGAAGTATCAACAACAATTGGCATATCAGCAGGAACAATGGGCGAAATTCAAAGAGTATCGCGAATCGAACAAAGTTAGCCATGTTGCTGATATCTTTGAAGGAGACGCCACGAGGTTGGCTCCTGTGACGTCGCAGCCGTTGAGTGCTCAAAGAGCTTTTTTCAATTTGGATTCAGCAGGGCAGCATGTAGTAGCTGCTACTACTGCTACTAAGAAGGCAAAAGCAGAGGGATCTAGGATCACTGAGGAGGACGAAGAAGAGGCTGAAGAAGGAGAGGAAGCAGAAGATGATGAAGAAGAGGGAGATCCTGAAGCGAATGCAATTGAGGAGAATGCAGTGGTTGAAGGCGAGAGCAGCAGGCCAGCGGAGCCTCTCAAGACAGAGTTGAGGATTTCTGACAGTGTTTTCAGGTTTGAATTCCAGAAGTTGGAGAGTTCAGAACAGAGTGATAAAGAGAGGTTTTTAAGTCATTGTGCCGCTGCATGGGATCATTTCACCAATTTACAATGAATAATATTACATGAATTAAATGATGAAAATGAATTAAATGAATCAAATGAAAAAAAATAAATAAAATAACGTTGAATGAATTACAATATGTAAACATCTCATGGATCATGGCGATTCTTTCTCTTCTTTTTTTCCTTTCTTTTTTCCTTTAATACAGACTCTTGGACATGTATGGACCTTCCAATTCATAACCTAATCTGCTATAATAATTTCTAACACCAACTCCACTGATAACACTAATCTTCTCTGATCCGTGCTCCTCTCTAGAGATCCTCTCCGCTTCCTCCATCAGCAACGTACCAAACCCTTGATGTTGGAATTTTCTTGGATCTCTTGAATGTAAAGGAACAACAGATCCATAAACGTGCAATTCCCTCACTAGTGAAGTTCTCTTACCCAAAAATTCCTTTCTATAATTATGCTTCTTTGATGGTTTTCTCAACCTCAATAATCCAATCAAGATATCTTGTTTAGGATCCTCATACGATAAAAACGTCTCCCATCCATCATTCGCATAGTAATCCCTTCTTATCAATTCAACTTGATCAGGTTGCACTTTATGGTGAACTTCCTGAATACCAACTTCTCTTGTCCGGACATCCCTACACTTCGTTCCGAAATCCTTCATTCTAGCCAACGCTAACTCTCTCAAGTTACCATTCTCAACACCGGACGAAACCAACGGCATAGGAATATCTCGTTGCACCCTATAGATTCTTGTCCATGGTGGAACCAACGCCAGGATTCTCGCCACAAGATCAATCAACGCATTGGCATTATACGATTTATATCTCCCAGTCTTCCAAAGTTCATATAGTCCAGTACCTCTAATAACCAAAGTAGGATAAATCTTCAGCCCATCTGTTCTGAAATCAGGATTTTCAAAATATTCTTTAAACTGTGCCAAATCCCTCTCCATTCCAACATTGGGTAAATCAGGCATCATATGACTAACAATCTTATATCCGGTATCCTTAGCCATCGCAAACGTCTCACATACAGCCGTCACCGTATGTCCTCTATTTGTATCTCTCGCAACATCTTCATACACACTCTGCACACCAATCTCCAATCTAGTGCACCCATACTTCAACATATCATCTAGATGTGTCCGCGTACAGTAATCCGGTCTAGTCTCAATCGTGATCCCAACACATTTAGTCAACGATTGTTGCGAATACTTGATCGCTTGATCGAGATCTGTCCCGTTGTAACCAGACAGGGCATTATGCAACTGACAGATGAACTCCTCCTTATACTCCTTGTCCAATGACATGAACGTACCACCCATGACGATGTACTCCACCTTATCCACCGAATGACCCAACTGCTTCAATTGATCAATACGGCCTCGTGCCTGCTCGTAGGGATCATACCGCGCACGGATCGCACGCATAGACGTCGGCTCGTACCCTGTATATGACTGTGTCGAGTACTCGAAATCAGAATCCGGACCACCAGGACAGTAGACACAGATATTACCAGTGAAGGAAATGTGTGGGCATCGATGAGGTTTCGACATGACGGCAACGACACCAACCCCAGAGGCCGTTCTCACTGGTTTCGCCTTCAGTTTAGGCAGCAGGTATTTCTTGTACTGATCAGGAATCGAATTGATCACGTCAGTTAGTCGAGGTTGCGATTTCAACCTGTACTTCTTGGAGTTCTTAGTGATTAGTCCATTCAAGTTGATTTCTTTAGATGTCTTTAAAGAGTCGATTAGCTCTAGCGTGATGTCGGAACAGCACTGCAAAAACCGCTCCTTTTCAGGAGCCATCTTTTGCTTGCTCTTGATCACACCAACTGCCATCTTTGTTTGCCTGTGCTCTGTAATGGGGATGAAGGAAATAGGTTGGCTCTTTGTAGCTGTAGCCCAATCGCATCTTTCAAATTTGTAATTTTTTTTTTCTTTTCTTTCTTTTCTTTTCTCTGCTGCCCGAACCAGATGAGCCAAGTCACGCGTAAGGTAATTGCCTGAATAGAATAATTGCCTCATTAGGGACATTTCCCCTAGTTTTCGTCGGAAAGCTCTTTTCAAAATGTGACATGCGTTCAGTTGTTCAATGTGCCTTTCATCAGGTTAAAAGGCATATTAGAAGCACGGGAGCATCATCTGTGAGGATACGGATACCCTGCTATGTCTGAGAGTCATTTGTCACCGAGCGGGTCCCCCGTGGCGCCGGATCAAGACGCGCCAGAGCTCCAGCTCCACCAACAACAACAACACGTACAACAACAACAACAGAGTGGTGGTGGTGATTTGAACCTTTCTGCAAAAGCTAGAAAGAACAAGAAGAAGAAAGAAAAGAAGAAACAGAAGAAGAAACAATTGGATTCAGGTGTTGTTAATGGCGATTCTCCAGTGGATTCTCCAGCTGATTCAGAGATTGACAACAATGCCTCCTCTGTCGTGGCAGATCAAGCCGTGCCAGTTGTGTCACCAATTGAAGTGGATCAGATCGAGGTTACACCTGAAGTCTCTGATGCACCACATGTGCTTGTGGTTGAAGATAATGTGACTACTATTGCGACCGAGTCGACTCCTGTTGAAAATGACACTGATCTTCCATTGACGTCTCAAGAGAAGAGTACTGTCAGAGAAGAAGAGACTGAACACCCGGGATCTTCCAATATCATCTCCCAGCAGGACCCAATAGCCCCAGCTGAATCATCACAAGAGTCAATGAGTGCACCACCGGTGGAACCACCAATCGAGCAAGTTGAACCAGAAACAGTGCACGAGCCAGCTGCTGAATTAGAGATTGTTGAGCAAGCAGTTACTTCAACCATCGACACAGACCCAATTGAAGACAACCTCTTTGCATCAGGTGATAATTCGGAACCACTACCATGGGAAAGCTCCAACGAACCATCTGCACTCCCATCTTCAGCATTCGACGACCTCCCACAAGTCACCGAAACACCAGTCACTGAAAATCATCCATCACAGATCCTGTCTGCGATTGATTCAGAAAGCCATCACGAATCTGCTCAGGAGACTGAACATCTGCCTATTGAGGAGAACTACACTGAGTCGCCAAATATAGAGGAGGCACATGTGGATACAGTAGTCGCCGATACTGAACCTGTTGCTGATCCAGCTGATGATCTATTCGGCCCATCTTCTGTCGAACCTGAAATGCCTTGGATCAGCAGCAATGTTGCCACGGATCCTGTAGAATTTCAAAACCCAGCTACGACAGAGACAGAGACTGTTCCTAAAGGGGAGGTTGAAAATGACGCCACGGTGGCCGTCGATCCAACTGATGCACTTCTCAGTGGTTCTGGAGACGCTGGTTTGCCATGGGAGGGAACAGAAGAGAAAATTGAGGTGCACAATGGCCTTGTTGGATCAAACGACGCTGGAACAGAGTTGAATCCTTGGGAAGCTTCGTTGAGTTTACAAAACGAAGAAAACAACAACAACACTGTGATCCATCATGTTGAAGAGAAACCGGTATTGCAACAGGAGGAGAGAGACCAGAATGTCACTCAGAACCCTGATGCTAATGCTGATGATATTTTCGCAAGTACTGGGGATGATGAATTTTTGAGCTCTTTAAAGGCAGCTGGCAAAGATGAAGATGAAGATGAGAAGGAAAAAAAGTTTGCCTTCCTAAGTGATGACTTGTTGGACGATGATTTACTAGACGATGATTTGTTAGATGACGAGATTTTAGATGATATATCAACTACTCAAGCCCCTCATCAACCTGTTCTACAATCAAGGTACCAGCCTGTTCAACAACAGCAGCAGCAGCCCCAACTTAGAGACACCCAATCTCAAGTGTTCCAGAATCAACAAAGAAACGCATATAATCCATACGTGGCACCAAACGCGCAATTTCAGCAGCAGCAGCAACAGCAGCCGCAACACCATTTAGATGTCAGAAGATTGAACGAAAACAAGAAGAAGTCAGATGCATATGATTTCCCTGTTGACCTAATGCCAAAGAAACATTACAACATACCTGCTGCTCCGCATATTCAGAAGCCACACACACCATTAAATTTTCAACCATCACCTCAACTGTCTCATCCTCCCTTAGGTCATCCTCCATCGGGTCCAAACTCATCTGCTCCATCACAAGCTTCTCCAGCTTTATCCAAACCTGCAGATCCTCCAAGAGCGGTGAAGAAAAAACAGTCTTTCTTTGAAGAGTTGCCAATTGTTCAGCATGTTAAACCTGCTAGACCCGTCAGAAGCGTTTCCGCTGCAACTGCAACTTCAGCTTCAGGAATAACTCCAACTGTCAATAATGCAGTCCCTTTCAATAGACCTCCAAATCCCTATGAACAAAGGCCTGTTGCTTCCAATGGACCTCCACCCTCAAGATATCCATCTACTGCAACACCTGGTCAAAATGTTCCAATGGCAGCTCCAAAGAACAACTATCCTGTTGTAAAACCATCAGCACCAGTGCAACCACCACAATTTCCTCCAAACGGTGGTGCACCGGAATTTGTCAAATCTCCTCAAGCTAATGATTTCATACCTTCACACCCTCAACAAGCTTCAAATGCATACGCTTTTCCTCAACAGCTTGCACAAACTAACGTTTATGCCCCTCAACAGCAACAGCAACAACCACGGGCACAAGCTAACGCTTATGTTCCTCCACCACAAGGTCAAGCTAACGCTTATGTTCCTGCACCACAAGGTCAAGCTAATGCTTATGTTCCTCCACCACAAGGCCAAGCTAATGCTTATGCCCCTCCACCACAAGGCCAGCCTCAAGGTGCTTACGCTCCTCAACCATCCATTAATGCATATGGACAACATGCCCCTCAACCTGCATTGTCTCCATTGCTGAACCAAGTTCAAGTAGGTCAATATCCCGCAGCTTCTCCAGGCCAGCGTCGTTTGTCAGTCCAAGGTCTTGGTATAAACACAAACTTGACAGTTAACAACAATAACTTGGCCCCTGGTAAGTCACCTAGTCAGTCACTTCCAAGTGCGTCAAGATATGCTCCTATCAACCATAGAAGACAAGTCAGTGCCACTGCTAATCATTATGACCCAAACAGTTTATCAAAGACTCACAATCAACAAAACCCGCGTTTTGTTTCTAACCTTCCAGATATCCATGGTCAGTTACCAGGACAGCAGCAGCAGCATTTGGCCCCACCAACCCAGATTAATCCTTTGATTCCACAGCAACAACAACAACAACAGCAGCATTATGCTGGTGTCACACATGGTGGATTCAACCAGTTACAACCTGCCGGAACTTTACGCCCACAGGGTGGTGAACCTGTTTTGAACCCAGAACAATTGTTGAAGAGACAGTTTCCATTGTTTAGTTGGGGTTGCGGTAAAAAGATTACTTATTTCATTCCTAGTAACGGTTATTCACACGCATCAGGAATTAAGATTGTTGATACTGAACAAGTGTTGAAGGAGAAGAGCTTGAACGAGTTTCCTGTGATTTCAAAGAAGAACATTCCTTCGATTGTGAAATATCTCGACCATTCTGTGGAGACTCTAACCTCTGAGAGATCAAGTGTCACAGATGATGATGAAGTTCTATTGATTCAATTACTCAAACATAAATTAACCAAAGATACCAAGTTGTTCAACTATGGTGCTGTGTTCAGCTATCATGAACAACCAAAGAGCACTGTCTTCAATGAGAAATCTCACATACCTAGAAAGCCATTGAGTAAGAGACATTTGTTCGGTTTTATATCAGCAGGACAAAAGGAACAAGCTGTTGAGTTGGCTCTACAGTATGAGAATTATTCTCTAGCCTTGTTTATTTCTGGTCTTATTGATAAGCCCACCTGGTTGAGGATTGTGGAACAGTACCTCAGTCATGAATTCAGTGGTGATGAGAATCACTTATTGCCAATCTTGCTGAATATATTAGTTGGTGATCCAAAGGCTGTTGTCGATTCATTCAGGACTGATCATCAGAAGAAACAATTCGCATTGAATCACTGGAAAGAGTTGACTTCTGCCGTTATTGCAAACAATCCAGAGTCATTGTTTTTGTTCTTTGCCGAGTATGCTGGCTTCTTGTTCGAGAATGGCCAATATTTTGCTGCTCATATTGTTTTATTCAGTGGGAATGTACCATTGCCTTCAAAAGCATATTCCAAATCGTTGAAGAGCGTTCTTTACTTTGAAATCTATGGTTTGGTGTTACAGGAACAAGGTCAAAATGTTGATTTGACAGAGATCTATATTCATCATGCATCTTGGTTAATCGACTATAATTTGATATCCGAGGCACAGAGATATGTTGATTTAGCAACTGCCTCCATTAAAGCGTCGAAAAAAGCTGATAACAATCTCAAGTATGCTCTTGGATATTTGAGTGATCAGATTTCTGGTATAAGTTCTGAAGATGGTGGTTGGTTTGGTAGACCTAAATTAGATAAGGTTTGGGGTCAATTAGATAAGAGTCTGAACAAATTTATTTCTGGCGATGAAATCAAGACAAAACCAACAGAGGGGGTCTTCAGCAAATTTAGTCCTAGTATTTCTAGAAATTCGTCATTTATTTCAGCTCCAAACGCTGTTAATAATGTCCCATCTTCTGCTGCTTATGATCCAAACGGATCATTCGTTTCTAGGCCGCCAGTTTCTCAAATACCTTCAAGGGCAGGATCAATTGTTCCTTCTTTGAACAATATCAACCAGGCACCACCATTTGCTACGACATCGGTTTCAGGACCTAGTGCAAGACCACAAGTTGTTAGAAGTTACTCTCCGCAAGCTGAGCCGCAAACCACTTTTGCTCAGCCTCCTTTGATTGGCAAACAGAGTTATATTTCGCCAAAGTCTACTAGGACCACTGCTGGACTATCACCAAAACATAAGACTTCTAAGTACACACTTGATCAAGATTCTAGAAGATCATCTGTTGCAGAAGAGTTTGTGATTCGTCCTCATCAAAGTTATGCTCACCAACAGACTTCTGCCCCATTACCTCAAGTTTCGAAGAGGCCATCCCAGCCGAACTTTGGATACTCTAATCCTCCGGTATCTAATCCACACACTTCGGCTCAGCCTTCTAATGTGTTCAACAATCCAACCGGTGATTATGTTCCACCTTTTCAGCATGCAGCCGTTCAATCTCAGCCAGTGGCACCAGAAGCTCCTTCAAAGCCTCCAACACATTCAGTTCCATCGGCTCCACCTGTTAGCACACCTCCATTAGGTGGCTCTGCTGCTGGACCCCCAAAAATCCCAGTCAAGAACGCAACCAGGAACAAAACTCCAAGGTATGCACCTGTTCTGGATTTTGAACCATCGAAAGACACTCTTCAGGCCCGACCAGTTGAAAAAGATGAAACAATAAAAGAGTCTGAACAACCTGAAGTTGATTTTAAGCCTCATGATCTTGTCCCAGAGGAGCCAAAGTTAGAGTTCATTCATCACGATAATGGTTCTTCGAAGGAATTTACTCCTCAGGAACCATATCACGTTGCAATTCCGATTGTTCAGGACCAGGAAAGTTTCGACAGACCAGATATTATTGAAGAGTCCACTATCGATGAGCATAATAGCGAAGGACACCAAACTGGGGAACCGGCGTATGGAAATGACCAGAATGTTGATTTTGAGGGTAAACTTGATAATGTTCAGGATGAGAAATTGAACTCAAACCAGAGTGAGAGTGACTTTGGATCCAGTGATGTTATCCCATACGAGGAACCTCCTGCTGCAGTAGATGAACAATTTGGACTTGAAGAAGAAGAATCAGATAACGGTCGCCAGGCTGAAGAGTTGGATACTTCTGAAGCACTACAACATCAGGTATTAGAACCAGTTCCAGGTCCTCCACAAAAGAAGGAGCCAATCAACAACCATGTTAGTGAATCAGCAGCCCCTGCTTCTTTACCTTCTGTTCCGAAGATCAACCCATATGCCCCAAAAGAGAACACCATCGTCAATGAAGGCACAAACTCTAATGGGTATGAGCCTTCCAGAGGAACAACTGCCCTTAGCCAGGGCAAATATTCAGTAAAACCTGTTATTACCAATCAACATGAAACTGAAGTTATGAGTGTTGAAAAGCCAGCTATCGCACTATCACCACCACCTTTACAACAGCAACAGCAACAACCACAACGGGCATCCTCTGTTCCTTTGAATCCTTATGCGCCACAAACAACGAATGTTAGCCAATCAAGAACACCATCAAACTTATACTCTACCCCATCCCAGTCCAGGAAGACCTCATATGTTCCAATTGGAGATGTTGGGGAATCAAACTTCAACTCATATAGACCGCACTCTACTGGTGAATCGAATGCTTCCTTCAATGCTAACGATGGGCCAAGAGTTTCAACTCCAAAGACTTCCAAGTTTGAACCTTTGCAAGCACCACGATCAGGAGCTTCTTTGGAGAATTTAGACGGCTCACCTTCAACAAGATTCAAGGCGTATGAACCTCCAACCACAAACCATAATATCACCAAGATTTCTGAGGGAGATGAAGAGTATTATGACGATGTTAGTGATGAAGAAGACGATGAAGAAGATAATGAAGATGTCGTCGCTAAAAAGACGCCAGAGAAGAAGAAGGAGGAAAAGAAAGCAAAAAAGAGTTCCGATAAAGATCCTAATGGTACTGGATGGTTTGGCTGGTTACGTAAAGAGAACAATGGTCCGAAGGTTTACAAAGCTCATTTAGGTGAATCAAACTCATTTTATTACGATGAAAAGTTGAAGAGATGGGTCAATAAGAATGCAAGTCCTGAAGAACTACAAGCAATTACTGCTCCAACCCCACCTCCACCAACCATCAAGAAGAAGCCAAGCAACTTGAGCAAACCACGTTCAGATTCAGTTACAGATAGTGCTTCATCTCCTAGTGATGGACCTTCGAGACTTGCTGCTCCAGTACCAGGTCCCGCTCCAGGTCTCAGAAAATCTGTTATTTCGTCAGATTTAGATTCTTTAATAGGTCTAAACGGTCCACCTCAAGCTGGTAGTGCTGCCAGAAGAAAGAAGAGAGGTGGTAGAGGTTATGTTGATGTGATGGGTACGATACAAGACCCAAAGTAAAAAAGGACTCTCAGTTAGTCATTTCAGCATTCTTTTTACAAGAAAAAAGTTCCCATGTTTATAATTATCATCATTATTATATCAAGTCTTATGTACAGATTTAAATAAAAGGTTTTATAGTTTTTAAGCTTTTGCGACTGGTTCTTCAATGACAGGTGGTGCTCGGTATATATCCCCGTTGGCACGCATATCGTCAAAGATCATGGATTGATCAATATCTTCAGGTTTTGGAATCTTATCTTGTGGGCTGTTTTCAAACACAGAACCTGCTAAGATGACTTCATTCGTGTCCAAATTGATCAGGAAGCCGACATAATCTATCACGTTTCTTTCAGTCTTGGTGACCTTTTCAGTCTTCAGGTTGACATTGATTAGCTCTTGCTTGGTATTGAATTTGTAAACTGCTTGAGAAAATTCAATTGGTCTGGCTGGTAACATAATTGGTCTGAAACTAACAAGTTTTGGCTTTTCGTTGAATTTAAGTAATTTCCAATCTAATTTAACGCTTTTAGGAATTGAACTGATTCTGTTATTCAAAGACTTCTCAACCCATACAGAAACAGACTTCTCTATTGGTTTCAAATTGCCGGATGAGAAACTTTTGTTAACAGCGACGTACTGCTCGATGGCCTTGTTCTTCCACAGTAAAAACTCTGGTTTTACACCAGTTTGCCAACGCAATAATGCAACTTGGATGGTGTTGATACCTAGGACGTAAAGTCTTCTAATCAAACTATTCCATACGGCTCTTGGTTGTGTAAATGGAGAAGGTAAGTTGTTATAGGAAACAGGAATGTAGATATCTCTGGTAAGCCCGATAAAGCGTGGATCAAAGACTTGCTGTTGACTTGGTTTAGCCTTTTCTTTCTCATCTTTCTTGATGATGCTGGATGTTGAGAATTGGGCTGACAATGAAGGTATTATGCCTCTAAAACCAGAAATAGTGGCAGCACTTCTGGCAGCAGTATTCAAACCAGTAGGCAGCAGCCCCCTCGATGCAAACATAACGTGTTAACAGATACTTATTCTCAAACTACTCTTTGAAGCTGAAAGTCATATTTTCTGTTCAAACTGAACTTTTTTTCGTAATTTCCGAAAGTGTGCAAATCGGCGCAAACCGGCGCACTCAAGGAAGGGCATTGCCGCATCTGGACAGCAGCCGACAATTTGCGCCAAACCTCAAATTTTCAAAATGAAGACGGAAACAAAACCATCAAACATGTAACTTAGATACAAAGAGCACACTTCCAAGGGCTATACTGACCGTTACTCGAAGCACTGGACATTATCTTGCAACCCACACAAGATTCAATTGCTATTTTCCGCTCAGCTTCCAGTTTCTATCCTGTCAATTTTGGAGCACTTACTTATACACGATATTCCCAGGTGGTGAGAGTTCAGCAAAGGTTAGAGTTTGTATAACATAACCTGAAGTTACATAATATACTATTAAATCGGAACAAGAAGACTTTTTCCCCATCAAGATACCTTGCCTGACGAACAATACAACCGTTGCTTATTGTTTTCTCAGCTCTGCACATCAATCAGCGTTCGTTCTTTTTTTAGAATTTGAGGCTATATTTAGAATTGTGTCAAAAGCTAAGAAACATCAACAAAAACGAACCATAAGCTCCAGCCCATACTTAGGTCTTGAGACATATACATATCCATAGGAAGAGTTACATTGCTTGCATCGGAATTTAGGGTCCCCAACTAGCTGTATTTAAGAAAAAATGGGAAGAAGGAAGATTTCAATTCAACCAATTACGGATGAACGAAACCGTAAAGTAACGTTCGTCAAAAGAAAAGCTGGACTGTTCAAGAAGGCACATGAACTTGCGGTCTTATGTCAAGTCGATTTAGCTGTTATAATTTTGAGCAATAACAATTCGAAGCTATATGAATACAGTTCAGCGAAAATTGAGGACCTGATGAAGGCCCACAAATCAAATGGAATCGCGCTTGATATTAAAACACCTGGTGACTATGGTGATTACGAGCTTATATCGAGAGTTCAGCGAAACGGTATTCAAAAGGGCCATGCTAAGAACCAATCTGTCACTGACTCTGTTGACGGCGAAGAATCTGATGATGAGGAAGATGCAGAAGAAGAAGATGATGATGAAGATGAGAATGAAACAGTACCCCCATCAAAAAAGAGGAAAACTACCACCAAGATGCAGGAGGATAACCAGCAAGTTGTTGAAACTTCGTTCAATACTCAATCGCAAAAGTCGATACAGCAAGCTTTTCAGGCAGGATCCCAAACTCCACAAATGGCGATGTACAACTTCAATACTGGTCCACCAATCATTCAACACCAGCAGCCAATACTCTTCCAGCAACAGCAGCAACAGCAGAATCAATCTCAGCAACCTTATCCGTACCAGCAATTGAGACCTCCACTTCAAAGGAATATGACCCCAATGTCTCAGCAACAGCAGATACAACACCATCAAAGATCGGAACTCCCAGACGAGACAGTACCCGCTTCAAATCCTACGAGAAGTTCATTTAATGCGCAACAGCCACTGAATAACTATCAATATCCTGCGTTTCAATTCTCGCCCGCAACTCCTTCATCACAAAGGTCTGAATTATTACCTTCGATTTCTGCCGCAGTTGTACCGAATTCCAATAATGAGCAGCATCCCCAGTATGACACATCGAGAGCTCGTTCTTTGAACAGCAACATCAGTAAGAGGCCAATACTACGTGTTCAAATTCCTGAAGATTCAAGCCTTGAGCTTCCTAAACCTAACGTTGGAAACGGAGGTGATAGCGCAATGACAATTACTGCAGTTGACACTTCTAAACAGTCTATCGATACTAAAGAAGAGCAAATTTCATCATCCAGTGCAAAAGAGAATTTGAGTGCTGATGGTAGCAGCAATAAACCATCCGCAGTTGGTTTATCATCAAACAAATCAACACCAGTATCTGCAACACATCCTTCCAGACCATTTGCGTTACCTCCATTACAAACGTCACAACATGTCCAGGCTGCACATCATCAGCCGCATCAGCAGAATTTCAAATTCACAGGTGAACAAACTCCGTTAACAGGAGGATTGCCTTCCAAATATGTCCCTGATTTGTTTCCTTCTCCTTCAAATTTCTATTCTAACGAATGGAATATTCCATTTGGGTCAGGTAATACTCCATACCCAAATTCCGCAGGACCACACCAACTACCCAGCGAGGGCCAAAACGCCAATGCATCCAATGGTAACGGTCCTCCTAGATTGACAAAACTCCCCTCGATTAATCCAGATGTCGTGGATTCACCTCTACAACACCTGAGTAAAGATCCTAAAGATCAAACTATCACTATCACTAAGACTGCCAATAATGCAGATTCTGGTGGCAGGAAAATTGATTTTCGAGACACTGGTCGATGACCCTTAACCTTTACGACTTTTTGGTCATCAAATATAAATCTCTTCCATCACAATCATTGTAGCAGACGTGCTCTATCCTTATGAACATCTGGCATAATCTCCTTGAGACCTAATCCTCATCACGTGACTAAACACCAAGCCCTAATGCTCTCGGACGAGACTTCAGAATGTGTGGGTGTAACTCATGAAAAATAACCCAGTCACAGTCTGGGCTTACCAAAGACGCTATCGCCAATGGGGCCGCGAAAACTACTGTATCGGGAAAACTACTGTTTTCGGTACCCACTCTGAAATTTTTCATGGCTGGAAACCTGCTTGTGTGAGTGTGGGTTCGGGTTGGAAATTAATTTGAAAAATAGTTTAGCTTTGTGAACGAAGACGCTGTTTAAAAGTTTTATAGAGTATTGAAGTCAGCATGAAAGTATGTGGATATGGCACCCTCAGAGGACAATAAGATTAGTTCAGAATGGAGGAATACGTTCTGTTTGGAATGGACTCCAGCCCAGCACCATGTTGGAGCTGAAACCAATAGAGTTCTCATTAAAATGAAATCAAAGTAAAATATCCGCCCATACGCTACAAGAGAAATTCACAAGATGTCAAATACAGAACCACCCAGATAGCTCAATTATAAATAAAATTACCATATTTGAAATACATTCAATATCGATCATTTGAGACCAAGTCTGAAATAAGGATATATCTTCAACTTTTGACAACATTAAGGCATTAAGGCAACTGATTGCATCCAAAATAACTTAACAGGCATGTGGTTCAGATACACAATCATGATTCCAATAATATTCAACCCATCAAGATCGCTCCATCTTATAATGAACTAATCTCTATCCTATCTTCCTAATGGAACAAATTACTAACAGCATTTACAGTTAAATATTTCTTACCCAGCTAACGGTTCTCAAAAATCCGTCGACATTGATGACGAACACAGATTACGTGTCTTCTTTGAAAAAAGAATCGGTGCTGAAGTCGAAGGTGACTCAGTCGGTGATGAATTCAAAGGTTACATCTTCAAAATCACTGGTGGTAACGACAAACAAGGTTTCCCAATGAAACAAGGTGTTTTATTACCAAACAGAGTTAAATTATTATTACACGATGGTGTCTCATGTTACAGAGCCAGAAGAACTGGTGAAAGAAAGAGAAAGTCTGTTAGAGGTGCCATTGTTGGTCCAGATTTAGCTGCTTTACACTTAGTCGTTGTTAAACAAGGTGATGCTGACATTGCCGGTTTAACTGATGTCCAAAACCCAAAGAGATTAGGTCCAAAAAGAGCCAACAACATCAGAAAATTCTTTGGTTTATCTAAAGAAGATGATGTTAGACAATACGTTGTTAGAAGAGAAATCGTTAAAGGTGAAAAGAAAAACACCAAAGCTCCAAAAATTCAACGTTTAGTTACTCCACAAGTCTTGCAAAGAAAACGTCACTTGAAATCATTGAAAGTCAGAAACGCCCAAGCTCAAAGAGATGCTGCTGCTGAATACGCTCAATTATTGGCTCAACGTTTACACGAACGTAAAGCTGAAAGAGCTGAAGTCAAAAAGAGAAGAGCTTCTTCATTAAAAGCTTAGATAGTTTTCTATGTATAGTTTTCCATCTACATAAAAAAATACATCTTGAATTCTAATTAGTTAAATAAAGAGTATTCGTGTAGTTAATCTTAGTTACAATACTAAAGATCATAAAATGTTACGATATAGTGTTTAATATACATCTATAATAGTTCGAAGCGAAAGAAATTATCTCAAAGTGACCAATTCTTCAGCGGAAGTTGGATGAATAGCGACTACCGAATCGAAATCTGCTTTAGTAGCGCCCATCTTGATAGCAACACCGAAACCTTGCAAGATTTCTGCTGATGAATCACCAACTAAATGCAAACCAACAACCTTTTCTTCTTTACCTGAAACAACTAGTTTATAACTAACTGGTGATTTGTGCTCCAACATGGCGTAGTACATTGGTGTAAATCTTGATTTGTAAACTTTGATGTTCTCTTCACCAAATTTCTCTTTGGCTTCAGCTTCCGTCAAACCAATGGAACCAGCTTCTGGATGTGAAAAGACAACAGATGGAACATTTTCATAATCTTGCTTTTGAGTCTTGAATTCCTCAGGACCAAATAATCTGTTAGATAATTTTCTACCTGCAGCAATAGCAACTGGTGTTAGTTCAACTTTACCAACGACATCACCTAACGAGTAGACGTTTTCAACTGAGGTGTTCTGATATTCATCAGTAACAATCTTGTCAGTTTTGTCCATCTTGACGCCAATATTCTCCAGACCTAAACCTAAATGTGATGATCTACCAACGGTCCAAATTACTTCGTCAACTTCGATCGATTTACCAGTGTCCAGATTAACTTTCAAAGCACCTGATTCAAGTTTTTCAATAGATTTCACGTTTGAAGTCTTGTGAACATTGACACCAATTTCGACATAATGATCAGTGATGGTGTGTTGGATGGACTCATCAAATTTACGTAGGACAGTTTCACCTCTGATAATCAAATGAGTCTCTGACCCCAAACCTTGAAAGAAACCAGCAAATTCAATACCAATGTAACCTGCACCGACAACAGCAACTCTCTTTGGCTGGCTTTCTAATTTGAAGAACTTATCAGAGTCAATTGCATGTTCGTAACCAGGAACGGTTGGTTGAATAGGTTTACCACCCGTGGCCACCAAGATTTTATCAGCAGTGAAAGTTTCCACGGAACCATCTCTTTTGTTCACCTCAACGGTACCTTCTTTGACAATTTTAGCCCAGCCGTATAGTAATTCAACGCCTTCTTTCTCAAGATTTCTCTCATAGATACCGTTCAATCTTTTGATATAAGCATCCCTTTTCGGTTTGAAGAATTCCCAATTGAACGTCTTTGATAACGCTGGATCAACATCAAATCCGTATTCTTTAGCCTCACTGATAGTCTTAGCAACATCAGAGGCGTACCACATAACTTTCTTAGGAACGCAACCAACATTGACACAGGTACCACCGATATCTTTACCTTCAATTATCAAGGTTTTTGCACCATATGAAGCAGCACGTCTGGAACTGGCAACACCACCGGAACCACCACCAATGACTAAATAATCGTAATGCTTTGGAACGGGAGCCATTTTATGAAATTGTCTTACGAATTGCTTGAACATAAAGCTTTAGCAAGGTAATTGAAACTTTGAATTCGGTTTATAAAGTATGGCTCGCCCTCAACGTGAGATTCTCGCGATTAGTAATTTTGTGAAGACGGCACTGGCTCACAACGGGAATGTGGCGAAAGACTCATGGCTATTTATATTCTGGGAAAGAGAATGACACATCAGTAGTGACATTAATAATGTATTCTTCAATTAGCTTTAATGTTATATAGGGAAGACAGCTAGCTTTTACTAAAAGCCAGAAAAGGTATATATTCTACAAATTAGTAAGATAAGAATGCGATTGTCATGAAATAATGTCGTAGGCTTTAAAGCAAGCCGTTGAATGCTATAATGCGATGCTGTAATGTGCTATGTTTGGGAGAAATGCTTTGTTAAACGGTTTCTTTTGTAGATTTTCTTGGAGATTTTTGTTCTTCGGGCAGGGCAGGTGCTGCTGTTAACATCAAATATGATGATGCTAAAAGGCAAAATATAGTGATCAGTATCAAAGAAGTCCCGTAAACTGTGCTAATAATTCTGAAGGCAGGCCAGTTTGTTAACTTGAATGTTTGCAATGCTGACAAACACATGGTACCTAGAGGGAAAGTCATTGCCCAAAATCCATAGTTAAACTTTTGGAATCTGTATGACAAGACTGATGCAATTGCTAAGAATGTGAAGAAATATCCAACTGATTGTAAGAATAATCCTGTCACAAGCCCAAGAGTTTTGAAGATCATTGCTTGAACCTCGTTTTCTTGCCCTAGGGCAAGAAGATAATTATGGATGTTTAATCCCAAGAGTTGAATGCCGTATCCACCTTGGCCTAGGAACCCAATTGGAATGAATGAAGTGAAGATGGCTGCTTGTGAAGGTAGCTTGTGAAACAATAGACGATGTAGGTAGACTGCAGTGATGAGGAATGATATGCACATGGCGTTTGACCATAATAAAAATCCAACAATGAATGTGGATAAGTGTAAATGAGTTGGTAAACTCGGGAGAATTATTTGACTTTGCGATGCAACAACTGATAAAGGAACAACTGCTAGCAGCACTGTGCTGTTCATTTCTTCGATTTTTAGTTGTGATGATTTGACCATAGTGAAGAATACCACCCAGCCAGTGAACACAGACATTGCAATGCCAATCCACCACAGAGAATAGATTGCAATTGGATACGTTTCCTTTGTGATTAAATGGAGAGCAGTAACCCAACTTGAAAACCCCATGGCGTAACAGCCCGTGAATGTGTTTATTTTATTGTCATACATGATCTCCATCTTATTTTCTAGCAGTATTATCTTTGCAAAGAAAAGCACTGTCGACATGAGTAAACAGAATGAACAAATAGCAAACATGATTATTGATAATACTTTCAACCATTCTGCCTCATATGGGAAATGGAAAAGTACAGAAGTTGAAATCCCAGTGCCCATGACACTTATGAACCATACTGGTTTGAACTCTCTCAGTATGTCTATGTAACTCATTTTGAACATGCTCCTGACTCTTCAAACAATAACTGCTTGATTGTGGGAAATCCAACCTAATATATCATTTCTATAAAAAAATACTACTTGAGGGCTTTGTATGCCGCATCTTCTTTGTTCATAGGCCACTTTCAAACTCCATCAGTAAAAAGGTGATGAAATGGAGTTTGAAATGCACTAACAAAAGCCCGGAGAAAAAGAAATTCCGAGGCACAAAAAATTCAAAGGCCGCACTTCGAGTCTTGCACGTCGAATAATGGCAGAGATCTAAATTGTGATTATTGTTGAGTCATGTTCATGAATTGCGACAGCAGTCGAGCTTCCCATTATTAGTATTTGTGAAGTACTAGGCAGGACAATAAATGGCGGAGTTTAATGTACTTTTCAAGCTGAAACTCATAATATTCATGGGACCTGTAACGTGCAGATAGCTGGACGATGAGCTGAAGATAAAAAATCCACACCGTTTGGCTTTCTGAAAAAGTACTCAAACCTATAATAATGATGCCAGTGAGCACGTACATTGGCCAGGAAAAGGGACTAGGGGCAATCTAAAACTTTTGACACTCAAAGATTACTGAAGACATCGACATAGATTTTCCGATCTGCCATCTCTTCCGGGTTTTCGGCGATGCGCATAAACATTTCCTACATTTCCTACCTGTAAATCCCATACATTACCATCCCCTGAATTCAATTCTCTGAATCTTAAGTTAAGAGTCTCATTGAAGACCAATCAGATATGACTTGGGAAGAAACAGCAAAAGCTAAAAGGGAACAAGTTTTATCTCAAATCCCGAAAGAATGGATAATTGAGGCACCATCAATTCAGGAACAACCGAATGCTATCTATTATTTAGATTCAGTACTTCCAGATAAGGAAAAGTCCATCACTTCTCAATCTTTATTATCCTTGAAAGATAAGCTAGCTACTGGGGAGTTAACATCGCTAGAGGTGACTAAGGCATTTGCACACAGAGCTGCATTGACACATCAGCTTTGTAACAATTTATCTGAAATCTTCTTCGATAGAGCATACAAAAGGGCAAAAGAGTTGGATGACTACCTGGCAAAGCATAAAAAGCCAATTGGTCCACTACATGGTGTCCCGATATCACTGAAGGATCAAATCAACCTGGAAGGTTTAGATACTGCAATCGGGTTTGTGGGACTATTGAACAAACCTAAGACCAAAGAAGACACATCTGTGATTGCTGATATCTTGTACAATGCCGGTGCGGTGTTTTACGTGAAGACAACCGTCCCTACAGCAATGCTTGTCGGTGACACTCTTTCCAATATCTATGGTCAGACGGTGAATCCATACAATAGAAAATTATCACCAGGTGGTTCTTCTGGTGGGGAAAGTTCTTTGATCGCTGCAAGAGGTGCAATGATTGGCCTTTCTACTGATATCGGTGGTTCAATTAGAATTCCTGCTGCCTTCAATGGTATTTTTGGTATCAGACCTACAACTGGTAGATTACCTTATGCTAAGGTGACTAATTCAACACCTCATCAAACTATAGTTCCTTCAGTGATTGGTCCTAGTGCTCAATATTTGGGTGATTTGAAGTATTTCGTTAAAGTTATACTTGATGCAAAACCATGGCTGTATGATCCAAAGACTCCACCAATTCCATGGAGAGATTATGAAGTCCCCAAAAAGCTTGCGTTTGGGATTTACAGATCAAATGGGTTTATTAATCCTCATCCACCAGTATTGCGTGCAATTGAAGAGGTTAAACAAAAACTCGAGGCAAAGGGACACGAGGTTATTGAATGGAACCCACCGATTGAAGGTGAGGAAATCTGGCGTAAAATGGGTAAAATTTTAGGTGCTGATGGGATGAAGGAGTTTCTAGACCATTCCGCATTAAGTGGAGAAAGTCCAATTAAACAAATTCTCGATGTTGATGATTTACCAACTGAGGTTACAGTTTCTGAGAACTGGGAACAGGGTGGCTTGAAATATAGGGACCAGCAAACGTATGATAAATACTGGCTGGCGACTGAAAATCTTACCAGCACCGGACGCCCTATTGATGGATGGATATCACCTGTTTGGGAAAGCGCTTCATACCCAGCAGGGGAAGGAAAACCTTATCACTGTACGTACACTGAGGTGTGCAATTATCTTGACTATCCAAGTGTTGTTGTTCCAATTACATATGTGGATAAGGAAATTGATAGACCTCTGGAAGGCTATCAACCCCTGAATGAATCGGACAAGGAGACGTACGAGTTGTATGATCCTGAAGTTTTTGATAAAATGCCAGTTGCTATTCAGGTAATAACACCAAGGTATGAAGAGGAGAGATCAATTGGATTAGCGGAAGTGGTTTACAAGGCAACACATTAACTTAAAAAAGCACACTCTACACTATACGATTTATCTAACTCTTGAATCAACTTTAAACACACCTTCTCCAAGGTGTTTTGTATCACCCACCGTCTTCACTTCAAATATGTTGAAATCATGTCTGTTGAAATCAACAACTGTAACTGAGGTATTATAAATACTCACATCCTTATTATCATATTTAAGAATCTTTAAGAAAGATCTGATTGTACCACCGTGACTCACCAGTAGCACATTCTTTTTAGTCTTGTTTTCAGTCAGCGCCTTATTAAGTATTTTTGCTATTCTCTGGATAAATTCGTGATCTGCTTCACCATAGTCTCTGAAATTCTTGCCTTCCATTTCAGCAAATGCAATTGCTTCATGTAAATATTTCCCTTCCATGATGCCCATATTACGTTCCCTTAATAGTTCAGTAAACTTGATGTCCACAGGATTCTCCAGACTTTCCACGACAAGTTGAGCTGTGTCCCTGCATCTGGTCAAATCACTGGAGTAAATTGAATCAAATTGAAAATGTTCAAACTTCTTACCAGCCTTCTTAGCCTGAGATCTACCAGTTGAATTTAATGGTGTATTCAGATGTCCTTGTAAGATCTTAGCAACATTATGGTCTGTTTGACCATGTCTAACAATGAAAACCCGTATGGTTTCGGCGTCAGTGTTTGCAGCTACAGCAGACATATCCTTTGCTTGGTTCAGTATAGGCACTTGGAATACAATTCAGAAAGAGAGAGGCACATCTGATGTGATTCCGTATTTGGAGAATGTCTAGCGACCATCACGTGTGTCTTAGTCACGTGACTGAAATTAGTCTTAGTGATAGTGCGCCTATCAAAAATTATCCCAGGGCGTGTAGCGCAGTTGGTAGCGCGTTTGCCTTGCAAGCAAAAGGTCATCGGTTCGACTCCGGTCTCGTCCAGATTATATTTTTTTAACTTGTAGGCCAAAATGGAAGTCAAGCTATTAGTGACAAAATCAAACAACAGTTGGTTAGTATTCTCCACGGCTACGACTCACAATCGAAGACTGAGTTGATACATTGAAGTTACACTCTGTTTACTCTTGGCGGATCGTTTAGACTTCCTATTAGAAATTGTGGTTCACGGAAATTTGGTTTAGTTCCGGTTGACTAATTCTCTTAATCATAATTGAATAATGACAAAAAAAGTTATAAAGATCCAGAAATCTACCCAGATCAACTTCAAGATACCGCTAAGGACACGCACAAACCATGTTTACAGGTATTGTGGAACATATTGGGACCATATTAGAGTACATAGAAGTTGATTCGTCAGCGACCGGTGGTAATGGTGTGTCTATTGTGATTGGTGATGCAGAGAAGATTCTTGGAGATGTGCATATTGGAGACTCGATTTCCATCAACGGAACATGCCTTACTGTCACTGAATTCACCAAAGATACTTTCAAAGTTGGTTTGATCCCGGAGACATTGAGAAGAACTAACTTGGGTACTTTGAAGCCCGGCAAAAAAGCGAATTTAGAGAGAGCTGTTGCTGGTGATGTTAGATTCGGTGGTCATTATGTTCAAGGTCATGTTGATACTGTCGCAGAAATTCTAGGCTATGTAAAGGATGACAACGCTCTGGATTACACGTTCAAGATCAAAGACTTGGACTACATTCAATACATTGTGGAGAAGGGATTCATTGCCATCGATGGTGTTTCACTAACTGTGACACATGTGGACCACACTAAAGGCACTTTTGGTGTTAGTTTGATTAGTCACACACAAGAAAACATCGTGTTGCCATTGAAAGCCACTGGTGAATTCGTCAACATCGAAGTTGATCTAACGGGCAAAGTTATTGCGCAACAAGTTGAAATACAACTAGCCAATCAAATTGGTGATGCAAACTCTACATTAGTGAAGCTAATTGAAAGTATCATTGAAAAAAAGCTAAAAGAAAAACAACCGACCTAAACCAACCACCCATTGTATAAAAATAATATCCTAACATAATCATTAATCATAACCGTTTAATAAACTCTTTGTATTCAGCATAGTCAGCTCTACTCTTTATCCCTTCATATCTCACTAGTTCAATCTCATCATCACTAAGTAAATCATAAGAGTATCCAGCCTTAGAGACCAGATGTACTAATGTATTCTTCTGATCCCAACCTTGCTCAGTTGGAACCTCTGGCAAGAAGGTTGCCCCATAACGTCTACCCTCTTTCTTAAAACTTATTCTAATTCCATGCTTACCCAAAGTCCAATCATAAGCATCTGATCCGTCTTCAAAATTTTGCAATAGGGTCACGCCTACTGACAACTGGGGCAGTTCCTTCACGCTTATTGGACCAAATCTATGATCTTCAAGTCCGCTGTATCTCATAGTTAGTGATGGCACCTTTTAGAGAAATAGGGAGAGTGCAATTCGGATAACTCACGCAATCAAAGAGTAGTCTTTAATACCCTTCTCAAGTTCAGTGGTACTGAAGGTCCCAATACAACCTCTTAGATCTTTGTGTGGGCCCTTGCTCCAGGTGATGAACAAGGGAGAAGGAGGGTCATTAGTGGTATAATTGAGAGCACTTTTGAAGTCGCTCAGGGAGTATTTTAGGGGGACTTTGTTGAGTTTAGACTCCAAGACGTGGAAAGCAAAGTAGGGAAATGGAGAGGACATTGAATGTATCACTAGGTAGACCACTCTTAATCCAGATGCGGGAGGGAGCAAGAGAGAACAATAAGATATGAAGTGCCATGGCTATACGATTGTAGAAGCCCCGTTAGTGACGTCGCACGTGACTTCGGCTCGGATCGAGCGAATAAATTCTTCTCATCGCTATAAAACTAACGGTGATGGCTCTTTCCAACATGATCCCCTTGATCCTCGACGAATAGATTATAGATACAGCATGGTGGGCACTGTTTCGAGCAACCTCAAGTATAACAAGGACACAGACAGCGTGATATCCTTCGCTGGAGGCTGCTTTTGGGGCACAGAGCGTCTCTTCAAAGAATTCTTGAACAAAGGTGTGGTAGACCTCAGGGTAGGATATGCCAACGGGACTAAGGCTCCTGAGACCCTGTCATACGAGGAAGTGTGCAAAGGTGATACTGACTTTGCTGAAATTGTCCAGGTGTCTTACGACAAGGCCAATCCAGACATCTTAAGAAAGCTAGTCCAGTTCTTCTTCAAAGTGCACGACCCAACTACAGTGAACTTGCAGGGCCATGACCAAGGAACCCAATACAGATCAGCTATCTTTTACCACGATGAATCTCAAGTGGGTGTGATTAACGAGGTGATTGCCGAATACAATCCAAAGTGGGACAACAAGATCGTTACTGTTGTAGAGAAGATTGAGAAATACTACGATGCAGAGGACTACCACCAAAATTACTTCGAAAGTGAATTGCACGCCGAGAGAGGCTGGCCTGCATGTGAGACTCATTTTGTGAGGGACATCTAATGGGTGTTTGCACAGTGAAAGATAACTGAGATCTACTCAGCAGTTTTATAGAGCTTCACTTTTGCAGTTTTTCCTAGTATTTTTAAATATAGAAATAATTTTTCTTTGTTATATAAGCTTATTTTTGCCATTGTAGAGAGAACCTCAAAAACTTTCTGGATCACAACACCAGCCGTTGTCCAAGATGCTTCTCCAATCGGTCGTACTGCTACCGTTCCTGCTGATATCTTCCGTCTCTGCCGCATCCGGATCCTTTTACAAGAAATCACCGGTCCTGGAACTGGACTCATCGAATTTCGATGAGGTTGTGCTAAAGACCAACCAGTCCTCTGTCGTGGAGTTCTACGCTCCTTGGTGTGGCCATTGTCAACGGTTGAAGCCAGAGTACGATAAGGTCGGTAAGTACCTTAATGATGTTGCTATTGTGGGTGCCGTCAACTGTGACTTGGCAAAGAATAAGAAGCTGTGTTCAACCTACAGAATCGAAGGATATCCTACAATCCTATCCTTCAGACCTCCTAAATTTGACTTGAATAAACCAACCCCTGTCAAATACGGACATGCATCCGAGATATTCAATGGTCCAAGAAAGGCTAAGAACCTCGTGGACTTCATGTCTTCCAGAATTAAGAACTACGTCAAGAGATTAATAACGTTGGACAAGCTGAATGCGTGGTTGAGCAACCCTAAGTCGGTTCGCCCAAAAGTTGTTGTCTTCACAAGAAAGGACAAATTAACTGCGTTACTGAAGTCTATAGCAGTAGACCTGCTAGGTGCTGTCGATTTCGCATACGTTCCTTTGAACCTAGACAAGAAAGAAATTTTTGAAGCTTACGATATTGATCAAACTGGAACGACTTCAGTGTTGTACTACGTTGACTCTGAAGGAAACAAGACACTATACGCTGGTGAATTAAGTAAGAAGGGAATTCTCGAGTTCTTGAACGGATTTGAAGAACTAGAAGAGTCAACTGACAAGGTAT
Source organism: Komagataea norvegica (assembly GCA_030567455.1). Lineage (NCBI taxonomy): Eukaryota > Fungi > Ascomycota > Saccharomycetes > Phaffomycetales > Wickerhamomycetaceae > Komagataea > Komagataea norvegica. The sequence goes on from JAJLSD010000005.1 coordinate 263,272, forward strand.
ATGAGAGACTAGAGTTCTTGAAGAAAGTTCAAAACGGTGAGAAGATTAAAAAGCCAGTTAGGCACGATGAGTTATAAGCTATTAATTTCAACACAAACCAATCATTTGAATATTGAAACAATCATGTAGCGAATAAATTTAAATCGTGACATCTTTTTCTCAGGGCCAAAAATTCCACTTTTGATCTTATCTTACATTCTCCCAAATATCTCATATCGCACCCAATCCAATGCCTCAATCAGTACTAATTGTCGGATGCGGTGTCTTTGGCCTCTCCACGGCCCTCCATCTGGCACAGCAAGGCTGCAAAGTCACTGCAATTGATAAACACCCAATACCGTCTCCAGAATCAGCAGCTAACGATCTGAATAAAATCATCAGAACAGAATATTCCGATCCGTTCTATGCGAAACTTGCAATAGAGGCACTCAATGCATGGCAGTCAGATCCACTATACAGAGAAGTATACGTTAATTCAGGAAGGGTGATGGTTTCGCCTAACGACTCCAGAAATCAGCATCGTGCCACATTTGAGAATAAAGGATATCAGAACTTGAAAGATCTTGGGGTTGACGTATCTGGAATTATACCTATCACTAGCGGCGAGGAACTTGGTGAGTTAATCCCTGCATTCAATAGGAATAAGCTGCGTGAACTAAATGCTAAATTCAATCCCAATTCAGGTTATGGGAAAGCTAAAGATTCCTTGACAAGGGTTTATATTGAAGCCAAAAAGCTTGGAGTCAGATTCATTTTCGGTGACAGTGGCACAGCTATCAAACACACAGCTAACTCTATAGTTGTGTCTACCGGTGAAACATACACGGCAGATAAGATTTTGATCGCTCTGGGTGCATCGACAGGATATATTGTTGATTTAGAAAACCAGATACGATCACTTGGTCTTTTCATTACGCATATTCATCTCACCGAGGACGAATACTTGAAATATTCCAATATACCCATCTTCTTCAGTTCAGAAATGGGATATTTCTTCCCTCCTGATTCCAAGACACATGATCTGAAATTCGCCTTGACGTTTGGTGATACTTCGAATAAAGTCGCTGATCCCCACAATATGGGGAACCATGTGTATTTACCTAGATTCAGCACAAAGGATTCATTTCCATCACCTGGAGAGAGTCACGTTAGAAGGTTATTGAGGTTGGTATTGCCTGAATTGGCAGACCATCAGCTCTACAAATCAAAAGTTTGTTGGATAAGTGATACGACGACCAGTGATTTTCTAATCGATAAGATACCGGCCACTGATAACGTATTTATTGCTACTGGTGATTCTGGCCATGGATATAAGTTTCTTCCGAACATAGGGAAGTATATCTCTTTAAAGTTACAGGGTAATTTGGATGAAGAATCGTCAGATCGTTGGAAATGGAAAGCAAACCCAGAGTTTCCTACGCAATTTCAAAACAGAGCCAAAAGAGAACATTTTGATATTAAAGATGTCAAAGAATGGTGGATTGATAATTTTAAAGAAACTGCACGGTTATAAGAAGAATTATGCAGTTCCCGTAATGGAAGATTTCATTCTTGGATATGTGAAAACTTGCTCACGAACGTCCAACTTAGCATAAATGGACTCTAAGTTTTCCTGAAATTTCCTATATTGATCTCTAGAGAGGATCCGTGAAAGACCCATCATTGTATCAAAATCAATCTCTTGTATATTGAACTTGAATTTGGACAAATCATCAATCCTTTTCTTGAAGATCATACTGAGAAAGCCAATCATTGAATTTATTGATGTTCTAACTGGTTTGGAAGCAGACGCCTGTACATTCAATCTTTTCAATTTTTTATTTACTTTCTTGACAACCTTTCTAACTTGATTTAAACTCAATTCAAATGATTTTTTAGCCATGTCTTTGGTCTCTGGGGAGAATTTATAGAGCTCATTTGCTGAGATGAACTTAAACCATTGATCATTATGATCTGCTGAAGAATCCGATTCATCATTAACATTAGGCGTGTATAACAAAGGTATATGATAGACTTTCATCTTTGAGTCACCATGGACCTCTAGCCATTGCTTATGTATTGAATCCGCCACTAATCTACCAACAGGTACGAAGTTAGCATGGATAGAATCGTCACTTTGAAATCCTGCTTCCTGTGCCAATTCAAACAACCCACCAACAAAATCACCAGGATTGAAAATCGAAATTGGTCTCAATGCAAACCTCTTTCTTCTTGCTAACTTGAAGCAGGAAATTGTCCCTGATTTAGTAGCGTCACTGCACAATGTTTGATTCCAAGGAATAACATCGTCAAAGTGATTAGTGAATGGATCAGTTGTCTTCTTTGCCAAGCCAAGGCTTTCATCTTTGATGTATCTGCTAACTAAAGAGCCGTTATTGCATAAGGATAAGTGTAACTGAATCGCAGAGATCTTCTGATGATCGAAAATCACCTGTCTGTCGATCCTGGATCCCGTGTAACTAGAATCTTCTTTATTTTCTGGATTTGGATTGCAAACTCTGGCATCGTTCTGCCTTTTTCCATAAAGTGGCGCTGATGTAGTCACCGAGATCACACAATATAGTGAGACTAGAATTGATAGCTGCATGCTATGAACAGCTATAGTTTGCCCAAAAACTGATTCTCAGTTATCATCGTGTCTCTATTCTTTGTTCCACTATTAATCATTTAACAACCGTATTTTTGTGTTTGTGGCAAAACTACAATTCAGAAGACAAGATGCATCAACAATTCAGGAAGTCCTCGTTTCCAAGTTCCATTTAATTGAACAGCAGTTAGAATCAAGCCAAGTGCCGTAGCGGAGATCCACCTTATCGGACTTTGTTAAAGACACACCTTTGTTTACTTTTCAATCATCCAGATTTTCGGCACAGATAACCAACGGCTTTTAGCTTTATAAAACGGAATCTATCTTTTCATGAATTGTGAGCTGCAAGAAGTACAATACAGCTAACGATGCCAACCATTCTTATCTCCCATGGGTTTGGTTCAAACCATGTAATTGCACAAAACCAATCTCCCAAACTAAGAGAAGCCTTGACCAAAAAAGGTTTCAAACTGAAATACGTCCAAGCTCCAACCAAGTTATCTCTGGAAGATTTCCCAGTCCCACCAGACCATGACCACAACATCTACGTCTTATACACATGGTGGGATATGATGGGTAATGGTGTCACTGAATTGGCGGAAAAGGTAATCAAAGAGGAAAACAATGATGATATCGTTGGTTTCATCGGTTTGAGTCAGGGTGGTTGCCTAGCAGGATTAGTGTCTGCCAATTACAAGAGACTCATTCCATCTTTGAAATTTGGTATCAGTTACAGTGGATTTTACTTCCCTAGTCCATTCGACTCCAAGATTGATAAGAGTGTCTATGATGGGAAGGTTGAGGTCCCATTCTTGTCAGTCATTGGGGAACAAGATACTGTAGTTTTGCCAGCACAGACTCAGCAATTTGCAGATGAGCAAGTCGAGAAGGATAAGTCTACTGTTTACTCCCATAATGGTGGTCATGAGTTCGGTGAGGATGATGAAAGTATCAAGTACGTCATTGACTGGATTGAGAAGGTCCTTTGAATACTTTCAAGTGAAAATTTAGATAATTCCTGTATAGACTTCAGATTCGCCAATTAGTGTGATCAGTATATCCGTAGAAAAAACTCAGCGAAACCACACAGTACTGTCTTAGAGTCCTTGGCTTGAACAGTTCCCTTACAATTTTCAATGTGAAGGCCGAAATAGAATTGTTTACCAACTCTCAAAAGAGCCACCACAGGTGATCATTTCAAAACAAGGCAGATCCAGCAACTATATAGATATCCTTTGAAGATTTCCCATACACCTGTTTCACAAGATGCCCAGAAAGGAAAGGGGATAAAGAATGGTGAAGAAAGGTTGGTTTGCGGTGTCAAGATGAGGTTGAGAGGTTACTGTTCAGAGCAACAGTCTGGTCTGGTTAATGAGTGATATATACACTCCCCTAACCCATAAAGAATGATTCCTAGGGCTTTGCAATTATTTACTCAGTATGCATCTTTATACATTGATATTTATACATCAGCGATCCATACCTGTAACGTATTATCGTTCGCCACACTAGCCAACATCCCCACAACATGAGCATTCCATGAGATGTCATTGACGCCCAGTATATGGCCACCATGTCTGAATATCAGTTTATTCTTTGCTAAATCGTATATTTGTACTGTTGCGTCATCGGATCCAGATGCAAGAATGTCGGGTCTGTTTGGATCAAATTCAAGGCATGTGATGGATCCTTTGTGGATTGATTCATGTGTCAGTAATGGGGAATCTGAAGAGCGGATGTCCCAGATGTTGAGTGTGCCTTGGCCATCACCTGTGCTGAGGATGTATGGATTATGAGGGTTTATCGAAAGTGAATTGACACCTCCCGAGTGATGGATACCTGATGTGATTGGCTCATTGGTGGATCTCGTGTCAAAGAGTTTGAAGTGATTCGATTCGTTCGCAGTGAGGAAGAGTGAATCATGTGAAGGGACCCATTTGATTGAGTTTGTTCCTGATTTATCACTTTCCCAAGTCTGTGAGTGATCTAGGTAGTGGAAATCCGAATTGTATTTCGTCACGTCGAATAGTTTCACGTCCCCTTTACTGGAGCAAGTCACTAGCTTCCCCATTATCTGAACGTTCCAACTCATTCCTGTCACTTCACCGTCGTGTTCACTGAAATGGATATCAGAATACGAGCCATTTGCGTCCTCCATCTCGAGATTCGAGGCATGTTTTGTCTTGTCAATCAGATGCATGGATCCGTTGCCACACCCGAACGAGATGAGGTCTGGATTCTGTGGGATGTAGTCGACACAGTTGATATCACCCTCTGAACCAGGTACTGCAAGGTTCTGTAACGTGGTGAATTTGTTAATTGGATGGGCAGAACTGCGGAATTCTTGGAGTTCTGCATCGTAGTGGTCCAATTGGACACGATCTGGGGTGTTATGGGCGCTGGAGGTGTACTTGTTGATACGTATGAAGTCGGTGGGTCTCTGGCCAGAGGAGTGTATCGTTGTGAGCAACCTGAATGAGTTGATACCTGGTGTGATGGAGTGTTCTAGATCGGGCAGGAACTTGACCTGCAGTGAGGGCCAGATGGTGTTCTGTGTATGGAGGTGTGTGTAGAGCTTGGGCGTGTTGGCCTTCCACAGGAGGTAGCGATCGTGTGCTAGTGTCTCAGTCATATCTGTGAGCACTATTAGTAGTATAGTATCTATTAGTCTTAATATTAGTATTAGTTAGTCTTGATACTAGTATAGTAGTAGTAAATAACAACGCGTTTGGCGTCTCAGGTTACCCGGATTTGATGCTACTATTCACTGCACACTACACACAACTGTCCTACTATTATAGTCACACTTATGATGTTACTGTCAGCACACCACTACCCTCTCTAATAAATCTGTTAAATTAAATTAAATAAATCAAGCAAATTAAACTAAGTAAATCAAATCAAATTCGTAAATCAAGCCTCCCAGGCGAATTGATATTCCTAATGATAGTACTCTTTGAAGAAAGATGTGGGTTTTACTACTATACCATACAGTTGGTAACATCCTACTACTATTCTTTGCTGCACGTGTCACTCCTGCACGTGTAGTGGGACTGACAAGATGTGCGTGGCTTGCTCTGTTGTATTATTATACCAGAGTACTGGATTGTAAGTATACGGTAAATGTGTAAGCAGAAAGTGGTTACAAAGACGGTACGATATGTAACATAACACCGCAGCAGGTGCGGAGAATCAACTCGTGTGAATCAAGTGTAGACTATAAGGATCTATTTCACCCTGACTGACTCATTAGATTCCCCGCGTCTCGCTAGTGATCTCCATCTTCCCAAGGGAAGACACAAATGAGATTCAGAGGTACCCCAGCTTAGATTCTGTTTCACCAACTAAGTCGATGTTGGCTGGCACTTGGTGCTCCTGTGACTTTAGTGAACCATATCAGTGCTTGAAACATGAAACTGCTCTTACATGTCAGCTAGCTAGCTATCTAGATCGTAGATGTAATGTGATCTTTACTTCCGTTTTGAAATCTGCCTATGATGTCATCTTTGGTAACTATCTACAAAACCAATACAGTACCATAACCATTCTACGTTGTAATACAACAGACTTCACCGTGCTCCTCGTGGCCTCGTTTGATGCACTAGTAATAGCACAATACAATATATAACTGATGAGTGACGACAACCCTTTCACACACATGCTTCGCCTACGGGTTAAACCCCCACCAGCAGTGTCACCCCTCGACTTCCCCAGACACGATACCTTAGACTCAGAGAAGTTCAAGACAAAGAAACCCGAGTTGTTCAAGGGGACCACCATCATTTGCCACCTGGATCAACGAGGAGAACTATTCAGGGCACTGATTGAGGATTTCAGGTTCCTTGTTGGATTTAAATTCTCTGCAAGGGCATCTCTATTGCCTACGTCAAGTTATCATATGACCGTTGCTAGTTGTTCAGATAGACACCTTGTTCCAGGGAATCTGGGGATTCAAGATGGCGAAAGCGACGAGATGTCAGCTGCTGTGCACAAGAAGTTGAAAGAGGAATTGTGTGTCGATGATGTGGAGTTCCCTATCAGGGTCAAAGCTGATGAGATTATCATTATGGGAGCTGCATCCATGAACCTTATCGTTAGGCCAGTCGATGAGAAAGAGAAGGCGAAACTGAATAAAGTTAGGGAAAGAGTGGCAAGGATCCTGGGGTTTGGGTTTGATCCAAACCCTACGTTGCATGTAACAATTGCTTATTTCGTTGATGAGTTTACTGAGGATGAAAAGAGGGAGTTTAACGAAAACATTCACCATTTAAACGATATCGTTAGGGGTATGGTGGCCGAGTTTGATAAGGTGGAGTTTTGCTACTTCAAGGATATGTTCGAATACGTCCCTGTTGAGATCTTCAAATGAATCTATTGATTGTATTATACACCTTTAAAATCGCATAAACAGTATCATGCTATACTTTTATATCATTGTAATCTATTATTCTAAATCTCTGTTAGAAATTCCAGCGATCAAGCAGAACACATTCATCACACTCGTCCAGAAGAACCAGTGATTATAGCCTAAAAACGTTGGGATACGATAACTCATCATACATTTGCAGATAGGAACTGTCGAGAACGCGATCAAATGTTTAAGAGAACTTTCATGAATATTGGTTCAATGCACGCCTTTCTATTATATACATAAAAGACCCAGTGATTGATTTAATCAAAGAAATCGTCATCATCGTCACTGTTCTCGTCGTTAGTGCGTCCTCTGATTGATTTTTTCAAGAATCTCAATCTATGGGCCTCATCCAGATCTTCATCCTCAGAATTTAAGACCAATCTTTTATCAGTATCTTTGACTGAATTGATATCCACGAGCACCTTTTCCAAATCTTTGATGGTTGTAGCATTACCACCCAGCTGTGTTAGAGTAATATACTGTTTCAAAACATCCCCATTACGATAGATCAAAATAGTTGGACAGTTACCCTCTGGATAGTTCTCGACAGCTCTGCTTCCTGGAATCTCCACAAACTTCAGCTCCGGAAACTTCCCAGCAAGTGTAATAAAGAGGGAAGAGAGCAATCTTGACTGCAATGAACTTTGCAAAGATAAATGCACAAGCACGAATGTATCATTTGAAGCATCTGTAATCTCCTCTTTGTATTCAGGTTTCGAGATTGGGTAGACACGGCCATATTTGGCAGCTTTGGATAACTCGTCAAGTTCCTTCAGTCTTCTATTCTTGTATTCCTCCAAGAACTCCTCGTCCTCCTCACCTTCCAAGTCCTCCAGCTCTTCCAAATCTTTGCCCTCGAGCCTATTATCCCATTGCTTTACAACAGCTTCTTGTAGAGCCTCTTCCAATTGAAGCGATGGTGAAGGTGGTTTTTCGGGTATGATCCCCTTAGCCCTCAAGATATCGTTCCATTCGGTATCTTCATCTGGATCTACCTGCGTGTTAATCATTCCATACGGGTCAGCCATTTTGATAGTGTTATAAAAGTCTTAACCAGCGGAATGAGCTCAGGTTTCAGCTTATGGAAAGCATCAGAGGCATCAAGAAGCATCGAAAAGCCTCTGTTTGGAAAATGTTCGCGAATTCGCAGGGCAGCTAACAGTATCACGTGGTTTCCTTTAAATAGGAGTGGCCCAACCAAGGATGTTATCGATAAGCTCGAGCTTCTTTCAGCTTCGGGGCAGCCTATCTGTCCTGTTCTGGAGGACAGAACTTGGCTACTATGCTGGATAACAGTGAAGTGACCAAGGAGCAGGTTGAACAGCTTAAGGATAGAGTAGTGGCGGCTTTGGAGCTGTCTTACTCTCCGTATTCCAAGTTTAGGTATGTTATTTCTGCCAGCCTGACTATGCCCTCGATGGGAACTAACCTAAGATACAGGGTCGGTTGCACTGTGCTGACGCATTCTGGAGAACTGTTCGATGGTGCCAACATTGAAAATGCCTCATATGGCGCTAGTATCTGTGCTGAGCGTACCACTATAACGCAAGCAGTGCTGAAGGGGCACCGTTCTTTCAAGGCAATTGCGATATCGAGCGACTTGACAGAAGAATTTATAAGCCCGTGTGGGATCTGCCGACAATTCATCAGGGAATTCGGCACTGAGACACCGATCTACATGTTCAAGCCAGACGGCACATATCTCAAATCCAGCATCCGTGAGCTGCTACCAATGAGCTTTGGCCCTGAACAGCTACAATAAAGGCACCGCATCATATCATATCATAGATAGATCTGCTTATATCATCATCCTGTCATCATTATCGATTATGTAATCGACAGGGTGATCTCGCCATCGCTCTTTCCCACATACGGAACTAAACTAATAGATGGAAAAATTTTATCCTTTGTAGAAGCACTAGTAGATCCTCAACCTACACTTACTGACCGATGACTGCTATTATTTGCTCTGCTCCCGACTGCGGTAAGGATACTACCTCCAGTTTGAAATGTCCCTTGTGTTTGAAACAGGACATCAGCAGTGTGTTCTGCGATCAGAAATGTTTTAAGCGTGCGTGGGGACTCCATAAAGCCATCCATGTCAAAGCTGGTGTTGACACATACAACCCATTTCCAGACTATCCGTATACTGGATCCTTGAGACCATCATACCCTCTAGCACCAAGAAGATCCGTTCCAGACCATATTCCTAGACCTGACTATGCCAGAAATGGACAACCTATCAGTGAGCAGAAACGTGATTTTTCCACAAAGATTACAGTCTATAATAAGGACCAGATCGAGATCATCAGAAAGACTGCACTGTTTGGCAGAGAGATCCTAGATGCTGCCGCTAGCTTAATCAAACCTGGTGTCACCACTGAGGAAATCGATGAAGTCGTGCATAATGAAACTATCAAGAGAGATGCATATCCATCAACCTTAAACTACTACAACTTTTCCAAGTCAGTTTGTACCTCTATCAATGAAGTAATCTGTCATGGTGTTCCAGATAAGAGACCTTTGAAAGATGGTGATATTGTGAACCTTGATATCTCTTTGTACTACAAAGGCTACCATGCTGATATGAACGAGACATACTACGTTGGTACACCATCCAAAGAAGCTATCAACGTTGTTGAAACTGCAAGAGAATGTCTTGATCTCGCCATTTCTGCTTCCAAACCAGGCGTTCCTTTCAGACAGCTTGGTGATATCATAGAGAAACACGCTAGAGCTAAGGGTTGTTCTGTCGTGAAGAGTTACTGTGGCCATGGTGTCGGTGAACTGTTCCACTGTTCTCCAAGCATCCCACATTATTCAGGAAACAAGACCCCAGGTATCATGAAACCAGGTATGGTGTTTACCATTGAGCCAATGATTAACTTAGGAACTTACAAAGACATCCAGTGGCCAGATGACTGGACCGTTGTTACCACTGATGGGAAATTGAGTGCCCAGTTTGAACACGAATTACTTGTTACCGAGACCGGGGTAGAGGTCTTGTCACAAAGACTCAAGACCAGTCCTGGCGGACCAAGAACGAGAATATAGTGTGTATAGAGAACTGTTAATGAAAAGTGAATCATGTAAAGATTATGTATGTGATAGTGGCCCAACCAGCAACGAGAAACGCCGGGTAACACGATCTTTTCTTCAACGCGAAAATAAAAATGCTGAAAATTCCGATGGCCAAAACCACAAGATCACACGTACAAATCACAGTTGTTCAATTGCATCGCCACCAATGTCGTCGTCTTTACAATTGTTGAACCCAAGGGCTGAATCCTTGAGAAGGGCTGCTGCCTTACAGGTCAACACTGCTGCCGCACAAGGTTTGCAACAAGTGTTGGAAACCAATTTGGGCCCAAAAGGTACTTTGAAAATGTTAGTTGACGGTGCAGGTAATATCAAACTAACAAAGGATGGTAAAGTCTTGTTAAGTGAGATGCAGATTCAAAACCCAACTGCTGTTATGATTGCCAGAGCCGCTTCCGCGCAAGATGAAATAACTGGAGACGGTACCACTACTGTTGTCTTGTTAGTTGGTGAATTATTGAAACAAGCTGAAAGATTCATATCAGAAGGTGTTCATCCAAGAATCATAACAGATGGCTTCGAAATTGCCAGAAAATCAACCTTGAAATTTTTAGACGATTTCAAGATAGATAAGAAAGATGGTGGAATTGATAGAGAATTATTATTGCAAGTTGCAAGAACTTCATTAGCTACAAAAGTTAACAGTGAGGTTGCTGAAATTTTGACTCCGATCGTCACAGATGCAGTTTTAAACGTTAAGGGAAAAGATTCAGTAGATTTACACATGGTTGAAATAATGTCAATGCAACACGAAAGTCCTAAAAATACCCAATTTATCAAAGGTCTAGTTCTTGATCATGGTGCAAGACATCCAGATATGCCAAAAGTGGTTCACAATGCACATGTTTTGATTTTGAATGTTTCTTTAGAATATGAAAAGACAGAAGTCAATTCAAGTTTCTTTTACAGCACCGCTGAACAAAGAGATAAGTTAGTTCAAAGTGAAAGAAAATTTGTCGATGAGAAATTGAAAAAGATTATTGATTTGAAGAATGAAGTCTGTGGTTTAGATTCAGATCAAGGTTTCGTTATCATAAATCAAAAGGGTATTGATCCAATGTCTTTAGATATATTAGCAAAGCACAACATTCTAGCTTTAAGAAGAGCCAAGAGACGTAATATGGAAAGATTGCAATTAGTCACTGGCGGTGAAGCTCAGAATTCAGTTGATGATCTAACACCAAGTATTCTAGGGTTCTCAGGTTTAGTCTATGAAGAAACTATTGGTGAAGAAAAATTCACATATGTCACAGAGAATAAAGATCCAAAATCAGTCACGATTTTAGTTAAAGGTGCCACCAACCATGCTTTAAACCAGACAAAGGATGCAGTCAGAGATGGTTTGAGAGCAGTTGCTAATGTCATCAAAGACGAATCTATTGTTCCTGGTGCTGGTGCTTTCTTCATTGCTTCAAATGATTACTTGATTAAAAACTTGACATTATTATCAAAGGGGAAAACCAAAACTGGTATTCAAGCCTTTGCAGAAGCTCTTTTAATTATTCCAAAGACTTTAGTGAAAAACTCAGGTTACGATGCTCTTGACGTTGTTTCTGCATGTCAAGATGATTTAGAAGATGGTCATATTATCGGTATCGATCTCAATTCTGGTGACTCTTGTGATCCAACAATTGAAGGTATATGGGATTCTTTCAGAGTATTGAGAAATGCTATCACAGCAGCAGTTGGTATTGCAAGTAATTTATTACTATGTGATGAGTTGTTGAAAGCTGGTCGTTCCTCATTGAAGGGAGACGGTGGTCCACAAGGTCCCCCAGGTCAATAGATTAGATGACATTATGAAGAATCATCACTTTCGTTGTATAATGTCTGTTTGCAGTCGTGGAATTGCGAGCAAATGGATTAGTATTCATATAAGTCATTATCAGTACTGGGATATTGTAGCTTGTAGACCTAAGACTTAAGAAATACGGAAGTAATCATTGGATCATCACGACCTTATGTGCCATCCTTCAATGTATGGAACTGTGATCTGAAACATCAGTTTCTGCAGTTATATAAATCAAATATCGTCTCAAGGCCCAAAGATTACCCAAAGATTACCCAAAGACATCCGACAGCCCAAATATTTAACAGATCACTGTATCAGCCATTCCAAGTTTCTTTCATCTTCAGAATGAGGTTGATAAAATTGATAAAGCCGTCCATTGCGACTTTTTCTTAATATGGGTCTGCCCAATTGGTAATCAAGATCCAAGCTCTCAACTTGGTGGGACGTAATGAGCATTGTACACGAGAGAAGACAGCTAGCTGGAGGTTACTTAGTAGAAGCTTCACTGGTTGAATCTTGAGACGTTAGCATACAGTTTCCTATCCTCTTCTTTCGTAAGGTAGTATCTTAGTCATTTGATGGTCATGGATATTTTAGCGCGACGCATAATACGGCTCCATCTTGATCTGCTAAAATTGACGTGGATCTAATTATCTCCCGCTTACGATGTCGAGCTCGCTAAACAAGCAGGCTATCAAATTATGCTTGCTGTGCTTGCATGCGGCTTTGATTTTGGTTGTCGACGGACCAAATTTTAGTGAACCTCGGCTGATTTTAGACTTCTGAACGTTACAAGAAGGCTACCTTTTAATGCTAGAAAACTGACAGAGTTCTCGATGCACATCAAGTGATCAATTGTATCCAGAATAACAGCAATTGTGATCCAGCATCGCATGATTCAAAATCTTGGAGGTTAACATGATATATTTCTTCGGTATTTCAGCATATAGCAGGAAAATATTGGACCAGCATAGCTGAAAGTCTGATTTCCCTTCGGTTTTCTTTTGCTGCTGCTGAGATTGCTTGAAGTTTGCTGTCAAATATTCGAAATTCGAATCACAGTGCATGCTGGCTTTAGCCTGCAGCATTAACTCCAGACCATTTACGGTCTTCTTATCTGGTTTCGCAATCTTGTTTGCCAATAATTGAGAATTAAAGTTTCGAGTTTTACAAAAAGCAGACGTGCATGAGACGTTTGAAGATGCCGTGTTTTCTAGAAGCCCAAATGGAATGCGTTTCTTGCTTCGAGCAAGATAGCTTTGACACCAAAGGAAGAAAAGCACCTTCCACGATATGCCAAGTTTGAAAAGTTGACAGATTGGAGCAAGATGTTTGACCCATTACCTGGTATGAACTAATCTGCGCCATTATTGGGTTTACGAAGTACCACATCTGAGTAAGAAGGTACACAAGAACTAACGTCAACGGGCAGTTCGTTTATCGTCTATCATAAGCTTTCTTTTCCATGGAGTCCATAGATCTTACTGGTAAATACCCTACAGGCGTTGCTTCCGGGGTGTATCTCTGACTCGTGTTTCTTGATATCAGGCTTGAAATGCCTACCTTCCAGAGATCTCGGTAACGGTTCGCAACAGCTTTCCTCGCCCCGCGTTTAACCCGCTTTGATAATTCTTTGTTGCAAAAAGATATCATCTTGACAATTGGCTACAAGTTCAAAGTTGAAGGACTACAGCTCAGGCGCCTTAAGAATAACCCACCATATTAAACCTGTAGAAAATTCAGAAAGCAGTACTCCTTAGTTCGAGACACCATCACAAATAAATGGCAGGCTGTGGCACAGGTTCTATTACTACTACCTTCAATAGTATCAGCTCGTCGCGCTAATAGCTACTTCATGTGTCTTTTTTTAGAAGCAGCAGCTTCATTGTTTAGGGCACACGACCTGCCATGGACTTCCTTCCATGATGGTCTGTAAATTGCTTCCATGTGCTAATATGCAACTACATGCACCAGGAAAAATATTCCAATATCCTCAAGATTTCGGAGATTGTAGTTCACAAAAAGAATAAATGAATGATTCCGTCTAGAAGGCCTACAGAGATGGGATGTCGAACTCTGCTAATGAAGGATTGCAAGGTGTAAGTTCAGAAACTTGTTTTTAGAATACAATGACAGTCAGCATGTTGAATGGGAATTAACTTTAACTTGTCAAAGGTGGTCTCTTTCAAGGATTACGCAATGCCACATGGTTGGTTGCTTCGGTGCAGAAACAGAAGTTCTCCAGCCGAGGGCTTTTCGACTCTTGTGCATTTCAATTGTTAAACAAACGCAAAATTTCGAGTTTATCTGCTGTAAAGTACATCAGATTGCCCAGATTCTATTCCTGCGTTGAAAACCGTGCATCAATGCAAAACGTAACTAAGCTGATGACATGCCAATTCATGTATGGTTGAATATACCGGAAATAGCCAGACTACCTCTCAGAATATATAAAGGCTTGCCTGTCTTCTATTTTAATTTTTCTCTGGTACAATGGTTTCCGATTTTAGGTTTAGTTTAGGAAACAAGCTAAGTGGTGGTAATTCGTCATAAAGTTAAGATATCATTGCCACAAGCTATCCAAGAAAATTTGACAAGATAAATCAAGTTCCTTCTATCAGAATCATATTGCTAAGTTCAACCTTCGAACTTCAATATATAAACAAATCCAATTATAATGATGCAATGGAGAAATCAGTTTGTGCCTTACATGCAACAAGCTCAGTCAATCCCTGACGTTAATGAAACACCCAATGATTCCTTTTTGACCAATCAAGCTTACTCAATAGCTCAATCCTATAATGGTGCTTCCAAAAGTTTTAACTATCAAACAAACCAACTAGATTATAGTTCCAATCCACAACGGCAAGCCAACCGCAAGGATTTTGATGATTCCTATTTAAACAATACACCTAACATCAAGAAACCCAGTCTTTCTAATATTTCAACTGTTGAAGAAGAAGAAATCTTCAGCTCTAATGGACAAATCTCCGTAACATCGGATGAATCAACTGCATATTCATCCCCATCATTCTCGGAATTTTTTCCTCTTCATTCCACATACTCATCTAAATCTCCAAAGGATGCTGGTGTCGTCGATCATAGTTCAGCTATAACTAAAAGATCACGGATGGGGTGCCTAACCTGCCGCAACAGGAAGAAGAGATGCTGTGAGACAAAACCTAAATGCCACGAATGTTCCAGGCTAGGCTTAATTTGTTCATGGCCAGCTCCTGGTGCGGAACACAGAAACAAACCTAGAAATGCCAAAGAAACAGAAGGAATGCATTACGATTCATTCTATGGTAATATTAAAATCTTGAGAGGTATAGTGGAAAAAAAAAACGCCAATTCGATTTAAGGGCAGTAGATTTGCCCTCATTTCAGATGAGTTTCAGGTTAGGTTAAAGTTAGATAGATTAGGATTCAAATCTTCTTCATCTTTTTATTTCAATTCTTGGTTTCTGCTTTTGATGGTTCAAAGCAATTATAATGAGCATTTATGTATTTAAAAACACTGATCGTAGTCTAATAGAATTTTTTTAAATCAAAAGCATTGAGTGACTATAACAAGTCTTGACTTTGTAACGCAACTTAATTTGAGACAAAAAACACTGTCTCGCTAATAAAGGGACGTTAAAGATTTGGCCTATCACAGTACGACATCAATACGCTATAGCACCATATGAGTGTAACTGGCAAGAAGATACAACGTCAATAAGCTGAGAGATTTGACGAATAGTAACTCTTTCAGAAACTGAAGGTTTTAGCTCCTGTGTTGAAATATGGGACATAACTTCTTCTGCTCTTCGCAATTGACAAACACATGATTTCTTGACTGAAGGCTTTAACAAAATTTGTGAGGTGCACGAAAGACGACCTAAATCAACCTTCTACCCAACGCAGGAGCATCTTGACCGCATCATTTGAATAAAGTCTCAGTCATCAGAAGCAAAGTGCCATAATCGTCCACGTGACACCTTCCTCGAGTTTCCCGAGTTCCGGGCCAATTTCCGTTCGAAAACAGTCAAAGAACAACACACTTCAAAAAAAGCATCAACCAGTTCAGGCCAGTTACCCAGCTACTCGAGCTACTTCGGCATCATGTCTTTCAATGAGTCTCTCACTTTGAGAGAGAAGCAGATTGGTGAGTTATAGTGAGCGAGTCAGCGTTTTAGACAATGATACTAACAAGTGTAGCTGCCCTGGAGAAGATGCTTCATCTGAACATAAACCCAGAAAATGGGGATCTGACATCAAGTCAGAATGATGAGGAAATAATGTGGAAGGTTCTTGTATTGGACTTCAAGTCTACTGCTATAATATCTTCCGTTTTGAGACTTAATGATTTGCTGAAATCTGGTATCACTATGCACACATTGATTCAGTCATCGAGATCACCATTACCTGACGTGCCAGCAATTTACTTTGTTGAACCAACTCAGGAGAACATCACTAGAATTGCACAGGATATCAAAGATGATAAATATTCCAGCTTTTACATCAATTTCACCTCAACTTTGAGCAGAGATTTATTGGAGGAGTTGGCAGGATCAGTTGCTACTACGGGAAAATCACAGAACGTTTTACAAGTGTATGACCAGTACTTGAACTATGTTGTAACTGAACCAAGTTTATTCTCACTCGAAGTTACTCAGGTTTATTCGAAGTTTAATGACGCTAAAACAACAGAGGAAGAGATAAATTCTATTGCAGACAACATTACGGATGGTTTGTACAATGCTATCATAACGCTTGGTCAAATTCCAATAATACGTTCTCAATCTGGTGGCCCATCAGAACTTGTTGCAGAAAAATTGGATCAGAAATTGAGAGATTATTGGATTAGTACAAAATCATTAAATGGGTCCGGCGCGGATTACTCACAGAGACTCGTTTTAATTTTGTTAGATCGTAATGTTGATCTGGCTGCAATGTTTGCCCACTCTTGGATTTATCAATGTTTGGTTGCCGATGTTTTCAAATTAAATAGAAACACGATCACCATTCAAACTGAAGAAAATGGTCAAAAAGTGGAAAAGAAGTACGATTTGGATCCAAAGGATTTCTTCTGGACTCAAAATGCACAACTTCCATTTCCAGATGCTGTTGATAATGCTGACAATGAGTTAAAGAACTATAAAGAAAGGGCAACTGAGTTGACTAGAGGCCAGCAAAATTACAACGATTTGGATGGCAAGAGGGACGATACTTTACAACAAACTGTCAACCAACTTCCTGAATTGACTGCACGTAAAGCAGTGATCGATATGCATATGAATGTGTTATTATTGTTGTTGAATGAATTAAAGGCAAAAGGATTGGATTCCTTTTTTGAAATTGAACAAAGCTTATCTGATCCGAAATCAAGAAACCGATTTTTGGAAGTTTTGAAGACAGATGGCAACACGGCCAATTTAGAAGATAAGTTAAGAACTTTTATCGTCTTGTATCTAACCACCGATTTATCAAGCGATTATGTTCATGAAGTGGAGGAACTTTTCAACAAGGTTGAAGGGCTAGATATGACTCCGTTTACACAAATCAAAAAAGTCAAAGAAAGTTTAAGACTAAAAGACTCCTCAACAATTTTGAACTCATACATAAAAGACTCCTCAGATAATGGAAGTTCTAACCAGAACTCATCTGCGTTATTTTCAAATCTTTCGTCAAAATTATATAATCTTGCCGATGGTAAGATCACTGAAGGTGTTGGCTCTTTGATCTCAGGTATCAAAAGATTGTTACCGGAAAAAAAGGCAATGCCAATCACCAATATTGTTGAAACCTTGATGGATCCTACTAATTCTAACGAAGAAAGACTGAAATTAACTGATGATTATTTATATTTTGATCCGAAAGTTACTAGAGGAGCGCACTCAAGACAACCAAAGAGACAATCATATTCAGAATCTGTCGTATTTGTCGTTGGTGGAGGTAATTACTTGGAATATCAGAATCTCCAAGAATGGTCGTCACAATTGGCAAACCAAGGTAATATCAAAAAAGTCACATATGGTAGTACGCACATCTATTCTCCAACTGAATTTTTGAAAGAGGTTTCTTTGAACCAAAGTTGAATATACCACATAAAAGAAGTTACATGAAACTTTACCTGAACTAGTTCTTTTTTAATTTTTACAAAATTTGGTTGTTCTATTATACATTAGTTAATTCTTTTCATTCATTCTCTATAAGAAATCGCTTGAATCTTGTAGAATCTTAGTACTTCTCTTAGCGTCTAAGAACAAGTCTTGAGCTTCTTCAACATCACTCAATAGAACTTCGTTATGATTGAAAGTCTTAGCTAAAACACCAGCTGGCGCTAGTAATTGTAAAGCATAACGCAATGAAGTCTTAGCACCTTCTTGTGCTAGTTTGGATAATGCTTCTTCATTGATGGCCAAATTTTCTATCTTGGCTCTTTTTTCAATAATGATTTTTATCTCTTCAGTAGAGTAAGGTAATGTTCTAACAATCAACAATCTGTCAATTAAATCAGCTGGAATACCGTGAGGTGCCTTTATATCATCGGTTCCTCTGACAGTAGTCAACCCTCTATTTGAAGCTAAGACCACAATTGGAGCAATAGATGCTTCTAGAGCTCTATTCAAATATGTAAAGATTTCGATATCTAACATGTTGACTTCATCAATGAACAAGACACCAGGAACCAATTCGGCAACACCTTGGTCGATATATTTTTGCACAACTTTGTTGACTTCATGTCTTAATTTCTCAGTAATTTCAGTTTTTCTTGGTTTCAATAATTGACCCATCATAGATAAGACATCCTGGCCACCTTGTGGTTTAGCATTAGCGACATCTAAATCATGCAGTGTGATATCTTGGACGATTTCTTTCTTTTTGTGGACGTCACCTTTTGGCAATGGAACGTATTCTTCCGCTTCCAAATCGAATTCAGTTGCATACGCATCAGATCTACCGACTCTTTTGACAGAACCAGTATTCGATTCAATGTAGATGACATCGCCAACAGTGACCTTTTCTTTCTGGATACTTTCATAAATACTTGGATCTAATCTTAAGGTCTTTGTACCTTTAGCAGATTTCAAACCAACTATAACATGTGAAATGGTTTTTCCGTATCCACCTAGCGGATTCTCACTCTCTTCTGGAGTTAATTCAGTAACTTCACCTTCGTAAACTTCTTTTGTTTCTTTGATTCTTAGACCAATTGATCTTCTGAAGTTTTCCATCAAGGCTTCGGTCTTCTTCACTTCAACAGAATATAATTCAGAGCCAACAATAGGAACAAATGGAACTTTTGGACCCAACTCCTGGGAAATGGCTAACGCAATGGCTGTTTTACCAGTGGCTGGACCACCAGCAAGCAGGATAGCTTTCCCACTCATTTTCTTCGCCTTGATAAGGTCGACAATGACACCAGCAGCTTCTCTTGCCTCTGTTTGGCCAACAAACCCATTATCGATAGTTTTGGCAGTACCACGTTCGTCAAGCCCTAAACCTTTGATATGAGTATGTGCCGCAGTTCTGGAGTCCCTGCTTGTTTGGTCCTTGACCTCACTGATTTGAACCATCCTGTAGAAATGCAAGTATTCAAGAGAATTTACCGTTCTTACGTTAGAAAACTCTCCTCTGCTTTTCTTATTTTTATTTCAGCAGAACAAAAACACCGAAAACGCAAAAAACGAGAGAGAATTCCGACCTCCGACCGAATCAGTCACGTGTTTCATGTGATCCAGAATGCGCAATTTGCCGTAAATGGGAATACTTCCGGATTAGGCAAATTAAAAACATTACAAGAGGAAGAATCGCGAATTCGACCTCGCTTTTGTGCTTGAGCCTTTGAAACTTTGCAATACTCTTCGTTGCAGTTCCCCAGCCAGCTTCTTTTCCCATTATCACTATCAATATCAGCACAGTAACCTCCCCAATATGGACCTGATTACGCCGCCATCTTCACAAGTTTACGTGAAAGACGGAAATAGTACCACCCATAGCTCCGATAGTGAGCAGGACCAACAGTTTAAACAGGAGGATGTAAGGTCTGCTCAGTCACAGTCAGCCCAGGTGCCTACGACGAGAAGAAAGCCACAAAAGAGGAAACCAAAGCTCAGGTACCGTCCTGAAAATGGAACAGTCTTGAATATTTCTTCGTACGACAGGAATGTCTCTATTCTGGAGCAGGACTATGATATTGACAATGAAGATGTCAGTTTCTTGCATTACGCTTTGAAATACTCAAAAAAGATAGCAGTTGTCACTGGTGCCGGTATATCAGTTGCCTCTGGGATTCCGGATTTCAGATCCTCCAACGGTTTGTTTCAAGGTTTAAAATCAACTACTAGTGCAGGTTCCAACGGAAGAGCCCTATTTGATAGCAGTGTCTATTCCAGCGGTGAAACAACTGCAAAATTTCATGCCATGATCAACCAATTACACAATATGACTCGAGAGTCAGAGCCAACGGAATTCCATAGATTTTTAGACGAAATATCATCGGATGGAAGACTATTAAGACATTACACTCAGAATATTGACTGTTTAGAGTCGAAACTACAGAATTTAGGGACAACGGTTCCTATAAAGCAAACACCACCATACCCACCAACAATTCAACTTCATGGTACCATTCAACATATGTACTGCTCCAAATGTCGCTGGAATTCTGAGATTCAAGTTGATTTATTTGAAGGTGACGAACCTCCTGCATGTCCAGAATGTATTGAATTGGATGAAATCAGAAAGTTTGCTAATAAGAGATCTCAAGGTATTGGCTGTTTGAGACCAAGAATTGTATTATATAATGAGTTTCATCCAGATGGTGAACAAATTGGGCAGATATCAACTACTGACTTGAAGTCAAAACCTGATTGTTTGATTATTGCTGGAACCTCTTTGAAAATTCCAGGTGTTAGAAGATTGGTCAAAGAGTTAGCCAAAGCCGTCCATGCATCAAAGGGCTGCGTCATATGGATAAATAAGGATGAGCCCTCAATGAGTATTGTTGATTATGTTGAAAACATTGATTTGATTGTCAGTGGTGACTGTCAAGACATCTCAAGCATAGTGGAGAGCTATGATCTACAATTGAAATCGAAATCAAAGAAAAAGGAAAAGAAGAGCGATACTGGTCTCCTTGATCCACCAACCAAAGTCAGAAAATCATATCCAAAAGTTAAAAAAGAAGGAGACTTATTAATTCAGTCAAGATTAGAAGAGTTAGTTACAAAACTTAATCAACAGAAGAACAGTGTGAATTAAAAGAAGAGAAAGTCTATATATCTATTCGTCTTCCTCATAGTTCAAATCATCGTTGGGTTCTTTAGGTTCTTGAGATTCTGCCCACTGGGTGACATCGTCAATGTAACTTAAAATCGTGGTTATACTTTCAGTATTTTTAGCCTCTAAGGGTAGAAATTGCACCATACCAAAATCATCCACTAAATGTGCAATAGACTCGTTCAATTTAGCAAACTTTGGATTCGTTTCATTATTTATATCATTGATCAGTAGTAGAGGATCTGGATTTAGGAATCTTTTTAGCTTCTTTTTGGAATATTCATCTTTGATTAAATCAATTTTAGAAAGGATATTTATATGCGGGAGTTCCAAAAGAATCATTGCAGACATTGCACTTAGTGCACCTGAGAAGAACTTTGACTGATCAATAATGAATGGAGCCTCTAAAAGATAAGTTGCACAAAGATTGAAATTCAATTGTTGTTGCAAATGTTTGACAATCGTAGGCAAGACAGGGATATGGGTATATAGTTCGATCTGGCCAGGGCAATCGAAAATCAAATATTCATCATTATAATCGCCAATCTCCTCATCTAACCAATCAAGATTCTGTAGTAGATATTCGAAACAGTATACCAAACCACCATTTGGACCTAATTCCAACTCTTCCATGACATCCTGTAGCGAAACCAGATCACGAATGTCGATACTGAACTCATACTCTGTTGGCTCCGCTGCAGGATCCAAGTTGACGATATGTGAGCGACGGCCTATGCTCTGGAGATGCGATACCATGGCATTGCAAAACGTACTCTAATGGGATTTGTTAGTGGAAAAGTTCACTGTGAGTTGGACTGGGACTGGAGACATACTTTTCCTGCACCGGCAGGACCGAGGACTAGACAACCGACTCTGGACATTCTCTGTATAAGACAAGCTGGACTGTACTGGAGACTGGGACAAAGGTGGGACTGGACTAGACTAGAGCTTAAAAGAGAGACTGAGACTACTTTTAATTATAAGCAGAAGTCTAACTTAAAATTTTGGGACTGGTGGTTATGTAATCGCGAATCGGTACTTTTTACAGTTTGTGGGAAAACAACAGGAAATGAATGTGAGCCTGAAGCCCAAACAACCGAACGCATTTTTTGCTATTGTTTTGCTTCATCGGTGCACAATTGGAAAGGTTGCTGGTCACAAGATCCCCGTTTATATACCTCACTGTGCTGGACACCTCGAAGGCAACTGCTTGATGCAATAAAAAAAATATGGCACTTGAAACACGCTCTAACACTGGATCATCGCCCTTTGTGCCCTCTGGTCGATCACCACAGTCTTACGAGACGCATGACATTCCAATAATCTTGGAAGAGCAGCGGCCAAAGGGTAGGTCCCGGTCAAACTCCAAGATATACAACAACAATGGCGACACTTCCTCTCCCAGTGCAAAATCAAGGGATCACGTCAAAGAGACCAATTCCTTGGAAAATAGCAGGGTGAAACCTGTTCAACAAATCATATCGAAACCTTTCCCAGTGCAGGCCAGTGAAGCACAGGTGAAGAAACGGTTTGAACGAGAGGAGTTTGTGTACATCTTGTCATTGGTATCGCTGAATGGTACATTCGACAGAAAGACGTTGCAGATACCTGAATATCCATCTGTGCTCAAGCTAGGCAGACCGAATAACACGCAACGCACACCGACCATATATAACGGATATTTTGATTCAAGAGTGATATCCAGAGAGCATGCTGAGGTCTATGTGAAGAAAGGAAGAGTGTACATTAATGATTTGAAATCTGCTAATGGGACTTTTCTAAATTCTGAATCGATTCATTCTGAGAAAGAGTTGAAAGTCGGTGATATCTTTGATTTAGGGATTGATATATCTAATGATAACAAACAGCAGCATCAACAACAGCAGCACTTGAAGATCTGCTGTAAAGTTGAAGGGTTCTTATCGTTCCCAATTGATGGTATCACTGATACTGATCAGCTACTGGCGAATATTAATAAGGATTTCAATAGGCAGGAAGTTGAAGTGGAAGAGGATCCTACACCAAAATTGAACTTATTTGATGCAGCAATGTTTGGTGATGTCAATAGCGACTTAGGAGATGTTGAATTGGGTTTGAACCATGATTATCTAACAGGAATGTTTGTTAACAATAACATTGGGACAAGTTCAAGTCTAATACAATCGATCAAACTGTTGATTGACCAAGTCCACTCTACTAAGTTATATAACTTGAAACTAGCATCTATTGAAACATTCCTACAGGACTACAAGACTCATCTTGATCAAGGTAAGGGATTGTTGAAACTTGGAGAAAAGGAAAAAGCAGAGATTAAAAATTTGGAGACTACGATTTCAAATTTAAAAGATACCTTATTGAAGCGCGAGAACGAGATCAAGCAAAAGGAACTTGATTCCAACCAGTCAGAAACGAAGATCCAGGAACTGCTGAACGAAAATGAAGTGCTGGTAAAGAGACAGAGAGATACATATTCTAAGATTGAAACATTAAAAAAGGTCATACAGGAGCAGAATTCAGAGATCAAGAGCTTAGAAGAACTTCAGCAAGAAAAATCAAACGACTTTGAAACACAGCTGAAGTCTATAAAAGAGGAACTAGAATCCAAAGATGAGTTGGTTGGGTTATTGACAAAATACAAAGAAGAGTCTATCAAAAATGAGATATTAGTGGATATGGCAAAACTTTCAGTGATATTTGCAGGAGTGGTGGTCGCAGGTATTACAACTCTATATTATTTCTAATGAATCAAAGGCATGGTATTATGATATTTACTATATGTACAGGTAGGTTGTAAGCAGCATCACGATCTACACCAAATCTAAGTCCTCTAATTCAATGCTTTCGATTTGAGTGATCCCCAAATTTTTGGCGAAAGTTCTAACAAATTCCGTAGCCACTTCTTTCGGCTGGATAGTCTTACCAGATTGCAACGACATATTTGTTTGAACTTTGTTATCCAGACCACAAAAATTGAACCCTAATTGTTCTATCTTGGGGATTTCATTGGCCACATTAATGGAGATCCCGTGTGATGTAATGGATCTAGAGACATTTAAACCAATACTTGAAATCTTTGTGTTTTCATCAATCCAGACACCGGTATTTTCAGTCTTGATACCATCTACATTGAAATGTTTCAAAGCTGAGATAATCGAGTCTTCTAATTTGGAAACAAAACATTTGATGGTTAGTTTGTGGAAATCTTGAAGATCTAGTATTGGATAAATGACAATCTGTCCCGGGTTGTGGAAACTTATTTCACCACCTCTATTAGTCTGTATGAATTCGTAGTCTTTGTACGATTGCAACCTGTTTATACTGGATCCATCAAGTTTGCCCTTCTCTCTACGTCCTGCTGTGAAGACCGGCTTGAATTCAAAAGATAGTAAAGTTGGTGATGGTTTCATATGAAGGATGTTCTTCAACAGTTCAGTTTCATAGTCGTTGGTGGTTAAATTTTGTTCATAGAGTTCCTGTTGCTTCCGCTTAATCTTTGTCGATAGTTTCTTAAACTGTATGAAAGCATCCTTGAACTGTTCCTGGATCAACTGACCTTTGGCATAGTCTAACGGAATTTTGAAATGAAGATGACGCAACGTCTCTGCAGAGGGAACATGTGGATGGAATTTGACGCACTCTGGTGCAGTGGTACTCTGTAAACGAATCAGTGTCGGTACCAGTCGAGGTACAAGGAATCTTGCCTGCATTTCAACGTATATGAGTCAGTATCAATCAATGGGCATTGGAAATTGAAGAGAAGAGATTTTCGGATTTTCTGTACAAAGTGAAAAATCTGAAGCCACAAAGAAGATCTCTCCCATACTTTTGCTCACTCTTAAATGTCCGTAACTCAGTCCAGCATATCCAGGCTTGAACAATGGTTGCTAGCTGAACATACCAAATGCGCAATCTCTCCAAAAATTGAGATCAGAAACACAGAATACGGTGGTAGAGGTGTTGTGGCTAACGAACCTATTAATTCCAACGTCCCAATCATCAAGGTATCACACTCATACCTTCTCAACTTCACTTCTGTCATCGCTCACATAACATCCTGGAACGCAAATATTGAGCTTCCTGTTAGTTATAAACATATAAAAGTGCAAAGTGGGGAGAACACCAGTGATAATGATGATATTGTTGATGAATTCTATGCAAAAGTCAGCCTTCAGGAGTTGTTGGAATTGACTTCATTTCAAATAATTTCTTTGTATTTAGTGTTGGAAAAACAAAGGGGTGATAAGTCATGGTGGAAACCATTCATTGATTCATTGCCAAGTATAGATGATTTCACATCATCGCCATTCATATGGAAGGTATCCAAGAAAGAGGAACTCTTGGAGTTACTTCCGAAATCTGCAAGGGACCATGCTAATGAAATGTATGGTAAATTTCAGGAAGATCTTAGGGTGGTATCTGAGTTATTGGAGATTCACAATGTCTCCAAGTATTTGAATATCGATGCATTTTTATTGGCATGGATGTGTATAAATTCACGTTGCTTATACATGAAGATACCAGAGTCCAAGAACAACGAGGGGAATTTTACAATGGCACCATATGTTGATTTCTTAAATCATTCTTCCAACGATCAATGTACTTTGAAGATCGATAGGAGTGGGTTTTATGTGAAGACTCCGGATGGTGCGAATTATGATAACGATGAGGAGTTGTTTTTATCTTACGGTCCTCATTCAAATGAGTTCCTGTTATGCGAGTATGGTTTCACATTAGAGGAAAACGAATGGAATGACATAGATATAACTGATAGTATCTTGGAGTTGTTAACTGAACAACAGATTGAGTATTTGAAGGAGAAGGATTATTTTGGGGATTATACTTTAACCTCAGATACTGTCAGTTTCAGAACAGAGATTGCATTAGCTGTTGCTCAGGAAAACAGTGATTTATATTTAAATAGAAGACTTGATGCTTACTTGAATGGGATAACAGATGGCTCGTTCTATAAAAATATCTCTAATAGATTGTTAAAGAGAATTCTACTGAAGTTAAAGGAAAGTTCACAAGGGTACCTAGATCAATTGAAAAAGGATGCTAACGTCAACGAAAAAGTGATTGGAAAGCTGCATAAAGACAGACTACATATAATCGAAGAGAAACTGAAATCAATGAGTTGATATTAACGTTCATTCTATTTATGTACATACATGATCTATAGTTCCAATTCGATTCTGTCTTTAGTGTAGTCTTCATCAAATTCTCGTTGTTGTCTCAAAGAGTGCTTAGCATTCAGTAACTGATTCATCAAAACGTTGTAGGAACCTGGGGTTTCGTGCCTTATTGCCATTTGCGCAAAGAACCCAGTGGTCGATGCCAACTCCTTTCTTGAATATAAATTGACGGTTCTCCTTAATAGAGAAGACTCTCTTTCAGTTCTTTTTAAAAGAGAAATTGAAACATCTAAAAGTCTATCCCTGTTCAAAAAGACTCTTGAGTAAGGGACTCTGTTCAATAATGGATCTGATTTTAGAATAATCGTGGCACATTCATCAATATGTTTTGATAGGAGATGCGTCAAGTTATTCATCTTTAATAGCTCGCCATTCGTGCAATCAAACAAAGAACTTAATGATCCAATACATGTCTTGACAATCATATATTCTGCCTGTTGTAAAGCAAAATCCTGATAACTGATAAAACTTGGATTTAATATTCTGGTATCCTTAATCAATTTCAGGATATCCCCCTCCCGGTGAAGGTTACTTGATAAATCATAACTATATGCATCCAAATCTTTTGTGAATCTGGGAAACTTTGCGATTTTCAATGAACCATCACCAAGCACATTGAATTCAAACTCATCGTCTTTCCAGACTCTGAAATCGCTCAGACACTGATAAATGTTAGGCCTATCAGCTGGATCACCCCACACCTTATCCACCAGTCTCATTATTGCAGCTCTGTTTGTATTCAGCAGTACCACGTTGCTGTCCGGGTTCAAACATTTCTTGTATTCCATTATCTGCTTGATATCTTCATGGTGGTTCATACCCAGTATCAGATCTCCAATAGGAGCATATGATCCATCGCCGTATATAGGAGGCCGACAGGCACTCATCAACTGTACTTCAGATAAATTGTAGAGCCTGTTGCTCGCGTATTGTCTAAGTTTCAGCGTGGAGTTATTGTTAAGGAATAGTCTCAGCTTTTGTTCTGAAGGAAGAAGCGACACCACCTGCGGGATCTCTGGCTGGTTAGGCAGAGCAGCGATGCAGTGCGAGACAAGCCCTGTCAAAGGGAGTGTACCCATAGAGTAGACTCTGGGAAGCACTTTGGTGGATGCCATGGTTGCTGCCTGTTGGTGTCTGTTTGTGGTTTTTGAGTGATGCGGTGATGAGCTGAACAGAAATTTGTTTTTCAGTTGAATCTGCTAACTTCAAAACTCCACACAAAGACAGGTGGACAGACAAACAGAGAGATGTACATTGTAGGACTTACAGGAAACATTGCAACGGGGAAGTCTACCGTGTCGAACAGACTCAAAGAGAAGTATCAGTTAAAGATCGTGGATGCTGACAAGATAGCCCGAAAGGTGATGGAGCCGGGTCAGGGTGCTTACAAGAAGACAGTTCGCTACTTCAAGGACAAGATCCCTGGGTTGGTGCAGGAGGATGGGCAGTTGGACAGGGGTGCCTTGAGGCGTTATGTATTTGAGCATCCAGATGAGTTGAAAGTGTTAAACGGGATCACGCATCCAGCTGTCAGATGGGCCATGTTTTGGCAGGTTGTTTGCGCATATGTCACATTGCGCAGTATTGTCATTTTGGATGTGCCATTGTTGTTTGAAAGTGGTCTGGATGCCTACTGTACAAGTGTTATCACTGTTCTATGCTCACCTGAGGTACAGCTGAGAAGAATACGGGAGAGAAACCCAGATTGGACCGAAGACGAGGCTAAGAATGTGATGAAGTCGCAGGTTAAACCGCACTTGTCTTCGAGGTATACTGGGAAGATCATTGATAACAGTTCAACAATTGAACATCTCAATGACCAGATCGACACAGTTCTTCGTGAGGTGAGACCTTCGATGCAAGAATACTGGTATCACTTGATTCCTCCAGTATTCATTGCTTTTGTTTTGAGTTACGTTTTGATCACGAAGACCATTGCCTTCTTTTATTCTGACCCTCTGGAGGAATAATCAACAACTACATTAACATACCAAATGAATATACTATAATGACTAAATAATTTGTAGAGGAATATACATAATATAAAAACGTACACTAATCTCTGGGTATATGCAAATAAAAGCACCTATCACCATACGAACATTGACCTGTAGGAAAATATCTGCATGCCGTATTGTACTTACTCATATCCGTATTATTATTTCTAACTTGTGGCCTTATATCCATTTGTCTTAAACGCAAGATATCAATACCTTGCGCGTTGACAGGATGTTTTGGTAAGGCATTATAACTATTAGAAGGATTTGGCAACACACCAGACCTTGATGACCCGTGATAGCCATTATTAATACTCCCATTGGAAAAAGTGTCTATGGAGTGATTTCTCGGAGGTGGATAGGTTGGTGGCTGTTGAGATAAGTGATGTGAAGAAGAGTTGTAGCCTGCAAATGCAGTTGAGGCACCGCTCAATGAATGAGATGACGTTGGTTTTGGTAACTCATGACTTTTAGTAGGTAATAAAAGCTCGTTAGAAGAGGTTGGTCTAGGTAGCTGATAAGGCTCCTGAGTAGGGATTACATCCTTCAAGTTCACAGGAAACACAACTGACGCATTAGAAGTTGGTGGGTTTGCCAACTCCGGTTCCACTTTAGATTTCTTTGTAATATTCTGTTCATCTTCTTGTTCCCTAGCCCTCTTTTGAGATTCAAACGTTGAATTTTTCTCACCCAATGAAATAACATCGTGATCTTGAAGTAAATCCAACACACTTTGGTCTAGATTTTTATTCTCGCCAGATTCAACCACGTTGGTTGGGGTATTATTACTATTTTCAACTTTAACTGGTATAACCTCGATATTATCATAATCGTCGGTAGAAAATATCTTGTCCTTGGTCACCAAACCTTCTTCAGGTTCAAATGGGGTGTGCGAAACCTTTTGAGAAAGGTATTTTTGGATGTTCTTGATGACAGACCTCATCTCTTCATCGAGACCTTCCCTTCTCTTGATTGGTAAGGTACCGCCTCGTGCTACTGAAAAATCAGATAGTCTATCATCATCGAAATACGCAGCGTAATCTGTAGGTTTTGGTAAAGACCAACCGACTTCACAAACTTCTTCATTAACTTTGAGTTCATTCTCTGAAGAATGAGCAAACGAAACACCTTCATCTTTGTTGAACTCCTTGACCGTTTTATGTGTACCATCTGATGTTTTTTCTCTGGATTCTATAAGCCTTACTGAAACTAACGCGTCATCTGCTTTAAACAGAACTTTCTTTTTTGGCCTAGTTGCTCTGGGCTTCCCTTCTTCCGTTGACTTTAATATACCTCTCAGAGTGTTTGAGTTCGCGCCTGGCTGATGGTAATGTTCAGTTATGTTTTCCTTTTGATCAGGTGAGGGTGTCACCTTGATTGTTGTTGGTTTGGTTTTCTTCGATGCCATATAACTAGTGAATGCTAACTTCTTTGTTGGTTGGCCTGTCTCAATTACGCTCGGCTGTGGTATCGTTGATGATTTGTCTGAGAAAGAACTTGATTTGGCGTTTGTTGAATTTTGAGGAACTTGATCAGATTGGCTTCGTCTGGAGTATGCAGAATTTGACGGTGGTGGCAGAACTGACTTTGTGACATTTGGTGTATTTGAAGTGATAGCTGCTTTTTTTAGTGGAGGTGAAACGCTATTTGGTGGCAGAACTGACTTTGTGACATTTGGTGTATTTGAAGTGATAGCTGCTTTTTTTAGTGGAGGTGAAACGCTATTTGGTGGCAGAACTGACTTTGTGACATTTGGTGTATTTGAAGTGATAGCTGCTTTTTTTAGTGGAGGTGAAACGCTATTTGGTGGCAGAACTGACTTTGTGACATTTGCTGTATTTGAAATGATAGCTGCCTTTTTTAGTGGAGGTGAAACGCTATTTGGTGGCAGAACTGACTGCGTGACATTTGGTGTATTTGAAATGATAGCTGCTTTTTCTAGTGGAGGTGAAAAGCTATTTGAGAATGATTTAGGGGCAGTTGAGGTCACATTCGATTTAAAGTCTGGGTTGGCTTTAAGATCTGAACTTATCAAGAACTTGACGTATTCTGCGATTCGAAACTCACCAATGCTCTTGAGACGTTCACAAATCTTATCGATTCCAAACTCCCTTGATTTAGTAAAATTAATTTCACAGAGAAAACGTAGTATAGTTCCGATTGCTCTGTAATTGTAAGTCTGGTATTCCAGTTGTAGCCATTCACAGACTTTGTGTATCATTTTTGTTTTCATGAACTCCTCAGGAAAAGTTGACTTGATAGGAATGAGCTTCGTGGTGAAAAGATCCAAAATATGTACTCTATAGTCATACTGCGTATGATATAAAGACGCAGGCAATGTCCCGAGCAACAAATCGATCACTTCAGCCCATGTAGCTTTCGGATAACCATTAAGATTCAGTGTCACATTAGAGAAAAAAAGCTCGAGCTTTTCAGAGTCAATTTCTTTAATTTGATTGGGGCTTAAAGTACTGAGGAACTCAAAAGTTGATTTAACTTCTGAAATTGGAGTTGTTTGTTTCACTGTCAAGTTGTGGCCTCTAAATACATAGATGGACTTATCAACAGTAGGTTTTGTCCCTTTTGCCTCGGCAGGTGCTTTGAACTGATTGATTGTCACTGGTGCTTCACTTTCTAAACCATCACATTTGCTACCACCAACTTCTGGACTAAATCCTAATATCTCAATTTGATTCTCCCTTGTCAAAGGGACATTATATGGTGGTAGATGAAGATGCTCATATCCTGATTCCAGTGGCTTATTCAAAACTATGGTCTTCACCAAATCATTGTTCAAACGTTTCAATTCAGACCAAACCTTATACCTTTGTGCTTTAAAAAATTCGTTATCTGCCCGCAGCTTATTCTTGATTTGTGGATCTTCAATTTCCTTAATTTCTAGTTCAATGTTGTTCACTTTGCAATTCAAAGTAATGAATGTAAAGGTTAGGTTGTCAGTAATGATCTTTTGAGCATTGGGTACTTCATTAGTACGGCCAGCATTGTCGGTTGGGCCACTGGAAGGGGATGATTCGCCGCCAACCACACTATGGAAGGAATTGTTCAATTGGCTATTGTTGTTGATGGTCTGGATTCCGTTCATTGTGGTTTCCGGTCGGGTGTCTCTTTCTCTATACCCTTTTCCTTGTCCTTCTAACCTTGAAAGTTGGAACTATATATACACTCTGGGCCAAATAAAACTTCTAGCACTACTGTTGGGAAACCAAAACTATGTAACCTGGTCTGATCCCAATCAATAACAGCTGAGATCTAATATCCAACCAATAGTATATTGTCACGTTGCTCTGAAGCGAGAAACAGTTAAATTGGTCGTATTTGTGGTATAGAATACACTACAGGCGCTAAGTCTATATACACAAGAGCAGGACGGTCCTGGTATGACGTGTTCTGATCCAGCGTTGTTCAAAAACAGGAGTTACGATATATCCAAGTTTAGCTTGAAAGGTTTCCAAGTAACTTGCTTGTCAATGGATGGCGATTGCTTGATGTAATTAGTTAGTTAAAGGAGAAGGTTTTTTTTCGTCTCCTTAAATACAGCGGCAAAAACATTCCGAACCCTCGGAATAGAAGAAGCTCCATAACAGCACCCAGTCAGCTGCGGATGAGAACACAATTTTGAGATAATTGACAATTGTCTGGTTTCCAGCTCGTGGCTCCTTCTCTAGGGCCTTGTGAAAAACGTAATAGAGAGATGGTGTCCTCACCCATATGATGTTGCTTCTAAAACCGTAGAATTCAACAGCGCCGGCGGACCTGCTGTTTCACCTCTGTTTCAAATTTCTGAAACAAGTTTACAATAATTAATTTACTGAAATTTCGCATTCTAACATTTTGAAAGTCAAAATTAGATAAACTAACATAATTAGAGCACTATGATAGCTATTACCTGTGCATTAATCTTCTTAAAGCTCAGTATAATGTAACACAGAATCAATTATAAGCATATCTAGGCTAGTATCGATATGTGCCTCTTACCGGGGGCATTAAATCCGGGCTCATCGCCCTCGGAAATTACCGTTTTCGCACATTATGAAAATTTTCTATATAGTAATTTTTCATACCATACCAGTATTCCTACCTAATTCCACAACATAGCGAATAATTGCTTCAAGATGAAACAATTTACCAATCTGTTGAGAGCCCAAAAAGCTCTTGCTTTCCACAGAGCTGTGGTTAGCCAAAGGCTTTTTAGCACTGCAGCTATAAGATTAAATGCTGCTAAAGTAGGAACTCTATCTGAAGCCGAAACTTCGCTGCATGATGCCCCAGGTCCGGCTTTGGCTTCTGACATCAAATCAATAGAACATTTGGAAGAAAATGGTGTTGTTCATTCAGCCATCACAAACGGTCTGAAAAAACTGGGCTTCACTAATCTAACGTTGGTGCAATCAAAGACCATTGAACCAATTTTGAGTACCACTCATGATGTTGTTACAAAAGCTAAGACTGGTACTGGTAAAACTTTAGCGTTTGGTATTCCTTTGATAGAACAAATTTTACAGAATCCAAAGTCCAACCCAAAGGTCAGAGGGTTGATTATTTCACCAACTAGAGATCTTGCCTTCCAAATTAGAGATGAGTTGAATAAACTTGCAAACTTAAAAGAAGTCAGAACTGCGTCTTATAACAGAGTCGACGTGAAGACCTTTGTTGGTGGTGAGCCAAGATGGGCACAACTCCGAGATGTTACCAACAGAAGAGGTTGTCCATCTATTATTGTCGCTACTCCAGGTAGATTTTTAGATTTGATCAGAGAACCTGATGTTCTTGAAGCTTTCGCTAATATTGAGACTGTTGTTCTTGATGAAGCTGATAGACTACTTGGTGAGGGTTTCAAAGAGGATTTAGTTGAAATTTCTGATATCTTGAAAGAGAATAGAGAAAGATCTACATTGACTGATTTACCAGCATTGAAAACCATGTTGTTCTCTGCCACTTTAGATAAGCCAATTGTTGAGTTCGCTAAAAGAATTTTAAGAGAAAACTTCCACTTTATTGACACCGTTGATCCAAATGAACCAGAAACTCATGAAAAGATTACTCAATCATTGATCTTGACTAAGAATGTCTTTGAAAGTTATGCAGCTGCCATCAGTTTCATTCAATCCGAGTCAAAACATAACAAAAACTTCAAGGCTATTGTTTTCTTACCAACTGTTAAGGCTGTCTCATACTTCTACGATATTATGCACAATTTCCTACGTGAAAACAACCATGGTCTTCGTTCATATCAATTGCATGGTCAATTAAGACAAGGTGCTAGAGATAAAGCTGTTAAGAGTTTCAAGAACAGTTTCAGTGGTATTTTAGTTGCTTCTGATGTTGGTGCTAGAGGTATGGATTTCCCAAATGTCACTAATGTTATTCAGATTGGTTTACCAATGGATGCTACAAATTATGTTCATAGAGTCGGTAGAACTGCCAGAGGTGGTAGTACTGGTAAAGCTGTTATGATTTTGACCAAAGCCGAATCAAGATTCACTAGAGTCTTGAAACAGAGAGGTTTAACCATTGCTGAACAATTTGAATACACTGCAGATGAAAATGTTGAAAACCAAATTCCAGAAATCAGTTTGAGAGTTCCACATAAATTCACATTGGAAATGGTCATTGAATCATTAGCAGGTTTCGGTAAATCTGTCTCCAACACTTACAGATTGAACATGTACGAAGTTTTGGAAGACATCAGAGATACTTATGCTAGATTTCTTTCTGATGAAACAGCTAAACCTCCAGTGTCCCAAAGATATGCTTCTCAAGTCTTGGGTCTAAACAGAAGAGCTGCTGATGAATTCTTTGACATTGGTGGAGCATCAAGAACCCAAACCAACGATATTGATGGTTCTGAAGGTGATTTATATGTTGATAAGAGAGGTGGTAGCGATAGAGGCTCCAGTAGAAACAGTGGTGGATATAGCAGAAACACTGGAGGCTACAACAGAAACAGTGGTGGTAACAGAGAGAGAGAAGGTGGTTATCAAGGTGGTAACAGAGACAGGGAAGGTGGTTATCAAAAAGATAGAAATAGCGGTAAAAGATATTCAAACGACAGACGTGATAGCAGTCAAAGATCTAACAGATTTGGCAGCAATGGAGGAAGTAGTGACGGAAAGTACAGTAACTACAAAAAGAACTTCAATAGAGATTAGTTAAAAGGGTCTTGTCGGGAATTAATAGGGTTTGCGTTTATTTTGTTGGATTCAGTTTAATCATTTGTTAATTTCTTGTATATAATTTCGCCAGTTTATCCTGGAATATAAAAAGGTTACATAGTGTTATCCCTTGTATTGAAATATTGGCTAGTTGAAGCCTGCAAAGTGTTGGAGATGGTATGACATAAATGCACGATTCACACATTCACACCATTTTTTCCGGATTGAGTAAGTACAAAGTTACATCAAGAAAGGTGAGATCAATGACTTTCTGAAAAGGGCAAAAAAACGGTTTGAATTCTGAAATGATAGTAGTGCAAACAAGCATTGATTTTGGAAAAGTTTGCTGTTGAACTGGGAAGGCGTGATAGTTCAAGTGAGACACAGATTTTCTTTGGACTGAAGAGGTAGTTTATTCACCTCTTTCAGCTAAGGGTTCTCTCTTCAAAAGGTCCACGGCGGTTAATTAGTGGTATTCGAGGCGGCAACAAGAATATAACGCTGAGTTAGGAGGAATGTCAGGCAATATCTCCCCAGTGTTGGAGTACAATTCAGATGCTGGTCTGTTCGGGGAGTACCAATCACTCGATGCGATCTTTGAAACAGAAAGAAGAGGGTTCCAGACCGAGCTGAGCGTCTATTCGACAAGAGACTGCGAACCTGAAGATAATGATGAGTTCCGTTACAACAAGAACATCACCGGGTTGTTGACCTATGACGTCTCAATAGCACCTTCAAATACACCAGTGCAGTCACCTTCGAAGCTAACAGCTGGAGTGCACAACGATCCTCATATTTCTTTCACTCAACCACGAGTGCTTTTCAAAGAAGTTCAGAAACCAGGTGATGATCAGATAATGATTCCTGCAAGAGGATCTGGGTCGCTTGCAGATTTGGAAACCAACCTCTTTACGAATTCAAATGATAATTTTGGTGAAAAGTCTTTTGATTCTTCATTTAAGAGCTTTTCGATATTTTCCAATTACACACATCAAAACCAAAACCAAAACCAAAACCAAACACAGCAGCAACTGCCTGATTTGGCAAATGTGACATCTTTTGGTGAGGATATTCTAGATGTCACTTTCAGGAACGGTGCATCAATGGACTTTACTTTGAAAAGTCCAAATCATACCAATAAGGAATTGAGAAATTACAGTTCTGTCGCTGATACGTTGTTGAGTTTCAAAAATTCAGCCAGACTTTTGGAAAACACTGATATGGAAGTTGACTCTAATGAAACAGTAAATTTGGCATTTTCAAGTTCACCAATTTCAAAACTCAATTTAAGATTTCATGAATCAAGGCACGTTGATGATGCGTTTCAATTTGACAAATTTTCTGAGTTCACCGACCTTCATTACAATAAATATGAAGAAAATCATGATATCAGTAATCCCGATGAAGAACATACCATTGGCCAATGCACAGCTGATATTGAAAATAAAGAGAATTTGAACTCATTATGCAAACCCTCAAACCTTGAAAGCCATCAAAACTCCTCAAAATCACAGTTGTATGACCAAAAACCCTCTTCATCTGAAAATCTCATTCCACTCAAGTCAGGCACACACAGAAATACAAGAAGAATATTGGGTCTTGACTTTTCCTCTCTTAGTCCTTCTGGACTTCCTCAAGTTGAACCAAGACAGAGCAGCATCAGGTTCAGAGAAAAGTCAAGAGTGAATTATAACGAAGAAACTGAAGAATCAACATCAGACATCGCAAGAGAACAACGAAGAGAGTTGAGAGAGGCTCAAAGAGCTAGAAGATCACGGTTTGGATCGTCTGGAAAACCGATAAGGCCTGCCATTTCTGGCAAGATCAACGATAACTGTACTGCGGCATCAACAAGAAGAGAATTGAAACCGAGGGGAAGATTCCCAACCGCAGAGGGACTTTTAGGAGCTCGTCGAAAAGTTCCTGTCATCTCAAGGTCGAAAAACGGGTGCTGGACTTGTCGAATCAGAAAGAAGAAATGTACAGAAGAGAGGCCATTTTGCATCCAGTGTGGAAAGTTGGGAATCACCTGTGATGGGTACTCTGATATAAAGCCAGATTTTGTCATAGATATGACATTACAGAGAGAAAAGTTAAAAGAAATAAAAGCCATCACTTCAAAGAGGAAGAAAATTGCTATCAAGAAAAATTGTCCTAGATCAAACGACGAGGATCATGAAATAAGATTATAGATTTTTACTAATTAGCTACCGATTATCCCAGGAGTCTTACTATCTATTAACGAACAGATGAACATGTTATAACCAAGTAGTCAACCAACTGCTACCCTTTGAAATGGGGGTCAGCCACGATTATAATGCTGGTTTCCTCCAGGAAACGGCGATGGGCTTTGAGTACCCGGAACCTGAATGTTATTGTTATACTCGTAGTGGTGTGGATTTTGTTTCAATGGAGGTTGAGTGGTTTGCTGATAATGATTTAAATACTGTAAGTACATGTTTTGCTGCGCCTGTTGCTGCTGTGGATGATGGGGAACTGGAGGTGATGATAGATATTGAAGATATCCAACGCCTGGAACCGGGGGCGAATAAACGTTTGATGGGTTTACAGATGTGTTTGGGAATGGCTGGGAGAAGCCATTAGGGTTACCGAACTGTGGATATGATATAGGACCTTCCATTCCCCAGTTCTCCGACTGCGGTGTTGATTTCCAGATGTTCTGGTTACTTGTGGAGAATGTGTTGGTAACGAGTGAGTCCACAATGGTGGAAACGTTTCCAGTTCCTGTTAATCTAGCCTCCAGATCTTCAGCATTAAGAGCTGGTAGAATTGGGACGGTAGACTGAGGTCTTGGTGAGTTGTCACCAATTATTAGTTTCTCAATCGGTGGGGCTTGTGTGAGCTCAACGGAAGAGCCTGGACTTGAGGAAACTAAAGAACTATCAAGCTTTGGGTAAACCTGTTGGGGTATATCTGGTTTTCTTTTTGTGATATCGTTTGACCTAACGGAATTAGTTTTTGAACTAGCATTTCTGTTAGACTGCTTTGACTCTTTCCTAATATTGGACTTTGAGAGAGCTGGTGCTCTTGATGCTTTTGGAGCTTTTGCTTCGTTGACTATTTTCTGTTGTTTTGGTTCTGCCTTCTTGAGTGGTGGTGGTTTGGCGTTACCCAAATCGAAATGTCCTGTTCTCTCATCAAAAATAATACCAAACTGATTGCTTTCCAATATTTTCTTGACAATAGTACCGATCGCTATTGATCGCAGCTTATCTTCCTGTTCAGAATCATGTTCCGTATATTTTCCAATCAGTTTAGCAGGAGAGTCGTTACCTTCAAATAAAGCAGTATCATTGAAGTCGTACAACAGTCTGTCCAATGGTGTGAACTCTCGGACCAAGACATCCTCGAAGAAGAACTGATCTCTTTGAGGACGCGAAGTAAACTTCTCATCAGGATACTTGTCAAATAACAGGTTTGATATGACTGCACTGAGTCTTAGAAACTCGAAACTTCTGTTGGAATATTGGAATGCTAGCTTATCAACCTTAATCCAAGAGTAAACTAGCCTTAACAAAGGCAAGAGCTTTAGACTCTTATCCTGAGTATCATACCATAGTTCAACAAAAAGAACTTGCATATATGTAATGAATTTGAATGTAAACTTTAGTAATTTGTTCAATTCAGGTGTAACTGATCTAGAGGAATTGCTCAATTTGATCGAGCCAATCAACGAGATAAAAATCTTCTCAAGAAGGGTCTTGCTCTCTCCCTCACGTACTATTTCACTTATGATGTTAAATAAGTCCTTTTCTAGATCTGAAACTTTAGTGCCATTGATCAGGTAGTTTTCAGATCTTTTCCAAGTAGATGGAACACTGTAATATCCGAACAAGGCAAAAAAGTAAACGGAAGTTACCTCATGGCGTATTTTACCAGGATGCTTTACTTCCAGTCTAAATTTGTTCAGTTGATCGATAATGGTGGAGGTGGAATTGATCATTTTTCTGTAGTTGCCCTTACCTAATGAAGATGGAATTCTAGACAATGAAGCTCTTAAAAACTCATACAGGGCAGAGAACTTCAAATCTTGATCGTTGTAAGCCATACCCAAATAGTTGTTTGTATCTCCAAAAGCAGGTAGCAACAGCTCTGCAGATCTGTACATTTGGAATGCCGGGGTGTATTTCTCATGGTCAGCTGGTGATAAATCTTTTGATAGTAAGCTTCGATATCTTGACGTTGCTCCAATAAACAACATGCATTTATGCGCAAGATAAATCAGCTTGACCACAGTAATGTTATCTTGTGGGTTGACTTTAATGGCGTTTGGATTCATCGATAAGTTCATAGAATCATAAAAATATTGGGGTACAATAAAATCAATCTTATGTTGAGTCAAAACGTTCTTCAAAAGATCAAAAAAGAAGTCTCTTGATTGCTTAGCTATCTTCTTGAACCTATCATTAACCTTTCTCAACTCCACAATTCTTTTCCGGTGCTGACCTTCTCCTTCACAGAGTCTCTGCTGCTGCAATTGGTAGTACTTGAACACAGGGTGATAGAAGTCATTCCACACTTTGTCAATGAGATACTCTGCAGTGTCAGATTTTGGTCTATTTTCTTGGTTCTGATTCAGCTTGAGATCTTCCTCTCCAGTGGGTGCTGCCCTATTTAGAGATTCATTTGTGTCCGTGATGATCAGATTCAGGAATTTCGAACGCACGAAGTTCAAAATCCCAGAAATCAGCGTATCGTCAGGGGTTACCTGAGACAATACTTCAGCCAGATGCTTCTTTGAGTCCTCAATTGATTTCAAAACATCAGAATTGCTAGCCATGACTTGTTTGATGTGATGGATGGTTATTATGTAATTTGTTGGTGTTGGGTGCTGTTTTGTATATCCTTTACAATGCTTGGTGCTTCAACTGTGCGAAAAAAACGTGGTGAAAAATGTAGCGACTCAGGAATGGAACATTGTCCGAAATCAACGATTAGACCCAGCAATGACTGTGCTGAGAACCTGTTCCAATGAACAAAGATGAGGTTGATTTTTTTTACTTTTTTCAACGTTCGGAAAAATGAGTGGGCTTTCTGCCCGAACCGCTTTCTGAGAAGGTCACGTGCATGTTCAGTATTTAGTTTTATGTTTACAGATTCATCAGAAAGCGTGTCAGGCCAGACATATCATAGCTGTAGAGCCCGTTTCCGATGAAGATCCTCTGTGTGGCGGAGAAGAACTCCATCGGGAAGGCTGTATCTAGTATTTTGGGTGGTGGACGGACGCGAACACTCGATTCTGGGTACACCTATGTGAAGAACTATGAGTTTAAATTTGAATTCCCAGGTCATGGGCTTTGTGACGTCGTTATGACAAGTGTCGCTGGACACCTGAGAAGCACTGATTTCCCACCAAGTTATGGATGGAACCAGTGTGTTCCGGGAAAGCTATTTGATGCACCAATTGTGGATGTTCTTTCCAAGGATCAAAAGAAGATAGCTAAGAATATCGAGAATTTGGGCAGAAATTGTGATCAGTTGATGATTTGGACAGATTGTGATCGGGAGGGAGAGTACATAGGTTGGGAGATCTTGGAGATTGCCAGAGCGAAAAATAATAGACTGACTTTGGAAAATACTTGGAGGGCCCAATTCTCTCATCTTGAGAATGCACATATAATGCGCGCAGCTAAGAACCCCATCCGGTTGAGTAAACCAGCGATAGACGCGGTTAAGACCAGAATGGAGATTGATTTGAGAACTGGTGCGGCCTTTACACGGTTTTTAACAGATATCTTTAAGAGAGAGCTTAATCAAGATACCAAAAACGCTGTTATTTCATATGGGCCGTGTCAGTTTCCAACGTTAGGATTTGTTGTTGATCGATATAAAAGGTACAAGAATTTCAAAGCAGAAGAGTTTTGGTACCTAGATATTGCAATAAAGAAGGACTCCATGGCCAAACCACTGAAATTTTCATGGAAGAAAACGAGATTATTTGATAGATTGTCAACTCTAATAATTTACAAGAAATGTATGGATTTTGATTTCGGTGCAATAACTGATCTACAATCGAAACCAACTTCAAAATATAAACCATTACCATTGACTACCGTTCAGTTGCAAAAATCATGCTCTCTATATTTCAAAATGAGTGCCAAAGAGTCCCTAGAAGCCGCAGAAAAATTATACCAACAAGGTTTTATCTCTTACCCAAGAACAGAGACTGATATATTCCCAGCAGCAATGAGTTTGAAAGAGCTTATAGCGAAACATACTGATGACAACAGGTGGGGAGATTACTCCAGATCGTTACTTGAAAACGACAAGTTTAGCCAGCCAAGAGCAGGAAAGAATGATGATAGAGCTCATCCTCCAATCCATCCAATCTTATACACTGACATGTCAACCATTCACAAAGCCAATGAAAAAAAAGTTTATGAGTTTGTCGTTCGTCATTTTTTGGCGTGTTGTTCGATGGATGCAAAAGGTCAATTGAGCACGGTAGATTTGAAGTGGGGGACTGAATTATTTACAACCAGTGGTCTAATGGTCTTCGAGAGAAACTTCTTAGATGTATATCCTTATCAAAAATGGGAATCATCTAATGATTTACCACCGTTTGAGTTGAATGAAAGGATAAAACTACATTTGGCAGATATGAAATCTGGGAAGACATCTCCTCCTACCTTAATGACTGAAACGGAGCTGATTGCTCTGATGGACGCAAATGGGATTGGAACAGATGCAACAATTGCTGAACATATTGAAAAAATTATAAGTAGAGAGTATATCACAAAAATGACTAAGAGCAGGAAGACTGTCTTAGTGCCAACCATTCTAGGGATGTCATTGGTTGAAGGATTTGAAAATTTGAATCTGAAAAATTCATTGACAAAGCCATTCTTGAGGAAGAATACGGAAACCGAGTTGAAAATGATTGCTGATGGTGCAAAGACCAGGAATGCTGTGTGCGAAGAGATGGTTTTCTTATACAGAGAGTCCTTTGCCATGTCTGTGAGGCATCAACATTTAATCTTGGAGGCATATCAAAGGTACAAACAAGAAGCAGCTCAAGCAGCGTAGCTTCTACGGGTATAATCTATTTAATGAATTAACGAATCAATGCATAAATTAACAAATATTAACATAATATCTCCCATCTCAACATAATCCTAATGGTGGGAGCACCTCGGGCACTTTCCCAATGGTGAACTTTTCAGCTTTAAATTGTTCGAGCACCATATCACTTAGATCTTTCTCAGCGACACGAGCTGGCTCTTTAGCACTTTGAATCAAACCTGGTTTGAACTCTGCACCTGTGAGACCTCCCAAGTTTGAAGCGTTACCGAATCCAGTGCTAGATGACTGAGATACGCCGAACGCAGAAGATGCATTTTGTGCCGTCGCTCCAAAAGGAGAGCTCACAGGCTGTGAAGCTGAACCAAATGCTGGCCCGGTCTGTGGAGCAACTGAACCAAATGCTGACCCGGTTTGTGGAGCAGCTGAGCCAAAAGCGGATGGAGTTTGCTGAGTGGATGCTCCGAAGGGCGATCCTGTCTGCTGAGAGGCACCAAATGGTGATGTCGTTGTCTGGTTTGCTGAGGCCCCGAAAGGTGATGATGCATTTTGTGTTATAGTCGAGGCACCAAAAGGTGAATTATTCTGTGAAGCTGGAGCTGCTGATCCGAAAGGTGTTGTAGGTTGCTGTGTTTGTGACCCAAAGGGACTTTTTGGTTGTGTGCTGGAGCCAAATGTAGACGAACCGAAGACAGAAGTAGAAGGTGCTGTAGAAGCACCACTAGCTGCACCAAATGTAGACGAACCGAAGGCAGAAGTAGAAGGTGCTGCAGAAGCACCACTAGCTGCACCAAATGCAGAAGATCCAAATGCTGGAGTAGAAGTACTAGTGCTTGCACCTAAACTTGCACCTCCAAATCCAGAGGATCCAAATCCTGAAGCTGCTGGTTTGGATTGACCCACCCCTAGCGAGCCAAAACCTGATGATCCAAAAGCATTATTCGAGTTACTAGAAGGAGCTGAACCAAATGGGTTTGTATTACTAGCTGTGAGGCCAAATGCAGATGATGAGGAAGGTTGTACAGTAGCACTAGCCCCTAACCCGGATGAGCCAAAAGCACTGCTCGTGCCACCTAGTGAAGCTCCACCAAATCCTGAGGAATCAAATGCATTCGATGCGGTTTTCTGTGAATCAAATGGGTTCGAAGCAGTGTTTGTCGAGCTAAGTGGATTCGAACTAGTATTGGCTGAACCAAATGGATTTGAACTAGTATTAGTTGAACCAAATGGATTGGAAGCAGTATTAGTTGAACCAAAAGGATTGGAAGTAGTATTGGTTGAACCAAATGGGTTGGATGTTGCTTGTGAAATGGAGCCAAATGACGAAGATGCGCCCTGTGGGTTAGCAGAGAGATCCAACGCCTGGGGCACAAATCCCCTCGGTTGAGAATTTGGGTCAGTGTGTTTTGATTTGGTCATTAGTTGAGAGTATCTGGCTGCCTTCTGAGCATTCTGTTTCACATAGGTTACAGCCTGATCCATATCCTGCTTTCTCACCTGTAGCACTCTCTCATATTCGGGTACCGTGTTGTTCTGCTGGGCCTGGTAGTAGTCCCATCTAGACTCCTCTGGAGAGTAATCTCTCCCGTCGATAACATTAACAAGACCAGGATATCCCAAACCAAACGACGACGTCACAGGGAAGATCTCTATATCTCGATAACCCTCCAACCCTTCCTTCAACTCCGTCTCCTTTCGTGTCAAATTCTTATCAGCCCAGAAATTCTCCAATTCCTCGTTCAGACCACCTCCACCGCTGCTTCCTAGGGAACTAGAGCCCCAACCTCCATTGTTGTTGTTGTTGCTCACATGTGGGAAAGGACATTTGCTGCCCTTTTTGCAAGATCCTGAGAGTAAAGAGTTAGTATATTGCCATCGTAGATTCCCCGGAGAGGATACTTACCCTGAAGGAAGAACTTGCAGGGAGGCTTTCCACTCATTGTCGCTCTATTTTGTGTTGTTATGTTATGTTATGTTATGTTATTTATCAAAAGAAGCTCATCGTCTGAATTTTTCACATTTGTTTTTAAAGAGAGACACAAACAAACACCGTATCAGCAACTCAAGGTGCCATGATTTGCGTTGAATGTGACGAGCTTGTGCCCTCACTGCACACGAGCTATCAAAATGGCCATATAAAACTCACAGACTGTCAGAAATGTGGGAGAGTTGCAGATAAGTACGTGGAGTACGACAATGTTCTGCTCTTCATTGACATCCTGCTGATGAAACCACAAGCATATAAACATTTGGTATACAACTTGATCAGTGCATCTGGGGATACCACTGTTCTGCAGAGACGCACTCAGAGAATACGGTTTATTTCAATACTTTTCGAGATCTACCTGATTTGGGCGTACAAGGAGAAAGAAGTAAACTCTGCGACTTATAAGAATCCATACTTGATCTATCACCGCATACTGGAACAGAGCATTCTTTACCAGTACATGTTCTTCGCGCTCAAATGTTTCCTTGATGATATACTGACACATACCTTCATCCATGTGTGCTATTTGAAGTGGATGAAGTGGATTCCAAAGAGTTTCCAGCCGAAGTCGCAGATCAACAACAGTGATGTCCAAATATTGAAACTGGTGCTGTCAATGACGATCCTTATATCTGGTGGCATGAAATTGTTCCCCATTCTGATGCTGATTTGGCCATATGATAACACGGCCATAACTGGTACAATTGGAGCTTTATCTACGATGAATCTGATTGAGTCGTTGAGACTTGTAACGAACTTATCGTGGGCTGTTTCTGCCATTGTTTTTATG
The DNA here is from genome assembly GCA_030567455.1 of Komagataea norvegica. Classification (NCBI taxonomy): domain Eukaryota; kingdom Fungi; phylum Ascomycota; class Saccharomycetes; order Phaffomycetales; family Wickerhamomycetaceae; genus Komagataea; species Komagataea norvegica. The sequence continues at coordinate 307,611 of JAJLSD010000005.1, forward strand.
TTTGTTACCGTGTCCAAGACTATCATAACAAAGACACTTCTGATATTGATACTATCTAGACTCGATTTGGACAAGTTCAAACTCTTTGCCTATCATGAACTCATCCGTTTCATATCACAATTCAGCACTATAAAAGCTTTCTTCTCACCATATGTATAGACTAATGAATAACGAATTTTTTTTAAGTACTCTACAACAAAAATTTCATGAATACACCTAAAGACAAGGACAAATATATACACATTAATTCATTCCCACTCCATTAAATTAACCTTTTTTCTAACAGTTCCTTCACCGTTTGCAACCACTACTTCATCACCTTCAATAGAGATCCAAGGACCATCCAAAGGTTCAATCAAATAAGGATATTCATAAGATTGTCCCTTTTCTCTAATCTCATCTAAAGTTTTAGACTTTCCTGGGACATCAGAATCCTGACCAGCTTCCGCATCACCATCATTGATCGTCAGTGCCCCGTTACCAATTACGTCTTCCAAGTCCAATTCAGATGGATCGTGATCACCTTCTTTGATGGCTCTTAACGCTATGAAACTTGATAGGGGAATGTAATGTTTCTGAAAATTCCATAAGACCATTAATGTAATGAATGGTAATGGTATCAACACCATGGCAAGAATATAACCATTTTGATATGCGGCCAGACTTCCAGCAACTGTCAACTGGAACAACAACAACCCAACAACAATCCTTCTAAAAACAATAGGCCACACTTGTCCAGTTGAATGAGGAGGGTGAACAACAGAGTACATTAGTTGATATTTGTACACAAAATAACCAATTATGAAATAAGCCAAACCGGATAGCAGAATCTTGGAAAAAAACACGCTGTAAATGATAGTTATGATCAGAATCAGAATTGGTTGAGGTAAATGCAAACCAAAGTTCAAGACCGGAGGTTTGTATAATTCTCTAAAATCTCTTGGTGTCTTGCATCCGGCCTTGAAGAATGGGAATCGTAACACGCTTCCGATCAGCAGCAATTTGAATGGGAACATACCTATACCTTGCAAAATAATCAGATCGACATAGAATAAAGATAGCTCATTCAATGATTGCGCTAGTTGGTATGCCAATTTTGTCGTATCACTCAAAAATCCCCAATAGTTTGATGCAGTACCAGCTGTGGTGAACACTAAAAACAAATTAACAAAGATATAGAAAAAATTCTTGGAAACAGCAGAAAGCTCCTCCTCACCATGTGAGATAAATCCTTGCTTGGATGATAGCCAAACGTAAAGAAATGGTATTGCAAAATTCAAAATTGTAAACAGATAAGTTGGAAGTAACCCAGAGACCAAATTTCTTGCCCATTCATTTTTTTCTAAAAAGTCACCTAACCCTGGCCAGAATTTTCTTATTGTCTTGGGATTCAACAATGTTGCTAAATAACCAACCGGCACAATTAAGGAAACAGATAGAATCCCAATGATGATAGTCACAAGGTATAACTTTGTCAGACGTTCTTTTCTAGAAAGCACAATGTTATCCCATATGATATCATGTGGAGCAGGTGCCAGCCTCGTGATCAAATGGTGAACTTTCGGATCCAAGACAGCCTGTGCTGCCATCTGAGCACTTGCCACAGACTCCATTGTGATAAATGCTGTTGGGGTGGCAGGGAAGTGTTTACCTCGAGCTCTGAGGATTTCTTGATCGATGACATCTAACTGATTAGTGTAGTAATCAATCGCATCAACTTCATTTCCGATTAGTCCAAACAATCCAGTTTTCACCTTTGGGCGAATATGTTCGTACGGTTGACCACTTAGTGTTACACCGGCATGTCTTCTAGCGTATTCGTGGATACTTCTGTAGTCGTCCTCTTGGGAATCTCCATTCGTGGTTGAGTTGTCCAATAGATTGTCATCAATATCGTCCTCTTCATTATCTGTCACATCAGGATCGTCATAGTATGGTCTTTGCACAGGACTGCGCTCAAGTCTGAAAGACTCCCTGAGTCTTGGATTCAGTGGCAGATTCTGCTTTTGACTACTGAATGATAATGGTCCTAGGTATGAAGCCCATTGATCCTCAAGCTTGTGAAGGACAGATTTTCTTGTTTTGTACAACCTGTTCAATTGTCTCCATTCTCTACATATCGTGATTGAAGAAACCTTCCCGATATTTAAGCCTTCAATATGAGCCTTCAGGGTTTGTTCATTTCTGAGGTCGGGTGGGATACCAGATAACCTGATAGTTCTATCAGTGATGGAATTCTGATGACCTAGATGCTTCTGTCTGATCTTCACAACATGCTTCGTCTGTCTCAACAGGAAATTGAGGGTCAATACCGTGAAGACATAAGTAAAAAACACGTACATCCACAGATAAGGTTGAAACTGTGCTGGCGAATGTTTCTTGTGTTTAGTAATGCTGTAGTCACTAGTCATTCTTCTGAAAATAGTGGTCCCATTTTGATGACTATCATCACCATTTTGACCACCTCCTTGATCATAGTTTCCTGTATAGTGATACCTCACTGGGGAGATGATAGAAATTGATAGAAATGCCATAAGCCCCAACAGTTTGATGGCCATCTTGAAAAATCCCAAAAACACAACTGCATCCAACCCAGCATGATTCAACAGATCGTTCTCATTGATTTTCCAAACGACCGGAATCCAGCCAAATAGTGATTTTGTAGGAAGGGTGGGTAGTCCTTTTCTTCTGTTGTATCTAGATGCATATAACTTGAACCATGTATTTCTCAATACGCAGAAAGTCAAAAAGGCAAAAAGCCCAAGGGCTGTCGCAACGATAAGTTGTGTCTCTGCCACGCGAGTTGTGGGATTTCTTAGATTTATACCATTTCCGGGATCATCTAGATCGAACATCTGAAGGGTAGAGTTCCTGTATTTGTAGCTGATTTCTACTGGCAGTTAAAACATGGGCTCCAATCATAATTTTGAGATAGTATTTTGGTGCCAAAAATACAATACTCGGGCCGGGAACTCGTAACCTTTCTTCATTCGGCGAGTGGTGTTTGTGTGTGTGTGTGTGTTTAAAAAGAAGCTGTGTGGACTACAGATACAATGTCGTTTCTATTCTTTTAGTACGGCTATTTGAGTAGTTTCTATTTTCAGGTTTGTGTTCTTCAATTGGTTTTACAACGAGGGTTCTCTTTTAGAAAGCTTCTCATCGACATCCGTCATATGTACAAATTTAACAGATGTCGCTTCGTCCCTTCCTATCATTCCATATTTCAATCTTTCCTTCTCAGTGAAGGCATCAAACATATCAATCTCGTCAGTAACAACACTGATTGAGATAGGCCAGAAGTAAGCCAAGACCCAGTAAAGTGAAAAACTGATCAAGAAGGCGAAAAATGAATCGGCATAGTAGAACCGTATGACACCCACATTGTTGGCATAACTAGGGTTGACTTGCCATGCCATTCCAGGTAGTCCAGGTCCAACACCAGCCACAAAAGCTGCCATCGCTCTCCAGTTAACATCCGCAGTATAGTAGAAATCACCGCGTAGTTCAAAGAACTGTGAAATGGCGTATTTTTGCTTTCTTATTAAAAAATAATCACAGACAATGATGGAGATTATTGGAGTAGTTATCACCCCAAAAGAACTCAAAACTGTCAGGAAGTTACTTGCTGAGTTATAAAAGTTCCATGGCTGAACAGCAACAGACACCAAGGCAGTGAATACTGCACCTCTTCTGATGTTGATATACTTTGGTAATATACCAGCGAGATCCATTCCTCCTGCAAACCCACAAGTAACAACGTTAAAACAGATCTGGCTGAAGATGAACGCCAGTGCAATGAAAGTGCCTGCAGCTCTAGCCTTTGCACTATAGTTTTCCAATAACCAGTACTGGACCAAGTCAGTTGGAAGCCAGATTTCCATGTTGTATAATTTTTTAGAACAACTGGCACCAATTATACCAAATATAGGAATGATAGTCGTTGGAATTAGCAGTGAAATAGTCGTACCTGCCCAAAGCTTATACTTCGATGAGGCAAATCTTGCAAAATCAGCTTGCGAACAGGTCCCTGGACTAACTGCACTGAACCAAATAGTGATAATATAGACGATTCTCCAAGCCTTTTCAGAACCATGATGCTGAGATTCCGTTTGAAATAACTCACCTACCCCATCTGCTTCCTTAACCATATAAATCACCATTCCCAACATTGCGAAAAATGACCCAATGCATGAAAGTATCAATGGTTTATTCATCCTGAACGGTCTAATAAAAAAGCAAAGGCAACAAATGACATTAAATATAACAAAACCAACAAAATCCCTGGTTGTCATATTCACACTGCTGCTGAGAGTGTTAGGCATATCTCGGTAACTTGCGGACCAACTACTTAGCAGCAAACTGACAGCGAGACCACCTAACCAGGCGTTTGAACCATAATTGACAATACTCAACAGCACTCTTATCAAGATCCCCAAACCTGACCCATAGACCCCAAAAGTCACTCTTTGGCACAAAGTATAACCAACGTGCCAGTCGGTACCAGGTGCTGAATTCGCCAAAGTCAACAGGATGGTTAAGATATCACCGATGATATAGCCAAGTAGAATCTCGCCAACACTTAACCCTAATGATAAGGAACCACTGGCAGAGATCCACGTTCCCATACTGAATGAGAGGATCCCCCAGTATGCGAAGTTAGACCAAAATCCCCATATTCTGTGCTTGGGTGGTATCGGCTGCAAATCTGGGTTCTTAAGAACTGAAAGCGTTTCTCTTTCACCATAGGGAACTTGTAGAAAGACGAGGAACTTTTGCAGTTGCGTCTTCATCTCTGAATTTGGGAGATGGTAATTGAAGAATATTTGACAGGTCTTGGATGTCCGGTGATTCGACTATTGATTCGACTATTTATAGTTCTAGTGACTCTGACTAGTTCTGGTCAATAGGCGCCTGACTCACAGGCTGTATGCTCATACTAAGTGTTTGAAGAGCCTTTCTGCAAAAAATCATTCATTTATGGTGTGTTTAGTGAAAAGTAGGCAGGTTCTTTTGAGAACAGGCTAACGACATATTCCGTTACGAGGACCGCATCGAGAGCCGCATAGAAGAGATGTGAAGGAGGGCTTTGAGCTGTTGAAATACCTCCATTTACCAACGATGGATCCTGTTAGCTGCAATGCTCGCTATCCTCTAGTGGTAGACGCCAGAAAGAGACGTTTTGCAGGACCTGAAGTAGGATCTCTTGGAGGTTTCTTAACTATTGAAAGAGCCAAGAAACATGAAGCCGGTGGTGAGTGGGACAGTAAGCACTGACATAATCAATACAGTATGGCTACCAGTAGGGCCCTCTGTGTAGAACAAGCACTCATACAGTACCCAGCTACTAGACATCCTTTAGGTTCGTTATGTATTCAGTTTGCACTTCTTCTTATTGCTATATACAGTCCATCTAGTGGCTGATGATCCCCAGCTCTTTTCTTATCTCGTCGACATCTCTTTCCATCAAGACCTCCCATCTCACAGTCACCAACGATGTCGAACTCAGCCCATTCAGGAAACTCTCCAACATATTCACCTTCTGCTTTCTCTTCGCACTCAGCTTGAAATACGCAAAACAGGCGAGTCCAGTCATCGGTAACCCAGTATTACCAAACTCAAATGCCTTCACCGGTAATTCACCAGCGAGATCAATCTTAGATCCGGTCAAGATGTGCACAATGTCGTGGATCTGTCTATATCTCGTAAACACATAGTTCAGCTCCTCATCAGCGATGAAACGAACTGGTGCACGGGCATCTCCACCCTCAGTGAAGTGAAGATAGTGAGCACCTAGGGTGTTAGCAGGTAAACCCTTGAGGTAGTCCCTAGGAAGCTTCTCTTGATTCAAGAGTGGCTTGTGACGAAGCAGGTATCTCCCGTCAGCACTAGCCAGCATCTGGTCTCTCAATTGGCGAAGAATGAAGTCAAATGAAGAGGCCTCACCGAAGTTATTGATGTTGCGGCCCACTTCAGGATGTAGAAAGGCCTGTATCCCTGAGACCAAGAGCAGAAGACCACGTTCTGCAGTAGATAGTTCAATGATACCGTTCTCGTTGACTGCTGATGTGATCTGTGTAGGTTTTGGTTGTTGTAGTGGTGTGTTTGACTTTGGCCTTGAGGTGAGGTCTTCCATGTCATCAGCCATCTGGATGTTCTTGACGAAGCTGGAGTTCGTGAGGGCAGCAAGGGCAGCAATCACAAAGTGGCGTCTTGTGAGGGGAGCGGCCCTTAGCAGGGAGGCCCTTGTGCGAGTTGAGAGCATTGTAGGGGAGCAGGTATGTCGTTGTTGTCTTAGCAAAAAGGCCCAAAGCGAGTTGAAAGTGGTTGAGTTTTTCGCAGTTCACGAAGTTAACCAACTGGTATATCTGATAGGACAGCCAGTGCGGACATGGACAAAGTACAGCAGACACAGGAGAAGGAGCAGCAATGGCTCATCGAAACTGTTATCAAACCACAGCTGCCACAGCTACTCGAGACGCTCGTCGTTTGCTCTGAGCAGCTCACCTCAAAGACCCCTGTCAAGCTGCCCATTACTTCAGCAAGAACAGAACATATCAAAGGGGTGCTCACGCGGGTCGGGCTGGACATTGCTGATATGCAGATAGTGCTGGATATGCCCTCCCTTGGGAAAAGGATCGGTTTGCAGCTGCGTCGAAAGGTGATCTTGCAGCAATTACAGAGATTACTGGACCTGATTGAACAGCTGACACAGGATGTCATCTATTTGCAACACCATCTGGAGAACCATCTGGAAGTTGGTGCCTTCCATGAGAAACTACACAGTATTCTACAAGTGCTGATTCAGTGTAACAACATTATCAATAAACCAGGTGAGGATCTTTTGTTCCCTAAACATTATGTCAAACTCTCTGAGGTTTTTGAATCGCCAATCAACATTGACGACTATCAGGACAAAATAACGATTGACTTCTTTCTTTTGAATGGGGAGCTTTCAATCGAGTGCAAATCACTTCATAAGATAACACATCCACCATGGAACACTGTCACCAACGGAAATAGTCACATTGATCAGATGCGGGATGATTTGAAACATCACAAGACAACGGTCAATGAGATTATTGACAAGTACAGCGACACATCATTGACGTTAAAGCACGCATTGGGATTCCATAAATTCAACATCAACGACTACTTGACCCGTGGGGTCACATTCCACGACATTGTTGTCATTGAACTTGAAAATTCATTGGTTCATTGTCAGGATCCAAATCTTCTAAGCATATCGACCAAGATCAAGTGGTTGGAGCATCAAGTTTCGAAGATGTACAAGAACTTAAACATAACCCTGATATAGAAACGCCTAAATTCCTCATTCATTACACAAGAAAAAAAGAATGTTACTTGTAAGTATGCATCGATAGCCTTTTTTTCCTGTTCTCCAACTCCAGATTAGATAGTTTGTAACGCAATCTCTCCTTCTTCAACTTCAACCTCTTCAAGATTTCCAGCTGTGCCTCTGTTCCCTCCACGCCTTGATTTTCATCCTCTTGTAACCTTCTCTGTTTATCAGCTTCATCTCTTTCCAAGTTCCTTATCCTTACGCTATTTAACTGTATTTTCATCTTTGTGCCCTCGATCTTCCTCTCTAATTTACCGATTCTTCCACGGATCAGCTTCACAAGCTTCTCTATCTTCGGGCTGATCTCGTTCTGGATCGTCCCTTTGGCTTGTGTGAGTTCAAACTCAGGTATTATGGTAAATATCTTGTTTTGGTTAAGAACTTGTGGGAGTCTTCGGAAATCCGGCATCAGTGTGTCGAGCTGTGAAAGGGAGTTGTTCAGAAGTTGGGTGCTCGTCTCAAGAGATGTGACACACCCACGAAGGGTAGAGCTTGTGATATCCATAGCTGAAGAGTATAAGTACAGTGACAATGCGTTTTGAAGAGTTTTTGGTTTGTTTTGTTTTCGTTTTCGTTTTGTTTTGGTATACCGATTTCGGTCCGGACACGATACCAGATAGAGATGCTACAACGGGTTTCAAAGTGACGCTATAGATTGTCGACTCTGCAAAAAAGCCTACTCATCATCTTCGTATCTGTAATATGTACCTGCTGTGATTTTGCAAACCTTCATCATCGGAATCAAACACCACATCTTCATCACCGTTTTTGCTCTTAGTCCATGATCCAGCAGCATTGGTATGTCCTCTAATCAACCGGACATTGTACATACAATTGTCTCCCAACTTTAAGTCATTACCAAATATTTCAATACTTGTTGACTTGGGCACAAATATTGGATGTTTCTCTGTTTCATCCTCGGAATCAGATATTATCAGAATGGGAGACTGTGAAGGAGGGTTGAGCAAGATCAGAGACCCTTCTTCTTCTGAGGAACAAGCAATTTCCTCGAGGTCTTCAGAGAGATCAATGATATCTGTGTTCGGTTCATCGTTGGGCGAGCTATGCGTGCTATGCGTTCTGATTAGCTGTGATAATGTGATTGGTGGTTCAAAGGCATGAACTTGCTGTATCTTGGCTTGTCTTCTCTCTGAGATCAAAGACTGCATTTCCACTGTGTCCATGGGTACATGGTTTGACAAGTTCCATAAACTTCCGTCATCGTATTGCAAATCGTTGGCAGAATCAAAGCTCGCCGTCTCATGCTGCTCAGATCTCTTGAAGGTCAAAAACCTATAATCCACCCTTCTCCATTCATCTTCTCTTATCACGTCATACAACTTGCTGTCGTCACTATCATTGTCATCATCATCATCATCAACATCATAAACGTCGTTAAATTTATCATCATTGCCATTAGCGTCAAATTGTTGTTTCCCATTAGCCTTTGCCTTCACTTTTCTAAACTTGCTTGGCTTCCCACTCATTTTCCTCACCATAATATCTGTCACAGAGAGTTTCTTCCTCTTATTCTGATTGCCTTTTCTCTTCTTTTCCGCCGTGGGCATTTGTAACTTTGGGTCCTGCCGTACCGATTGGCTCCTCCTTATTACGGGTAAACTATTTTTCTCCAGATCACTCTCAACGTTTGCAAATTTCAGGAAGACTTCAGATGGGGTCTTGCTCTTCTCCCTCTGCAGAACCCGACTCTCTTCATCGATTTCCTCGAACCGGGACTGGATCTGGGTAGAGATGAATATACCCTGTGGTTGTTCGTCGTCCTCCATAATAAGTGGTTCATCAAATGAGGGTCTGGCAGGGCTGAAACGGTGCCTAAGCCTTCGATATACCAGCTAGTGTTGTATATTAATGTATTGTATTGGTTCTGTTGCGTTGATGCGATGGCTTTTGGCGATGACTAAGCGCTTAGTCAGAGTGCAGCAGACAGACGCGTTTTTTTGTCGCGTCTCATTTTTTTCAGTTCGATAAACTAGTTAACAGTCTCCAGTTTGTTCGGTTGCAGGCTTTGTGAAGGCAGTTCGTTAGCTGCGGTTGAGAGTGCTATATCATGTCCACCCACAAAACCGATGTGCTTGCCTTGATGCAGCGCAGAAAAGCCCTACCGCGTGACGACAGGGATCAGATAGCTGACGAAGTGGTGCTGGAGGAGGAGAAGGACCTTGTTGTTGTCGATATTAGCGAAGATGAGGAACAATCCAAGCAAGTGACACAATGCCCCAGTGAGGAATCCGATGATAGTGATGGTGAACCGGTGGAGCTGTTGACTCGTCAGGATTTTGAGGGATCAGAGACCCCCAGGGAAGACGATCAAATCGACAAAGATGGAGATGTCGAGATGATTGCATTTGAAGATGCAAAGGAAGATAAAGCAAATTCAATTGCGTCTACTCAAGAACCTATTTCAGGGCGTGTTCAAGCCGACGTGGAGAAACCCTCAAATCCATCAGAAGTTTCTGAGGTTCCTGAAATACCTTTAAGTGAGAGAGAGAAATCTGATAAAGAGTCAAAGAAATTGTTGGAAAAGCAGAAACGTGAGAAACAGAAGGAGCAGGAAAGGAAACAAAGGGAGTTGAAGCAGCTGGAAAAGGAAGCAGAAAAGCGTAAGAAAGAAGAGGAAAAACTTCGAATCAAAAAGGAAAATGAAATGAAACGAGAATTGCTGAAGAAGGAGAAGGAAGAGAAGGAAAGGAAAAGATTGGAAGAGAAAGAGCAGAAGGAAAGAAAACGTCAGGAGGAAAAGGCAGAAAAGGAGAGAAAGAAGCAGGAAGAAAAAGAGGAACGTGAAAGAAAGAGAATAGAAGAAAAGGAGAAGAAAGAGCAAGAACGTCAGAAACAGGAAGAATTGAAAAAGCAAGAAGAAGAAGACAAATTGAAGAGCAAGAAGAAATTGCAAATATCTAATTTTTTCAAAGTCAAAGCAGTCATCAAGAGTTCCTCAATTGAAGTAGCTGAAAATCTCAAGAAAGATACCTCTAGTACTGATATTTCTGATTTCTCCAAGAAATTTCATGATTTCTACTTGAAAGACGGTACAATTCTATACGATTTTAAGAAACTTTCGCAAGAAAAGATCAAGCAGTCAAAGGAAGAGTTTGACAATGCACTTGGACTCTCCTCAACAGCATCAGAACAATCTCACTATCGAGATGTATCTTTGCAATGGCTGAAATCTCAATCAAGACAATCGGTGGAAAAGACCAAGCCATTCACTGCTACCTATGTGTATGAGAACCAGCTAGAGAACACATCGCTTGAAATGAGATTTATCAAATTCTACGAAAACGTTAAGCCTTATCATGGAACATATACGAAATCAGTCACAGAGGGATTGCCAATAGATCCATTCTTGCCAGAGGAACCAGTATTTTTGGATTTTGATGACGAAAGTGACGAGAACGAGGAAGGTGAAGGTGAAGATATTGATGACTTGGATGACGATGAAGAAGAAGAGGACGAAGAAGACGATGATATCGGAGATTTTTTGGAACCAGACTCAAGTCCAACGCCCGGAAACGCTAAAATCACTGGACCACTGATACCCAAGATAAGCTGGAAGTCTGATAATGAAAAAGAATACAGAATAGAGATCTTGAAAGCGAATATTACGATCCCTATAAATCCAAAGCGAAACTACTGGGAGGTGGAAAGTTCCCCAAATACGCCAAACAAGATACTGAAAGGCTCTAACTCTACAGATTCAACGTCTTCGAGATTCAAGAAAGCAAAATCGTTGATCACAGACAAGCAAGACTTGGAAACATTTGCTCAGCACGTGAACGAGTCAGACTATACGATTCCAACGATGGTGGAGATTCTGAAGAAACAGCTACCGGCGTACACTAAATCCACTATCGAGAACACACTGAAAAGCATTGCCAAACGTGTGGGCCCAAAGCCAACTGAGAAGAAGTGGGAAGTGAATAACGATCTCCTGGTTGAATTGAGCCAACAAGCAGCTGCTCAGTGAGCCAATTCGATTCAAATCACCTGCTTAATTAATGAACAACTTTATGATTATCCCCACAATGCCGTACCTACCTTTGTAAACACTACTTCAAGCAATACCAGAACATGTATCTGTTACCAAGAGAATGACAGTTCTCTCGGATATTGAGACTAATATAAACAAACTGCGATGTAAAAGTAGATCTCAACTACCTTACCGTGCATTCAACTAAGATATATAAAATCACCGAAAGAGTAAGGGATAAAGTACTAGAAGCACTGCTGGACTTCCCGATTCGGAATGCTAATGAGACGCGTTTTTTAACGTATTTATTTTTCGCGATCTCGAGACTCTAATGAACTTTCAACAGAACTTCGTCAAACAAACACTTCATTGAATAACAAAGTCGATTGCTGCTCAGAGTCAAGTCACAATGTCCTCTCCTCCACCAGACGATAGCAACAACACTAATCCAAACGAGACAGTGCCTCAGGGAGCAGTGCCTTCCTCACCACTGTTCTTCCCACCATCTTCTGAGCCCAACAATCCATCTTCACCAGGTCCAAACCAAGGAGCTCCTGGAATTACAGGTGATGTCTCATCGCCTCTGTTTTTTCCGTCGTCACAGGGGAATAATGCCAGATACGGTGCAGATGTATCGTCACCTCTGCACTACTCGTCAAATGTCCCATCAGATATCAGTAGCCAACGTCGTGGGGAACGAGCTCAAAGATCAGATCTAGGGTCCGATATCAGATCCGATATCAATGCCAATAGAAGAACCAACGAACTTAGAAGGGTCAGGGGTGATATTCATTCGGATACCAACTCTCCTAGAAGATTGGTTCTTGAAAACCCACCTAGCTCCAATTTGCCGACTTCTAACTTAGGTATCTCATCGACTACCGGTGAAGATGAGGGAAACGAAGATGGAGTCAGAGTCATTTGGGGAACAAATGTTAGTATTCAAGAATGCTCAAATAATTTCAGAAACTTCTTAATGAGTTTCAAATTAAGGTATAGAAGAGAACTAGATGGTGAACTTCCGGACCCCTTCCTGGACGAAGATTTATACTACATCAACGAGTTGGAAGATATGCGAAATTTAGGGACAACGAATTTAAACTTGGATGCAAGAAACTTGCTGGCTTTTGCTCCAACAAAGAAGCTGTACTACCAACTTCAGGATTACCCTCAGGAAGTCGTTCCAATTATGGATCAAACTATTAAAGATGTCATGGTGACGCTAGTTGTTGAAAACAACATTGATTTTGAACTTGGTGAAATCGAAGGGAGAATGTACAAAGTAAGACCGTATAATGTTATGACTCAGAAAGATATGAGAGAGTTGAATCCTGGTGATATTGATAGATTGGTCAGTATTAAAGGTATTGTCTTGAGAGCATCTTCGATCATCCCAGATATGAAAATTGCCTTCTTCAAATGTAATGTGTGTAATCACACTACAACAGTGGAGATCGATAGAGGTATCATCCAAGAACCAACAGTGTGTCCAAGACCTGCTTGTTCTCAACCAAACTCAATGGTGATCATCCACAATAGATGTAATTTTGCAGATAAACAAATCATCAAGGTTCAAGAAACCCCAGATAACGTTCCTGATGGACAAACTCCACACTCTGTGTCACTTTCAGCCTATGACGAGTTGGTAGATAGTGTTAGACCCGGTGATAGAATTGAAGCAACTGGTATTTTTAGATCTACTCCAGTTCGAGTTAATCCAAGACAAACGGCGCTGAAAAGTCTTTACAAGACTTATTTGGATGTGGTTCATATTAAGAAAACAGATAAGACAAGAATGAATATTGATACTTCATTGAACATTGAAAATGAAGTTTCACATTCGAATGATGTGGAAGAAGTCAGAAAGATTACAGATGAAGATATTCAGAAGATAAAGTCAGTCGCCAGCAGACCTGACGTGTACGAATTGTTGGCCAGATCTTTGGCTCCAAGTATCTATGAACTGGAAGACGTGAAGAAGGGTATACTGCTGCAGTTGTTCGGTGGTACATCTAAAACTTTAACCAAAGGTGGTAGATATAGAGGTGACATCAACATTTTATTATGTGGTGATCCCTCTACTTCGAAATCTCAATTGCTACAATACGTCCATAAGATTGCACCAAGAGGTATTTATACTTCCGGTAAGGGTTCATCTGCAGTTGGTTTGACAGCATATGTTACGAGAGATATAGATACGAAACAACTAGTGTTAGAGTCTGGTGCTTTAGTGCTATCGGATGGCGGTGTTTGTTGCATTGACGAATTCGATAAAATGTCGGATGCAACTAGATCAGTGTTACATGAAGCTATGGAACAACAGACGATCTCTATCGCAAAAGCTGGTATTATCACGACATTGAATGCGAGAACTTCTATCTTGGCCTCTGCAAACCCAATCAACTCCAGATATGATCCAAATTTACCTGTCACTAAGAACATTGATTTACCACCACCATTGCTTTCCAGATTCGATTTGGTGTACCTGATCCTAGACAAGATTGATGATAAATTGGATAGACACCTAGCTAGACATTTGACAAGTATGTACATTGAAGATCGTCCTGACAATGCTTCTGTTGATGAGATCTTACCCCTTGAATTCTTGACATTGTATATTGGTTATGTCAAACAACATTGCCACCCAGTATTGACGAGTGATGCCAAGGATGAGCTGGTGAAGTCTTATGTGGAGATGAGAAAGCTAGGGGATGATGCCAGAACATCAGATCGTAGAATCACAGCCACCACTAGACAGTTGGAAAGTATGATCAGATTATCAGAGGCTCATGCCAAGATGAGATTATCAGAGACCGTTGAACTAGGAGATGTGCAAGAGGCTGTCAGGTTGATAAAGTCTGCTATTAAAGAAAATGCAACTGATCCAATCACCGGTAAAATTGATTTGGATCTTGTTCAAATTGGTCAATCGTTATCAGAGAGAAAAATGAAAGAGGATTTGCTGAAACATGTATGGGAGTACTTTGATGTCAATGTCACACAGAGTGTTAATTACCCAACTCTTTTCAAAGACTTCAATGAGACATCACAGACAAAAGTTACGCATATGGAAATGTCGGATGTCCTGAATACTCTTGCTAATGAAAATCGTCTAGTCATCAATGGAGAAGGAGCTAAGAGGGTCATTCGTCGTGTCCAAGGTTGATAACATACAGGGAAGATAGTAATTGTTAACCTGCATATATTTTAATCCACATATTTTCTCCTATAAAATGTTCTATACTGTATATCCGCAACCTGAATTAACTGGTTGATGCTGCTCTACACCAGCAACTCGAATTTTCATTCTCAACCTGAATCACTGCATTTATGTTATTGTTTTCAAATATCTTCTGGACTCTTTTTTTGATAATCGTAGAGTTTTCGCCATTCAGATATTGTATGTGTATGAATCCAACCATGCTGAATGTCTTCCCTTTGCATTCGCTCTCAGTATGTGAATGTTCGAGTTCATGTGTAAGCTCATGACTGTGTGAATGCTCGCATTCATGCGTATGCTCGTGTTCATGCGTAGGCTGGTGTTCATGCGTATGCTCATGACTGTGGGAATGTGCCTCATCCTGGTGTTTATGATCAACAGAATGTGACTTCCCCTGGTTGAAGGAGCTGGAAATAGCGATATCTGGAGAATTCCAAAACCGTGGAGTACTATAACCGACGATTCCTGGCGTAGTGACAATCTGAGACAATATGTCACGAATCTGTTCATCTTTCTTATCATCGAGATTCAGCAACAGATTCCTAGCAGAAGATCTGACCAAAGGGATTGCACTAACAAAAATCATAATTGCGATGAATAGTGATGCAATTGGATCGAATATGTTTGAGTGGAAAAAGGAAGTGAGCAAAGTTGAGACAACAACACCTGCAGAACCCAAGGTATCTGCTAATATATGTAAGAAAATACCATGCATGTTTTCATTTGAGCTTTCAGAACTAGAGTGTGAATGCGAATGTGCATGCGAGTGGCCCCCATGGCCATGATCATGACCATGATTGAATGCAAATATACCAACAATGTTAACAACAAATCCCAGAAACGAAACAATCAACAGTTCCCCTGTTTTCTCTAAGCTGACCGGGGTGATAATTCTTTCAATAGCTTCAATAACAATACCTGCAACAATACCAATTAATAAAACACCATTAGCGAACCCAGCTAACGTTTCTATCTTCGATAGACCAAATGGAAATGACTCGCTTGGTGGCTTCTTCGCCAAAACACCAGCAACTAAACCCAATGCCAATGACGTACAATCCAAAGCCATATGTAAAGAATCAGATAATAAACCCAGTGATTTGGATCTGAAAGAGTATAGGAACTGAACCAACATAAATGATGCATTCAATAACAAGAACGAAAAAATCGCTCTAGTGTCCTCATGCAGGTATAATTGTTGTATGATATTCACATTCGGTTCCATGGAATGTTCGATTTTGAAAAGGTCTTCATCAACCTCAATAATGAGCGTGATTGCTGTCAAAGCAAATTCGAAGATTGTCAACAGATATGATCCAGTATAGTCTGAGTTCAACGCTAGAATCTCCAGCACGATCGAGATAACACTCATGATAGTGACTGATCCTCTTTTGAACCCAACAGCTGTCATATCAGACTTGCTGATATTTAGGACACATACACAGCCAATAGTAACTAAAATCATGCTCAGATGAAGTTTCTCACTCTGCCAAATCAGGACAGCTCCTGATGTAATGGCTGTTATGAGAACAGTGAAGATGTTACTCTCAACGTTCAAACGATCAACGTTCCTCAAAGTGTCCTTGATTAGGAACAATGTCACATAGGCACCTATTATGAAATATAAGTTTGATTTTGACAACTCCAGGGTGAGAAAGTGTAGCTTGTCTTTCATGTACAAAGAACACATATCAAACAATAGCGATAGCAAAACAAACGGGAGATGAACGTTCATGATCAAGACCAGAGATAAAGTGACTGTTCTAACTGATCCCAGTATCCAAGCAGCTGCAAAGAGTCCATATAATGCCAAAACGACCTGGTTCGATTCCCATGTTGTGACTTCCTTCTTTCGTATAACTGTGCTCGTTGTGATCAGTCTGTGCACAGCTATGGATGCCGAGGCTAAGAACAAGGGTATTATCAGCACAGTGAGAGATAAGACATGGTATATGGGTAGATCAATGTTTTCTTGCTTGTTGAATATGAAATTAGAAGCTTGTAATGCGGTTGGATAAGCTAACAGTAGTGGGATTTTCTGGATATCAATAATATTCTCGAGTGAAGTGGATAATGGCTGTATAATTGACTTCAACTCCACCATTTTCCAAGAGCAATGTATAGGGGGCTTCAGCAAGAGCCAATGGCACGATCTTTATAGTACGATTAACAGTAAATTGATAGCGAAGCCATGAGATATCAGCAGGGTTGGAAATCGAGGTCTTTTTTGAGTTTCGAGAACAAAATAAAATGGGTACTCTCGGAGTTTGCGTCGGATTTAAAATTACGGGTATGACGTCATTATCAGTGCTTATATTGGTAGTGATCTAAGCCCTCCAGTACTGTGCCAAACTGTGCAAACGGTCAATCACCATTGGGAGCAAGGCACTGACACTATCATTAATCAAGTTTTGGAAGTGAATTATCGCCTCTTCCTCACTCATATCTAGACAGAATTTCTCTTTCACTTTCATCACCGCAATGTCTGGCTCCAATGCAATATCTGGAACACTCGAGTTACGCATCAACTCGAACAAATTGAGAATCAAGTTTGAGTTCTTTCGTAAGATGGAATATGCCACAAAACAATAGTTTCTGAACTTGTTGTAGTTCACTGAGTCGGCACCACCGAAACCTTCAATAATCTGGGGAGGTAGCTTCATCAATGGTGGGAACGGTTTTGGATCCTGACCCAATATATAACCAAAATCAGCATGCAAAAAATGGCCATCAGTGCAGATCAGCAGGTTATCCAAATGACGATCTCCAACACCTAGAATATAAGTAATGACACAGTATCCTGCACATGACCGAACAAAGTTATCCATTACCCAGGAGCTAACGCCCAGTTCGTCCGTAGGGTCAGGGTGATGATGTCTCAAGTATGGCAAGATTCCATGATAGTCAGTTAGCACACTGGCAAGCGTGCTGTTTGGAACAAATTGGATGGCACCTTCAGTGGGACCCGTTGCTAGAATCTTGTAAGGTGACAATTTCAAGTCAACGTTCTCATTCATCAGTAATTGATTCATTAATAAAATAATCTGAATGACTAGTTGATCCTGTCTCAAATCGTCACCCACTTTGAACATTAGCGGGTAAGTGCCACCATCAGTTGTTTTGAACATGATCTTTAAAGGGGACAATGAACTTTTGAAGACGGAACTCTCGCTAGGGATACACCCAGTGAGTTCAATTGAAGGATCCAAAGGCAGTTTAATTGGTGCAAATGATTTGAATTTGGTCTCTAATATACTTCTTAGGAGTTCAATCTTCTTTGGTGTTGAATCTCTTAAATTTTTGATTTTGATACAGAGTTGAACTAAGAAGTCAACAAACTCAATCTCTTTGTGAAGCGTATCATTTTGGACGTTTTTCAAATAGTAGTCTAGGATCTTCTCATATATGGAACCTGGCTTATCCTTTGCTGCTACATTCAAGTACCAATACAAAAAACTTCCCAACCTATCGTTTATCAGAGCACGATCAATCAGGAACCTGGCCAGTGGAGTTAGAGTATTGCTGAAATCCGATGATGAGGCAGATTGTTCATTCAAT
The DNA here is from genome assembly GCA_030567455.1 of Komagataea norvegica. Taxonomy (NCBI): domain Eukaryota; kingdom Fungi; phylum Ascomycota; class Saccharomycetes; order Phaffomycetales; family Wickerhamomycetaceae; genus Komagataea; species Komagataea norvegica. The sequence goes on from JAJLSD010000005.1 coordinate 325,740, forward strand.
TCAACAATTGAAAAATCAAGGCCGTTTGTTTTTGGGACAGCGGAAGATTCATAATCTAGAGCTTGCACCAGTTGTAACAGGTACAATTCAATCTCATCATCATGCGCTTTTCTTAATCTTTCCACAGCGTAAGTTCTGACAGTAAAATTTGAAAAGGAAGGACCCAACAACTCCAAAGCATCCTCGATATCAATTTCAACCCATTTTCTCAGCAATTTCAAACATTCTTTATTTTCGTTCTCATCGTTGAAATTGATACTTTTCAGTAACTTGTTTAAACCCTTTTTGTTGTTGATCAGAAAGTAGCGGAACTTCCAAACTAAATTTTTCTCATACTGAGACAACTCTTGCACGGATGAGTATCCCAAGATCTTATTCAACTCATCTCTTATCTTAGCCGTTGGCTTAATATCTCTATCGAATGGTCCGCCTTTATGACTTCTTTCTAGTTTTCTGTACTTCTGCTCAATTGGATCAGACACATACTGTTCAGGATCAAAAACCCTCAAGGTTGAGAAATTCCCGGTGTATATGTTTGGCTGACTCTGTGGTGCTTGTGCTGCCAGCTGATCGTTATTTGCACTGTATGTAGGGATTGACGGATGTGGATATTTGAAATCGTTGAAAATCACTGGGATATCATACTGTTGTAGATCAATGAATAATACAAACCCATGTTCTGACGTTTTCTTCTTGCTATTCTGTTCAATCTTCTTGAAGGTGAGACTATCTAGCCAGTCAACTGAATTGATATCTCCATTTTCATGTTTTTTGATCAGTTTCTCCAATTCATTCATCTCAGATAGGCTTCCAGTCGTCTGATCATCTCCAGATAATCTGATCCTCAGCTTTTGTCTGCCTCTTTTCAAAGTAGCGTCATCTTTATTGAATATATCTAGCTCTGTCTCTCCAAATACGGTCTCTAAAGAGCCATCATACTCCCATATTATAATCTTCAGTTTCGCATCTAGCGGTATTTGATTGACATTTATAGGCAATGAGAGCCATTCGTTCCACTTTCTTGAGTTTCTAAAAGATATATATGATGTTGTGATGGGTATGGTCAGCGCCTTATTAAAATGCATAACCACAACAGAGACGAACAGGTCTGAGTTTTGGTGATAATTGGAGAGTTTCTTCAATGAAGATGGGTCCGTTATCTTCGTAGACTCCCTCAACAACTGCTGAGTGCCTTCCAATGAAGCAATTTTCACCTTGAACTGGGCCTGCAGGTCGGAGGAAACATAGAAAGTGACACTTCGAGACTTCATCAGCACCGATCCTAAGCACTATTGGACTATTTACTATGGCACAAACAATGAATACCTCTTCTCCATACAAAGCAAAATGGCTGTTGGTGCTGATGCCGCGCTGGTGGCCGGGTAACCACTCTCCGTTTATTGACACATAAATCTGCCAGTTTTCAAAGTCATAGATGATTCAACAAGATTAAACAACCGTCATAATAGTTGGAATACGTGTGTGGGACAATAGAAGCTACTTCAAGGATGTCAGCAGAGGATGAGTACAGACAATTGGATGATAAGTTTCCAACTTATAAAAGTGACTTCAACATTCCCACTTTCAAATCTCTCGATATCCCAACTGACAGTGCCGAAGATGCCAACAAAGAGGTCGTTTACTTCTGTGGGAACAGTTTGGGGTTGATGCCCAAACAGACCCGCAAATACATTAACGATGAGCTTGATGCCTGGTCAGATCGTGCTGTTGAGTCTCATTTCAGACATTCGGGTGCCAATGAGAAGGATGGGAAAACATCGTGGGTTGACATCGATCTGCCTTTGGTTCCTCTGTTGGCTCCTATTGTCGGAGGATTGGAATCAGAGGTTGCTGTGATGGGCTCGTTAACTGCTAATCTGAATGCACTATTGACAGCGTTCTACCAGCCTCAGGGAAGGAAGACTAAAATACTGTTTGAAAAGAATGCCTTTCCTTCTGATTACTATTCATTCTATAATCAGATCAAGCTCAAACAGCCCTACAATGAGAACATTATCAACGTGGAAGATCATTTGATCCAATTAGAACCAAAAGAAGGTGATACATTTTTGCAAATTGAAGATATCTTAAAAGCTATTGAGAATAACAAAGATGAACTAAGTATAGTGTTACTTCCTGGTGTCCAATACTACACTGGTCAATTCTTCGACATCGAGTTGATAACAAAGTATGCACATGACAGGGACATTCTATGTGGCTGGGACTTGGCACATGCAGCTGGAAACGTTCCGCTAAAACTTCATGATTGGTGTGTTGATTTTGCGACGTGGTGTTCTTACAAGTACTTGAACTCTGGTCCAGGTGGGATCTCTGGCATATTCGTCCACGAATCCCACCATGACTCGACTGATGATTTCCTTCCAAGACTAGCAGGTTGGTGGGGTAACAACTCTAGTAAAAGATTTCAAATGCTCGAGAAGTTTGAACCAATTTCAGGAGCACTGGGGTTCAGACAATCGAATCCTAGCGTCATAGACGTTGTTTCTTTGAAATCTTCATTGGATTTGATACAATCCAAGGGGGGAATCGAAAAGTTGCGGGAAAAATCTGTACAACTGACTTCATACTTGTGGAAACTATTAACCGTATCCAAGTATTATGCTAGAACTTCTGCTAATGTCACTGGAAATCAGTTCACCATATTGACTCCGGAAGATATAAATCAGAGAGGTGCCCAATTGTCACTTTTGTTCTTCCCTCGCACATCCTCAAATGATGAGGGTATAATGGAAAGAATCAATAAGTACTTGAACCAACATGGTGTTATCTGCGATGAGAGAAGGCCAGATGTTATTAGATTTGCTCCTGTGCCTCTTTATAACTCTTTCAAAGATGTTTACAAAAGCGTTCAGGTTTTGAATGATGCGTTCAAAAGCCTGGAATTATAGTGGAGAATTCAGTGAATTCATAAAATACACATAGATTGAATAATTTATTGACCTTTACATATCTCAGGCCTTACAGTGAATTTATTGTCTGGCAGTAACACTTCAAGTTTTTTCCTCCGTCAACTGGATTGCACATCGCCTGTTCAAGATCATTCGCATAGACTGGATGAAACGTATCGGAAACAAGTTTTCAGGTCTGCATCGGCTGAGGTACAATATATTAATGTTCCGTAATTATTTTGACTTTGTGTCACTTTTTCAATGGTGAGAAATAGTGATTAAACAACAGAAAATCGCAAGTCTGTCAAAAGAATTGACCTCCAAAATGAGCTCTCACTCGTTCTTTCTTCCCAAGGACCAAATATAAAACGAGGTGCTTCCCAAATTTTGGAACACTTTTCTCTACCAGCATTTCATAATATTCGCAACAACCTTCAAAATGACTACTGATCCTATAGATTCAGCTAATCCATCCACGACTTATAATCTACCATCTTCACCATTAACCGCTTCATACATCAGCACAAGTGGTGAGAAGGCCACAACGTGTTCTTCAATTTTTGAGAAGTTAGGGAATGGTACTTACAGAGAAAGTATTATCACTGCAAACGATGCTATGTGCACTACTCAGAATTCAAAGAATCAAAATTCCATGGGTAATCCAATGGGGAAGACTCCACTTTATTGGACTCCAGAAGTGTTATCGATCAATTCTTCCGCTTCTCATCACTTGACTGCAAGTATTTCAGACTATAAGCTCACTGGGGATGAGACAGTTTTAAAAAGGTTGGAAAAGAGAAGTTTCCACAACGAAGAGAAGATTCAACAAATGTTGAAAGTTTCAGTGAGGGAATACAACAAATATTTAATCATTGCCAAAAAACAAGAATTGCTTAATGAACATCCTGAAAACGATAAACTATTCAAGCCACATCAAAATAGGTTGAATGGTGAATATATCTACTTGAAGTTACAAATACGAGAGATTCAAATTGTCAAGCTGAAATTGATCTCAAAGATGTTTGATTTCTACCACCATGTGTTGATTGAAAGTTATAAAAGGTATGAAGACCCATATAATACTCAGGGGGAGCTGAAAATTTGTGAAGAAGAATTGAATATGCTGTTCAATCAGTTTTATGATTACTTGTTACAAATCGAGTACCTTGAAAGAGAGGAGAACAAGATGATCTATCTGCTACAAAACAAGAAGGATATGAAGATTACTCAAGATGGTTATCTCAAGTATTGCTGGGATAAGGTCAGGATTCGCAGCTGGATATAACCATAAGTAAAACCTACATGTTAACTCGTAAGATACACTACTGTATTGAAAGAAGCAAAAGTATACAATATGAGAAACGAAAAGATGAGCAATGCAAAACTATATAAAATAGAAACGATGATGTGGCTCCAATGAATCTAGCGACGTCTGTTATTTTTCTTTCTGTAAATGTAGAAACATGTGAGGATTGGGTTACTTCGTAAAGGTAACTCTTATCTGTAAGGGTCAAAGAATTTTTGAACCCTCTTGTTCTTTTTGAAAACTCTCATACCCATAGAGGAACCTTTCTTGAAATCACCTAATAATCTAGCACTCATGAAACTCTTCTCCACACGTAGGATAAATGGGTAAACCAAAGCAAATGCAACTAATGCGTATAGGACTCCACCAATCAAATCCAATCTGAAATGATGGTCTAGATGAATCGTAGCCCACCATTGAATGACAACAAAACCAACAGCAGCAAACTTCAAAACATTAGAACATGCGTAGTATAGAATAAATAAACAAACTTGGAAAGCCATTGCTGAATGCAAGGAAGGGAAGGCACCAAACACAATTGGTGATTTATGGAACCCATTCGAATGCATGTGGGTGCCGAGTACAGTGTCAACTCTTGTAAGTCCCGCGGCATAACCAGGCATGTCATAATTAGCGTCAGCGTCTAGACCGTACATGTGGATAAACCAAGGTGGAGCATTAGGGAAAGTCAAATGTGTCAATACACCCATCATATTTTGAGTACCGAGGGCGATAGAGAAGCATCTAAGGGCACCTTGTTGATGGAAGACGTATAGCCAAACAGCTGTTAAAATCGGAAAAGTAATGTGGCCCAAAACATAAAAGAACCATGCGATTAAATCCGTTGTTTTGCTGATGCTGTGAGCAAAATGTTCGTCCATGTTCAAAACAGGCCAGATGAGGAAAAAAAGGACTGGAATGGCGTATAGTTGAGTAGTTCTTGATATCTTCTTGATGTTGATCGGTATTACTGAAGAAGCTGTTTCACTGCCGGAGGAAGAGGAAAAGGTAGAATCCTCCGAATCCGAAGAACGGGAAGATGATTCATCATCATCAAAAACCTTGTCAACGGTTGCTTCACTGGACCCGAAGAACTGATAGAGCTCAATCTGTGTGTTTTCCAAGTCATCAGCTGACTGAGCTAGGGCAAGGTCCAATGGATTGTTGTATTTCAGTGAGAATTTCTTCACTAGTTTGATCCATACGAATGTGAAACAAGCCGAGATTAGAACCCAAAATGGGAACCAGGAGTTGCCAAACATGATCAAATCCCAATCATGGGCCAGCCTAACATGAATCTTGGGTCTTATTTCATGCGGTATGATACCTGCATTTTTGAAAGTTGCAAGCCAAAGCATCACGGGGCTGAAATTGATAAAGAAGTTTAATGGCAAAGTTAAAATATTTCTCTCATTGAGGCCGGACTTGATAATCTGTATAATAAATCTTATAAGGAACAAGCCAGCTGTTTCCAGTTGCTTTATCATGTTGTGTATGTGTGTGTGTTTGTATATGTGTGTGTTATAAGAGTACTCTAGTGGTAATGGGTGAACTTTTTCTTCCTTCTAACAAAAGTAGCGAATGAACGTTGGAGAGATGACGGAGGAATCACAAGACAGAACAAAAATAGCAGCACGGGTATTGAAGGAAATTTTGAAGTGTGTAATTCACCACCAACAGGTTGAAAACTGGGTCGAAGATGAAAATCCAGGCACTTTGTTGACTTTTATTAAATCAAAACAACGATGGAAAAAAAAAAAATACATACAAAATTTCTTTTTGGAGGGAAAGTGTTTTTCAGTCGCGCAACAGTTTGTTGCTTTCTGCCGCTTTTATTATTTCTCGCTGAAATATGCCCTATTCGGCCGAGTTTCTGCATGAAATTCTTATATGTTGACCGTTAACCGCAGTAACGGAGTACCAACGACACAGTTTTACGAAATAAGTGAAGATAAGGCTGCATTCAAGTGCTTATTATTACGTAGGTACCTGCAAAAATATGTCCGGTAGGCTCTCCTCCAACAGACCTCTGCATCCCAATACTAACTTCAGGGGAAAAATCACAAAAACGCTAGTGGCATATATAGGGGAAATATCACCGTTATGACAGTCCAAAGAGAGAGGAAAGGCGGTACTTTTTAGTAGGTTAGTAGATTCTACTTTGAAGTGATTATAGTTTGGCATGCGGTCGGCCGAATCCGGAAATATTAACAAGAGACTCTTAACACCATATTCGCCGAGGTTCAGATAGGCCATGTTCACTTGTATAATATATCTGAATCTACCTATGGAATTTGAATCATCCAATCAGTAGTTATTAATATATGTGAATTGAGTGGGATAGGGGTTTTGCCGGTTCCATTACTTAGCCTCCCCCAGCAAAAAAAAAATAGCCGAGTTTATTCTCTTTGTGCTGGCGACTACTGACACAGAAATTAGAGAAATTACGGGTATTTTGTAAAAAACTGCAAGCAGTTCCAGCACTGGAAGATAGTACCCATATTTAAGTAGCTAGCCTTGAGTGGCGGCTCTTGACTCTTAGCCCTCCTTGAGTCTTGACCATTGAGACTCAAAATTCCGAGGAACGTAGATAACAGCCTACGGCCCTACAGTTCTCAGTCCTGAATTTCTGATGTAAATACTCCGCCTGCTTTTGAACCCGGCATTGAGTGGGCACAGAGCACTTATCTCAGAAAGTTGAGTTAAGCTTCTGGCTGGGCATGTCAAGACTTTCTACCGAAATAAATCTCGTTAGAAAGCTGTCTGAAGAGTCAAGGCGAAAGAGTCAAGTGATAAGACTTAGTGTTTAATTGGCTGGTCAATCACTTGATGAAGCTGTACAGTATATAAAACAACATGAGTAGGAAGGAGTGACATCTGCCGACCGGCACGCTTTTTCCACGGGCAGTCTCACCATAGAAAATTTCACGTTCCATAGCTGCATTGGCTGTAGTCTTCCCACTTCTCAATCTAGCACTACCGGCTTGCTCGAACGTCCCATAGTATAGCTATAAACTTTGCAGCCTTTCGGTCCCCGAAGATCAATCGAATAGTGAATGGTGGTGAACCCACGGTTCGATTAAATACACGCAGTGAGCCTGGACTTATAGTATCGGAGTTTCGGTCTTACAGTGGTAGGAAAAAAAAAAAACACAATTCCGGGCTCGCTTCGTGAATATCTCGAGAGTAGGTCGGATCTCCCTTGCATTGATAGTGATATCAACGCATACCTAAGAGGTCAGAGAATAAGGGTACAGACTCCAGAGTATCAAGATGGTACTGATAGAGTATTTTGGTCCAGCAAAGGACTTCACTTTGAAATCATCTGAAGAAGTGACTCTTACTCATCACACAATCAAAGGTCTGCTGAATCATTTTCAAAACCAATACGGCGAGGATTTCATGCTATTCGTGCTTCGCTCTTGTGGAATTACTATAAATTTGGAATATGTGGAGATTCCAAACAATCCGGAGAACCAAGCTGATGAAGAATTACTAAAAGCGATAGAGTCATTGGATGTTACATTTAGTAATAGTGATGAAATATCCATAATACCGCCTGTGTCATCGGGGTGATTCATACACTCAACTACGAAAACATTATCGCATTCATGACAATTGTAATTAATTATAACCTAGAGTAGTGTACATATAGTTACCTGGATATTCTTTCACCAAAACTGCTGCTGTTGTTGTTGTTGATGTTGCTGCTGCGGCTGTGGCTGCTGCTGTTGTTGTTGTGGGGCTGTATTCTGTTGTAGTGCGCTAGGTATCTGCTGCTGCTGCTGCTGCTGCTGCTGTTGGGTTCCACCAGGTATCTGCCCATTCATCTGTTGTTTTATTCTCTGCGTCAAAACGGCAACGCCCTCAGGAAATAGCTTCTGTAATGCAATATAGTACTCGTTAAATTCAAAGAACTCTGGAGGAGGATTCAGAATCGTTGGGAATATCAGTTTTTTCTGCTGTGCTGGAGAATTGTTGTTCTGACGCTCACTGAGTTCGCCGATACACGTTAGATTCGAATGTAGTCTTTTCAACAGATGCTGTAGCAGCTCAGTCAATTTGGAGAGGTTGGAGCTCTGCTGTTGTTGTTGTTGTTGTTGTTGTTGCTCCTTCAGCTGATGCTGAAGCATTATAGATTTTTGAATGAGCAGTGTGTTTATGTTCAGCAGCAGCGATACACGCTGTTTGTCTAGTGACAGCTGGTCCTGGTTCATGGCAGTGGGGTGTATATGCATACGTCCTGAGGTAACCGTACAAAGTGCGTAGAATGCAAAACATAGGAATCCTTAACATAGCGAATAACCCACACACCTTCGGAGATCACAGTGGAAAATTTACCGTTTCTTTTGGTCATCTATTTGATCTGGTTGAAGACCTAATCTGTTCAGTTCGCATAGTTGAAATCCAATATGGCCACTGTCTCAGCTGCAGACGCTCTCAAGCTCGAGGGTAACGCACATTTGAAAAACCACGAGTATGAACAGGCCATTAGTGCATACGAACGTGCTATAGAATTAGATCCAACCAATGCCATCTATTACTCTAACAAGGCGCAAGTTGAACTGAAAATCGAACAGTATGGTGCTGCTATAATCGACTGTACTAAGGCTATTGAAATAGATCCAAAATTCCTCAAGAGTTATCATAGACGTGCCCTAGCGAACTATCAGCTGTTTAAATTCAAGGAAGCCAAAGAAGATCTGAAAGTCATCTTGAATCAAAAGGAAGATGCTGCGTCGAGAGCATTATTGAAGAACGTTGTTAAAGTTGAGCGTAAAATTGCATTTGAAAAGGCTATTAGAGTAGAGCATGAAGACGATGATTTGTTTAAAGTTGAAAAGTATACTGGGAACTTTCTAAGTGATGACCACAAGAGCGATAAATACGCTGGCCCAGTGTTAGACTTTGAGATAGTAGAAAATGACCAAGGTGTCAAAGAACTAGATATTAAGAATCTAAATGATGAACTTATCTGGAAATTTGTCGACTGGTTCAAGAAAGGTGAGAAACTGAACAAACGCACAATTTTAGTGCTATTGTTGAAAGTCTTCACCATTTTAGAGAAAGAGCCAGTTTACAAAGAGATTGAACAGTCAAAGGATGAAGTTTTTACTATTGTCGGTGATGTTCATGGTCAGTTTTATGATTTGATCAATTTCTTTGAGACGAATGGTTTAGTATCTCCAACTCATTCCTATTTATTCAATGGTGATTTCGTTGATAGAGGAAGTTGGTCCTGTGAAGTTATTATCTTATTGTACTTGTTGAAAGTCTTGTATCCTAATAAGATATTCTTGAACAGAGGTAACCACGAGACGAAGGATATGAACAAACTATATGGATTTGAAGATGAGTGTAAATACAAATATGGTGAAAACATATTCAAAATGTTCCAGAAGTCTTTCAAAGAGTTATCGTTGATCACACTGTTGAACAACGAGTACTTGATCATGCATGGTGGGCTATTATCCAATGAAGAGACTGAACTAGTGGATTTGAAGAAGAACTTGAAGAAGTACGATAATCCAAAAGAAGGTAATGAAATGGAATTACTTTGGACTGATCCTCAAGAAGCTCCAGGATATGGTATGAGTAAAAGAGGTATTGGTGTACAGTTCGGACCAGATATCACAAAGAGATTCATTGAGAGGAATGGTATCAAGAAGGTTATCAGATCCCATGAAGTGAGAATGGAAGGATTCAGTTTAGAACACGATGGTAACTTGATTACCATCTTCAGTGCGCCAAATTACTGTGATAGTACCGGGAACAAAGGTGCCCTGATCAACGTTACCTACAGAGAAGGTACCGGATTCGATATGGATTTCAAGCAGTTCGCAGCAGTTCCACATCCACCAATGAAACCGATGGCATACACCAACAATAATGGATTCATGTGAGATTACATGGTTTGTCCAGCTGTACATACAATAATAGTAATAATAATACAACGAGTTACCCAACATTTTCATCATGATGTGCTGTAGCTTATAGTTCTCCACAAAACAATCATGGTCATGGATACCGATGACTTGAAAAGGAAAAGGAGAGAGAGAAAGAAGGACGTGAGTGTTTAGTACTTAATGAGCATGTCGTTACTAATTCGGAGTGAAATTACACAGTTGTTTAACCTGGTGGTCACAGTGCAAAAAAAGATGCGGTAATTATGCCAATCTGACTGGACAGCAAGTGTCTGCGAGAGTCAGAGACCGTTGGTGTCCAGGTGTTTCACCCGCTAGCGGCTATTTTTTAGTCAACGCTTGACTCGTTTTTGTGTCACTTTTTTCTCCGCTTTCTTCGCGCTGGCAGGGTAACCCAGAAGTTAACTTAGTAACATCGGAGTTCCACGTCAAAGTATGGGGAATATCATTAGTGGAGACTACTAGGTTAATCACACTCTGCACACTCTGCATAATGCGAAGGTGGGTCAAGTATGTGATTTTAAGTAATGCTTCATTGGACACCGAGTAAACTGCGGTTTGTCGAAAGGTATAAATATACAGCTATATGTCCCTCTTCTCCCTCACCATTTTGGATCCAACTAGTATAACAGTTAAACACTTTCTCTTACATCATGAGTGTCTTTGAAGGTGTTGATGAAATCCATCCTGCTTACGAGGAAACTGCAATTGATAAAAACATCCCTCTTGAACGCATCTACGGTCCATTTACCCCAGATCCGCAGAATATTGAACATCATGACGTTAATTCCTTAGCCACTGGCTGGTTATCAGAATTCAACACTGCCCTATCCAACGCCAAATCTAACCCAGATGAGTTGGACAAGTTCTTATTACCACATACCACTTGGAAGGATCATTTAGCCTTACAATTGGATTTGAGAGACTTTACTGGTGCGCAAAAGATCAAGGAGCAAGTCTCTAAGACGTTTGACAAGATTGGTGAGTTTCAATTGGACAAGGAAGCCGATTACAGATATCCAACTGGTGTTGCGTTGCAAACTGTTCACGATGCTAAGTCAAACGGCGGTGTCCCTGTTGAATGGATCACTTTATACTTGAAGTACTCATCAGATTACGGAAATGGGCGTGGTACTATTAGATTGGTGTCTGTGAAAGATGAATCCGCGCCAATTGGTTTGAAAGCGTTGGTTATTTATTCAGCGTTGGATGAATTTGCATCTGTCCCAGAGCGTGTCGGCAGAAAGAGACCAGCAGGTGCCAATCACGGTGAGAATGTCGCTAGAAAGACTTGGTTAGAGCAAAGATTTGAAGAACAAGATTATTCTGAAGATCATCAACCTGTCGTTGTCGTTGTTGGCGGTGGTCAAGCAGGTCTTACCCTTGCTGCAAGAATGAAGGCATTTGGTTTCAATGTGTTGATTGTTGAATCAAATTTGAGAATTGGTGACAACTGGAGAAAACGTTATAAATTCTTATCATTACATGATCCTTTCTACTACCATAGATTGCCATACATCCACTCAGATACATCACCAATATTTTCTTCAAAGGATCAATTTGCTAACTTTTTGGAATGCTATGCTAAGATTTTAGAGTTGAACATTTGGTTGAACTCCACAGTCAAAGGAGCTACATTTGATGAAAAGACAAAGACTTGGGAAGTTTCAGTCGCCAATAACTCCACCAGTGATGTTAGAAAAGTTTACCCAAAACATATTGTCTTTGCAACTGGTCATTCTGGTGAGCCCAACGTTCCTAAATTTGATGGTGAAGAGAAATTCAAAGGTGAAATTGTTCATTCTTCTAAACACACATCTGGTGCAAACTATGTTGGTAAGAAGGCTTTGGTTATCGGTGCTTGTAACTCTGCCCATGATATTTGTCAAGATTTTTATGAGCAAGGTATTAAATCAGTCACTATGTTGCAAAGATCATCCACGTGTGTCATTTCCTCAGATGATGGTGTCGCTGTTAATACCAAAGGTGTCTTTGATGAAGATGGTCCAGATATTGACACTGCTGATTTGATTTACCACTCAACTCCAATTTTCTTGACAAACTTGATCATGCAACAACTGTACAGGCAATCTTCTAAATTAGATGATCACATTTTGAAAGGATTAGCCAAGAGGGGATTCAAGACAAATGCAGGTATGGGTGGTACTGGTTTGTTTGGTCTATACTACCGCCGTGGTTCTGGTTATTACATTGATGTTGGCTGTTCCAAGTTGATTATTGACGGTAAGATTGGTGTCAAGAACGGTACTGTCAAGCAGATCAATGAAAGATCAGTTGAATTGAATGATGGATCAGTTATCGATGATGTTGACGTCATTGTCAAGGCAACTGGTTACTCCAACATGAAAGATACCGCAAGACATGTCTTTGGTGATGAAGTCGCTGATAAATTGAATCCAGTTTGGGGTTTGGATGACGAAGGTGAGTTCAATGCCATTTGGAGACCCTCCGGTCATGAAAATTTCTGGTTCATGGGTGGTAATCTGGCAATGTGCAGATATTACTCTAAGAGATTGGCTTTACAAATCATTGCCGCTGAAAAAGAGTTTGATTAGCCTATCCAAAGAACTGCTTTCCATGTGAAAAGACACAGCTTTCTTTCTTTCTTTATTATTTATTGTATCTGATTACACGTTAAACTTATGTTTTCTCACGTAGAAATGTCGTAAAAATGTCATTCTTTAATTAACTAAGGGAGTGACTATTATATGTGACGACCGTTACTGACGATCCATGAAAATAAAACATCTTATAATCTTCAAACCAGTTGAACTTGTATACATTACGTCTATGAAAACCTCAAAAAAAAAAGATCAAAATCAAAATCACAGGACAAATGGAAGCAACACCTAGACTAACATATAACTGACATATAAGTAGCTTTCGTAATGTCCCTTATTGCCAAAAGCTGAAATTAAAAACAAAATCAAAGCACAAAAAAATGCATATCTGACTTCTTTTTTTCTTTTATGTAAACATGATTCCTTTTTTTTTTTTTTTTTTTTTTTTTTTTTTTTTTTTTTTTTTTTTTT